>JAGPOW010002673.1:6621-121429 GCA_030014935.1 Caiman crocodilus | reverse complement strand
CCACCTTCCCCCACACCCATTGTGCGTAAAAGCAGTCCCACAGCACGTGTGTCACCGACTCGGGCTCATCGCAGAGCTCTCTTGGGCACTTGGGGGACCAAGAGAGACCCCAGCGATAGAGCACCTGTCGCACTGGCAGCGCATTGCACACCGCCCTCCACGCCAGCTCCTTGTGCTCCCCTTTCCAGTTCTTCCCCACCAGTCCTTTCCACACCCTACTGACCTGCTCCGATCGCAGTTCCCCAATATCCGAAGTTTAGACACCTTACTTTAAGCCACTTAAACCTAGACTGAGAGCAGTGCATGTGGCCATTTGCCACTATTGGAAGTGGTATGGACAACCTGAGGTGAGTAACTCAGGGTGGGGGGAGGGGCTGGTGACTGTGTAAGGGAGGTTGCCTAATTGGGGTGAGGGAGCTAAAAGCCCAATCACTGTTGGGGGCAGGGAATAGGAACAGCATAACCCTGGAGCTGGGGTGAGTGGCCAGCACTTCCAAGCCCAGAGGCTGTGCTGTGACCATGTGCTGGATTCACTAGATTAGGTTAACCCTTTTTCAGTCTAAGTTAATGCATTTCCTGAACTAACTTAGACTGGGCACACCATTTTTTGGCTTATTTATAGCTCCTGAGCATCCAGAAAAGTGGAAATTTAGATTGACCTAACCGTGGTTAGGTCAGTCTAAATGTGATGCTTCTACATAGGCTTATGAATGTGTCACCTTTCTTCTCACATACTTCTCTTTCTGAATCAACATTTCTCATACACATTTTCACTCATTTCTGGAGGAGGGGCAACAAACTCAGATTAGGGGTAAGAAGCAGACACTTGATGCATAAGGATTGGCTGGTAAATACCAAATATTAAAAAAAAATTAACAAGCAGAAAAATCTACTTATTGTTCTTTTTAAGAAATGTTATTAGTACTAAATGGGCATGTCTACATATGCATTAGGTCTGGTACCATTTTATTCATGAATAAATGCTCCTAGGCAGGTATCCACATGTGCAGGGAAGCAGCAGCCGATTTGCTGCTAATGGCAGAAAACTGCTTCTGGTTCCTGGGGCCTTGCAATGGGTGCTAGCCTAGGGACTAGCAGGGAGCACTGGGCCAGGAGACAGCTGTCTCCTGGTGGGGGCTGAGACATTGCACCATGCCCCTGGGGCGCTATCAGGTGCTGGGTCGGGAACAATGTCCCTCTGCCCTGGCAGCAGTGAGCTCCTGGTTCCAGCTCCCCAGTCATGGGCAGGGGCTTGGAAAGAGCTGCAGGTGGTAGGGCAGGTCACAACCCCCAACCCCAAAAAGGATCTCCCATTGCTGGCCCCATGGTCACAGAGCTGGTACTGAGAGATAAAGATTTCTCAGTCTGAGCCCCGCAAATGCAGAGCTGGCACTGGGAGATCCTTACTGGGGCAGTGGCCTGGGACCTGTCCCTCCCCTGTGACCTCAGAGCCGGGGGCTTGGAACTCCCTGCTACCAGGGCAAAGGGACATAGTTCCCTCCTAGGCTCGGGTAGCAGAGCCCACACTGGCAGCAGGCAGCTCCTGACGGCAGGAAACAAACTCCCACCCCCCTGTGGCCAGCTGACCAGAAGCAGATTTGCTCCCAGTCAGACATCTATACGAGCACTACTGCATAGTAACTAATCACAAGTAAATTTGCTACTCGCGTTTGCAGGTAGCATATTTACTCATGATTAGCAAGGTTTACTACACAGTAAGTGTGTGTATGTGTAGTTGCACACACTTAATCACGTAGCATCTCAAGTAGACGCATCTAGTATATATTTCCCTATGGCTTTAAGAGTAGAAACGTGTAATTACACTGGAAAAAATAGCACGGGTTTATCTATACAATATTTTTAACAGAGTTTTACTTCCTAGCTATTTTTTTCCTTTTCTTTGATTTGTTTTACAACATGTTAATAACATTTTTGGAAGCCAATGTAAGGGAATACTGAAGCTTATTAAAAATTGCTTCTTTTGTTCATATCTGACAGTTGACAAATTGTCTTCTGCTGTATCTTACCTGTTCTGATGCGAAAGGTTACCAGAGAAAATGGCTGCAAATAAATTGCTATTGAATGTTGTTGAAGATTAAGCATACTGCTTCTCTATTAAGGCTCTCTTTTAAAGCTTTCTATTCATACTCCTCCCTTCATGTCTCTCTAACACTTGTCTGTTACATTATGTTTGGCGCACAAGGAAACATTAAATAGAAAAGAAACACCTGACTGTGGTGTTACTAAACCCTATTATCCTTCTGTCACATGTCCACCAGGGAAAGGTACAATTTTGGTCCATATTGATGATGATTTCTGAAGCTTTTGCTAACTGTCTTCAGAGAGGATTTCTAGAAACAAATGAAAGTGAAAAGGATATTTTTTACACTTTGAAAATCTTAAATAAATGTAATAAGGCAGTAAAATTCTCACTTCTCCTTGTGTCAAAGAAATCAGCATTACAGTTAGGGAGCTGAAGGTTAAAGTGAGCTTGTTATTTTTATACAGGCCCAGATACTGCTTATGTGTTGTAAATTGTTAAGAGTAAATAATGCAGTTTTTATGTATACTCAATACACTACAAGAATTAACAGGGTTGTGATTTCATTAAGGGTTTCAGAGAGGGCATAAATGTCAACAGCAAAGCTTAACTGTTTAAATCACTGGACTCTTTCCACACTCCACCCTTCAAGTCATGTTTCTGAGACTGGCAGGTAACTGTACTTGTTATAAGATGCCAAAATTCCACTGAATTTTTAGAATGATAGTGAAAGGGCCCTTGCAGGAAAAAAAAAAAAAGATAAGGGTTTTGACTCATACTTTTGGGTGTAATGGAAAATTAAGACATTTATTTCTGCCTTATAGGAAAAGGTCCTGATAACAGTGTCTTGTAATTAATGGGGGGTGTGTGTGTGTGTGTGTGTGTGTGTGTGTGTGTGTGTGTGTGTGTGTGTGTGTGTGTGTGTGTGTGAGTGAGTGATTCAGTTAGTCCTCTATTGGGCTTAAGAACTTGGGTTTAACTAAACATGCCTTCTAGACAAAGCATTAAGTCTTGTTCCAAAGACTTGATTGCAAACATGGAGAATCTCTCACTTCTTTGGTAGTTTGTGATTAACCATTGGATAAAATGCTTCAAAGATTTGCATTCACTAAATGAATAAATAAAATTGGATGAAAAACTGCGTGCCTATTTTTTATTTGAATTTGCCTTGCCATTGGTTCTTGTTATGCCTTTAGTCTCTTTCACCTTCAGTGTCTTTTTGGTATGCACATCTTGGAAAAAAAATGAAACATGAAGTTTAAAAAATTAAAGGTCAAAGTATGGCCCACTTCTCAAAATATTTGCACATGTAAATAAGTTTTAAGCACATGAGTAATCTCGTTGAAGTCAGTGGAGCTATTCACATATATAAGGTTATTAACTGATTGCAGGATCAGACTTTTAGTGTGGTTGTAGGTTGGATGGCATGCACAGACTACTGAAAATGGTGTAGTTAAACTGTACTTTATGAATTGAATTCAGCTACAAAATGCTGGTTAAGTTATGTCTGTGAGAATGATAACACTTATTATCTGTCTGTTCATTGTGTAAATCCCACCTCGGAAAGAAATATATCATGTTTGAATTCAGTTGAAGTAAAATATATTATTATTTTATTTCATTATTAAAAGGAATTTTTACTGTTTGTTTGCTAAAATCACAGCAGCTGCTGTGTTAGGGCATTAGATTATTTAAAAGCAAATACAGAAAAATAACGCCATAGAGAGAACAATTTGCTTGTCTGATGTCACTTGATTCCTCTTTTTGGCTTTGTCATATTCCAAATTATATTTTAACCCTTTACTTATTCTTGTTTTCATTTGCAGTAGAATTGAAGCTTTTTATCAGTAACCAAGATAACCAAGATAAACATTTATTTCAAAGCTGATGCGTGTACAACTTAAATGTTCCACATTTTGCAGAACCTACATCCGAAAGGGGATAGCAGGCCTTTGCTTAGTTTTATAATCACTCTCCATTTCCCCATCTACATTCTTTAGACAGCTAATAAGGCAGTTTACAAAACCTTTTGTATCATAAAGAATGATTTCCTGAAGTGATCCATCACCTTAAAGATGTGGGTTGACCCAGTTCCAACACTGGTGCCATAACTTTAAAAACAGAGAGAAAACAAATCTTTCATTTTTGAGGAAGAGGTCATACCTTTGTGATCTTTTGGGGGTGATGAAATGACAGAAACCCATTTTCAAATTTAGCTAATTCAAAAGAGATATGGCCAAATTTTATGCTCCTCAGCTTCTGCTGTGGCACTTACTAACTATTCAGCGGGATATCAAAGCAGAGTTTTGAAATGCATCAGACAAGGAGAAGAAAGAGAGTCTCTCCCAGGTAGTAGTGGAGAACATTAAAAAGGAGACAAAATAAAATTCTGTAAAGTGTAGTCAAGATTTCCATGGGCAAGGAAATCAAATTTTGAAAATGACTATTTAAAAAAAAAAAAAAAAGACAGAAATTATGGTGCTCAGTGTGTGACTTGCGTGTATCACAAGTTATCAGCCAAATTTACCCCTTAGAGAATTGTATTTTTTTCTGCTGAAAGTGTGTTTAGCCCCAATTCTCTGACTTCCTTTGGAAATAGAATAGGTGGCTGATAGATATGGCACTGGACTTAGAATCATGGAAACTTGGGGGAATATCATTGCCCCATTGAAATGAATGACAGAACTCCCACTAAGATTTCACCCCCGAATTTTGCACTTAGCTCTACCATTGATTTGGTTGATGACCTTAAAACATTCTCCTAGTCTTAGCCTCTCTTTCTATGCAGTGGGAAGAATCATATCTTTACAAGGCGTTTTGAGATGTATAGTTGCAAGGTGTTCTATAAAACCTGAGTATTACGATTGTCAGTCAGGCTTTTTGGAGGCTGAAAAACCTCATAAACCTGCTTCCTAAGATACAAATGGATTCTGGGAGAGCAAAGCAGGAGCTGTGGCTATGAACTCCTGGATCAGGATGTAAAGAGGAATGAAAGTGTCTGATTGGAAACTTTTGCAGTATTATATTTCTTTCATCTTTTACAAAAAAATGAATGTATTATTTGAATCCAAAATGATCTAATGAGATAAACATTATAGAAGATTTGATTAAATGGATCCACTGTCAGTCATTGATCAGTATATTCAATTTTTCACTCTGTTAAATAGGACTAGAACAAATCAGATCCAAATCACTAGCTACAAAATAATGTTCTTCAAGTATAGGCTTTAAAGTACATAGTAGATGGTGGTTGGTTTTTTATAGGACTCTATGGGATTGAACAGTAGTTTCAATCTTCAGAAGATTTGTATGTATTCTCTTTCATTTCAGATGTTAAAACAAATTTTAGGAACTCTCTGAACTGCTCATGTACTTCTGGCACCGTGACAAAAAACAGAAGGTTGTGGAAGTGACATGAGACACAGTGAACTAGTCCTCTGTCCTTGCCAGGAAAAAAAAAAGCTGATACATCCAGAAAGATTGTGTATGTATTTTGTGTTGTATATATTTGTGTTGTAATATGGTCTATTTGCTACCATTTTAAAAACAAAATAGGACAGTTGGACATTAATAGGATATTTATTCTAATGGGCATCTTGTTAATATCACCATTCTCTGGTAAGAACAGCAATAATCACTTTATTCCATGTACTATACCAAATTGCTTCTGTTCTTGATTGCATTAACATTCAAATCAAAGGGGGAATTTCTTAAAATAGGGACATGTAACATGGGTCTTGTCAACAAAGCAATATCCCTGTTGTGTTGATAATTTATCCAAATTTATTTAAACCTGAAAACAAAGATTTGCAAGTTCATCTAGCAGGGTTAACTAATTATTTTATTTGCATTTCTTTATGAACTAAATACAGTAATTCATACATTAATATTTTAAAAGCATTGTAATTAATTAGCTAGCCACAGCACACCAAACAGCATTACAAGGACAAATGAATCTAGCAGGAATTAAATGTTATTTTGAAAATTAAGACCTCTTTTTCAATGGCACTTTCCTCAGTGATCACATCAGTGCACCATAGCATGCAAAATAGACTCCACCCTCAGAACACTGCTACTTGGTGCTTCCAGTGATGAAGCAAAAATCAGGGCTGCTTAGGATAAAGGGAAATGGCTGCTAGCCTCAAAAATATCAGAATGGATAGTCTTACAACCTTGCCGATAATCATTCTCCCACAAGGGCTGCTTCACACTGAGGCTGTTTGGATTGTGATCACCTGGTCAGAGATTACAAATGGGTGGGGGGTAAATTCATAGATTCATTGATATTAGGGCTGGAAGGGACCTCACAAGATCATTGGATCCAGCTCCCCTGCACCTGGGCAGGAAAAACTGCTGGGGTCAGATGACTCCAGCAAGGTATGCACTGAGTCATTTTTTAAAGATCTCCAGAGTAGGTGATTGTACCACCTCTGGAGCGAGTCTCCTCATAAAAGGGCTTGGGAAAGAAAGGTTGTTCTTATTTACCTTGTTATCCTCTATAAAACTGTACACTAGTTAAAAGCTTTTTCTTTTCCTTCACTTGGGCTGTTTCTTGCAGTATTACTGCTTTTTCATAACTAGCTGTTAGTTGTTTATCTCTGTTGGATGGCTACGTTATGCCTTTTGGATTGCATTGCAAAGGGCAGGATCAAGCAGTATACATCCCCCCATTGGGAGTCATTGGTTTTGGCTATATAGCTCAGGTGTGTCTCCATTTCCCACACATGTGCTGGCATTATCTAATGATACCAAAAGCCCTTGCCAAATGGGATAAAATAACAATAGGTGGAGGATGTTGTCCTCATTTTAAGAGCTGGATGCTTGAAGATTCATTACTAGGGACCTACCTAACTCATGGTGAGAGAAAGCATTTTTGCGGCTTGGTCATGGCCCAAAGAACCAATTTTGCAGTTATTTCACAGTGGCCCCACCCCTCAGTGCTGATTGGCAGAGAGCCCCCACCCCTTGGCCTTGATTGTCAGAGAGGCCTCAGGGAGATGGGAGACAAGATGGTGGCCAGCATTTTGACTGCTGGCTGCCTTTTGTGCAGCACCACCCCTCAGGACTGATTGGTGGAGAGGCCCAACGGGGCAGAAGCCATCTTGGCCGCACCTTCCCCTCCTGGGCAGGCTGTGAGGCTAGGCCACAGCAGTAGTGAGGACCGATAGCTCCTCACAAGCATTTTATTTTTTTTTCCCCGACTGATTTCCTAGGAAATCACATCTAATGCCATTTTCCATGGAGATTGTTGTTGTTCACAAAACCGTGATTTAAGTAGGTCCCTATTCATTAACACTCACTGGGATAAAGTTTTATTCTCTTTTGCAAGATGGCCACTTTAAAATTTTGGGCTTTCACTTTGTGGGAGGCATATGTTATCATTCACAGTTCCTAAAGGGGCATCAGGTAGTTGGATCCATCTGCTCTGGGTGCCATGGTACTCCAATGGAAACCTATCGTTTTAATTGTCTTTGGTGGCAGCTGACATCTTAAACTGAGATCGTAGTCAGTTTGCACATTTTAGGAATGCAGGCTAGCATTTTTTCATCAAACCAAGAAAGTCAGGAACTTGGCTTACGCTGAAATTTGTGGCCTTATTCATTTGAGTAGCCTTTTACTTACTAAAAAGATCCAGCCTTTTCACCAATTACCAGGATCTCTGCTTTTTGTTGGTAATATGGCTATAGTAAAGTATACACAAAATCATAAATACAAAAAATAAGATCTGTATATCACCCATGAGGCATACAATCAGCTATGAAAGAAGGTAGCATCAGCAGTGCTGTTTGCATTTTCCTTTGCAGTTTATCCAAGGGGTGGGATGGGGGGTGCAAAGCTTGATAGTCAAAGCCTTGTATTTTTCTTCATTTTCACTGTGTATTCAAAATAACTCCCTCGTTCAATTTGCAACCTATAAACCAATGAATTGTCCCACTTTATTTAGTTCCCTTGGTACTTTCATTGCTTATCTTATGAAGATCTGTGTTAACATTTATCAAAACAAATGGCAAGCCTGGGACCTTTTAAGTAGTTTTTTAGTTAATAAAACCAATCTTCTAGTTCTGTTATGTTAAAAGTACATTATCTTTTTATTACACTCTCTCTACAGCTCTGTCTGTTTTCCGTCTTGGCAATTTCATGACTGCTCCAGTTGATTGCTATATAGAGAATTGCAAAATCATTAAGGGTGGGGTTTTACCATCTGACTTACAGTACAAACCATTTCTCAAAATAACCACAACAGTGCAAGACTGATGTGTAATTTACGTCACAGTATGTTTTTATGAAATAGTTTGTGGCGTATTCATATAGATTTAGGACCAAGTCTCTCTGTCTCTCTCTTTTTAATTGAGCTTTTTACTTTTTAATATTTTCCACTCCTTGCCTTGGCTTGCCTCCAATTTAACAGCTTCAGTGAGAAAAAAATAACTGATCTTTTTTTCAGCAGTTTAACTGCAAGTGTATTTTGTTCTTTGATGTATACATTTGTGCTAACTTAACTGCCTTGGGAGAGATTTAGATTTGTGGTAGTAGGATACATTGCACAAAGCTGGAACAGAGAATTGAAAAAGTTGATGCACAAGTTCAGAATTTTAAACACCAATTGAAGCTATTTAGTCTTATGCACTAGCACATTTCCCTTTTACAAATGTCTTTCTGTATAATGTCTTGTAATTAAAACAGGAAATCATTGAGTAACTGTAAGATGAATAAGAGCACTTAAACTGAAAAGAAAATTACCTTGCAAGAAATTATATTCACAATTTTTTTGCTTCACATTATAATGTTGGTAATGATAGTAACAGATATATGTACTCTTATCTGTATCATTGTTCTGCTTATGTTTTCTGAAATAAAAAATCGTTTTTAGTAATATAAAGAATAAATGGACAGATAATGGGATATGCCTAATTATGAAAAATATTGTGTGTCACAACAGAGTAGCAAATAAATTGAAACTTCAATATAATTATCAATAACAATAAAATCTGGAGCAGTGCCAGGGACATAAAGTTGGTGCTCAGCCTTTGCTTGGTTGCTAGGAGCACAGTGAAAGTATAAAGCTTAGAGAAAGGAATGTCTAATATAATAAAGTAACAGAAGGTAGCATAAATCATTGTGAAAGCAGTTCATATTGACATTGTTTTATTTAAATTGGGTTGAAAGTAGACATTTAATTGTACAAAAGCAGTAAATTAATATTTCTTCTGAAAAATAACTATATATTTTCTGAGAGGAAATGGAAAATTTGTGTTTCTAATATGAGCCTAATACATATTTGGAATCTTTTAAGCAAAAAAATCTTTAAATGTTTGTTTCTGTTGGCATCAAAATGCATTTTCACTAATACGATTAAAAGAACTAAAGGGCAAAATACTTGGCAGATTTTGCTGTTGAGGTAATTAGGTGCAGGAAGGAACATGCATACTTTTTCCATCAAGCTCTATAACATCCTGGTGTGAAGGTCTTTTTAAAGAAAAAAAAATGCTTGCTGCTGTTAGAAGTAGATTGTGGTGGTTAGCTATAGCCATTATAGTCTGATGTTTCTGAAATAAGCAGACAAAGAGCAACTTATATTTCTGTATTTCTCTCTTCTTTCTGTAAGTAGTGCTTCATCTGAAAGGGTTTGTTAGGAAGTCTTGCTTTTAGCATTTTTTATCTTGAATTAAATATTAAAAATGGTTGTACTAATTTAGCAAGCTGCATAGATTCACCGTGTTTGACATTTCATGAATCTCTTCCTGACAAAGACAATTTGGAGAATATGCTGTTCAGCATGAATGCCAAACCTTGCCAATCCCCCTCCCTCCTCCCCAAACCCCTCAACAAAAGAAACTATGTGGATTATATCCATAGATATACAGTTAGTGTTCTCCAAGCATGGGTGGAACCTCACATTGTAATTACAGTTTCTTTATAGAAACCTGTTTTGAACTTGAATTATATATAAATAAATGAAATATTGACATTGAAAGAGGTTGTTAAAACATGTAATTATGATATAAGCATGGGATTAGTATAATTTCAGTTGAGCTTTACAAGCAATGTACTCTTTGTATTATCTTTTTCTATGTACAGAGCTCCTTGTTGAAGGTAAAACGACTTTCAGTAATTTAGCATCTTCTATTCTGTAAGCTCATAATGAAATATTTTTTAAATTACATTATTTTTTCTTGTTTTAATAGAAAGTGAGAAGCTTGGTTAACATTTCAGCTTCTAATAACTGGAAACTTTATGATAATTTTAATTTAGATAAAATTCAGCAATATACGCAACCACAATCAAGTGGTATTTTCTGTATTTTGTAACAGTAAAAATCATCTAGGGGGGAGGTCTGTATTTTGCTACTTTGATTTTCTTTCTCATGTGGGTGTGGTTGAGAGAAGTCTTTGTTCCAGGAAAACTCTGTTTGTCTTTCACTAAACAAATATGCAGTTTATCCATTCGTTATTCTTACTTAGATTTATCTGTTCAGCCTATTGTGAACAGGCAAAGAAAAAATGAATTATAAAGCATTTATTGGAATCACTTATTGCATGGCTAACTTTGCATACAGGTTTGTTTACACCTTTATGGATTGCAATAAGAAGCAAAAAAATAGCTAAAGCAACAAATATAGAGACGAATGATCCTGCAAATAGTGATCTGGCTTTAGTTTGTGACATTGGCTTAAGATAAAATGTCATTCATCAAACACAGAATAGTATATAGAATTCTGTCTAGTGACTTATGACACATCTTAGCGGAAACAAATGGTTTGTTACAAAGGCTCATGGGAGACACATTTATATGCACCTTGGTACAAAGGCTGACCACATCCTGGCATAAGAAATGTGCTGCCTGATCAACAGAATCAATTTACCAATGCATACATGAAGGTACAAGCAGGAAGTAACAAGCGTATAGTAGAGCTGAGGGATGGATCATAAGCTTGTTTCTCCCTTGACTGGTTCTGGTCTCTGATCCAGTTTCAGGATTTATTACTAATGAAGAGAGAATTATACATGCTCACATGTATAGCAAAGAGTTATTTCACAATCGAACGTGATTGCAGAGGGTCATGGGATAGATACTTGACAAAAATATTTTGACCACATCCTAGTTGACCTAAAGAAGTTTGGCTGCAGTAACTCGCCCATTCCTAGAAAAATATTTAAATAATGTTTACCAAAAGATATAATCCATATACATTGAGGGATTGTTTTGCCTTCTGTTTAAACTGGACGGACAGGGGAAGTCTCAATACTTATCAAACTGACTGCTTTCAAGAACTGTTGTGAAAATAGTACTTTCAGTTCAACATTTTATATTTATTTTCCAAATAATACTTAAATTTATAACTGAAATTTCAAAGATGGTCTAGGTATGTTGGTATACAATTTTCCTATTGATACTTTAAGAGAGCACATTTTGTCATTTAAAAAATATTCTGTATACTGTTTCTGTTTTCAAGGATCAATTAAAATTAATATTACCTCTTCCCTCTCAAACAGCAGTGAAAAAACCCTCTCCTCTCCAGACATACGGAGTGTATAATTATCATGAAAAAATCGAAATAGTGTACAGACTAGTTTAGTAAGGTGACATCAGAAATTGAAGATTAACTATCTGTGAGGAAAAGTGTTGGGTGTGGGCACTTTCCTCATACTGTTGCACTCTCCAACCAACCCACCAGCATCTAACACAAACAGGGTCAGTCCAGCCTGCAGCCTTAAAATGTTGCTGACCACTGAGCTAGAGCATAGATATTGCATCCTTACTTAAGCTGTAGTACCTTACTGCAAGGGAGTAAGATTAGGGCTCTTGTGAATAATGGTGGTAGAAATGGCCTGAAGTCTGTAAAACAAAGGTGTCTTAATATGTCATTCTGAGGGGGGTTTTTTTGGTCTTCCCTGCTTTTGAAAAATACATTCTTATTGAAGATAAAATTTTAATGAGCAGACTTGATCCTGCTCCAGTTTAAGTCAATGGGACTTTGCTATTGACTTAATTGAAAACAAGATAAGACCCCCAAATTGTTTTCTATGTTTCTTCCTATTGAGCTACAACTTCATTTGTACTGTTTATATTACCCTTGGGACAAAATAGAATGTACTTTAAAGGGTTTTTTGGGTTTTTTTGCAGGTGAAGAAGATGAAGATTCAAGTCTCTTGATCCTTAGTTATCCACAATACTGTCGATATCGTTCCATGCTAAAGCGTCTTCAAGACAAGCCATCCTCAGTATTAACAGACCAGTTTGTTTTAGCTCTTGGTGGCATTGCAGTAACAAGCAAGAGCTCCCAAATCTTTTACTGTCGGGATACATTTGATCACCCAACTCTTATAGAAAATGAAAGCATATGTGATGAATTTGGTGAGTCATTTTACAGTTACCTGCTTTTTATTGCAAAAATAGAAGGTTGGGGTTTTTTTGCCCCATTTTAGTGTTTACATATTTACAAATGAAAAATGTTGATAATGTGAACCCTGTAAAGAGCAATGCTATTTACATTTAGAGTGCTAAATTAGCAAATGTGCTTTCCACCATCAAGATTTCTGAGACTGAAGGCTGATGTAATGGGCTTCTAGGTAGTTATAATCTCCATTTTACAACTTCTGTTTATCAGATCCAAAGTTGCTGTTATTTGGGTGGAGTAAATAGCACAATTATTCAACCTAAGTTAAAGGGACATATATTAACATTTGAAATTACTTGCCCTAATATTTAATCTATAATTTAGGCCTTTCCTTAAGGATTCAAGCTTTATGAATTTTGCTTTGTGTTTGTTTGTTTGTTTGTTTTTAAAGTGATCATTGCTGTAGCCTACTAAGCAGTGCACAACAGAATTCTAAGATTTGCTGTGAGACCCTGTGGCAGCCGACCTTCAGGTGCTTGCCACTTTAAAGGCTAAGTCAGGCAGCCAGCAGGTGCCTGATTGCAGCAGTCATTTTAGAGTACAGGCTACCTATATAGAGTAGGGCTGAACGGGGAGTAAGCCTGAAGGCCAGTGCAAGGGCCAGCCCTGTGAGAAGCTAGTTGCAAATATGAGGAGGAGACCCCAGGGTGGGGCGTGGTGTAGAGTTGTCCAGTGAGGGGCTTGGGGCAGAATTAGCCCCGGGTTTGGCACAAGGCTGGGCCATGTAGAGTTGGGCAACTTGCAGAAACTGATGGACTGCATAGTGAGGCCAGCATGCAAGTAGTGAAGCCTGGTGGGCCAAGATGGGCTGCTAAAAAGGAGCAAGAGCAGTGGAGTGTGGCCCAGTTAATGGGAAGTATACTGATGGCCTCTAATTTTGGACTGGATTTGCTCCGGTCTCAGACCAGGGAGTAATCTTAATCTGAATGCCATCTGTGAGGCATGGAATGCGGTGTAGGGAAGGTTCAGAGCCATAGATAGCACCCCATGGCATCAGGGCTGGGAAGAGGCAGTCTCCCGCATTATACCACCAGTTTATGAGAACAGCAAAGTTGTGGCAGGCGAGACTGTGTGGACTGCCCTATAAAGACAAGTAGACAGGCCGGCATGAGGCCTTGCACTGAGCATGCCCCATGTCACAGACTCATTGTAAAACTTTTTATTGTGAAATCACATCTCTTACAGCCACACTTACAAACCAGGAGAAACATTAATTACATGTGTATTGTTGGCCACCTCAGAATGACTGACTGTCAGTTCAACAGGAATTTTGCCAAGGCCAGAAACTTCCTTTTGCTGGTGCTCTTACAAAACACTCCTGAATTAGCTGACATGGGCTCATTGGGCACAGACAGAAGTTAAGTTTCACCAGAAAGTGCTCAACAGCCATACCATGACACAAGTGCACAGCTACAAAGTGCTTTAAAAGTGGCCAATCATGCAATACACTAATCCTCAACAAATGAAGGATCAGATGAAGGTGCTCTACTTCAAAGTGCCTTAGGGAAATGTGTGTTCCCTAGGATTAATTTGTGGCTTGATCGGGCCCAGGATGATGCAGCCCAAGTCTGACCCACCCTGGGGCTGTGTTCAGGAAGGGAGAGGTGAGAGAAGAGGGAGGCCAGGGCCTGGAGCTTCTCCACAGGATCCCATTCCTGCTGCTACACTTTGATGAGGGCAGAGGCAGCCAGCTGCAGCAGGGAGAAGCGGGGCCTTCCAGGAAGAAACTCCGGCCCTTGCAACATTGTGCCACAGGGTCCCAGAGAGCATCCAGCCCCACCCTGGCTGGGCCATGCTGCCCCTGCCTGCCCAGCCCCTTGAGCCCACACAGCCCATGGTAGGGGCTCTCTAGGATAATGTGCCCCAAAGTAGCAGACTTGGGCAACTCAGGGCTTGGCTTTTCTTGTGGGCATTTCCTCCCTGCCAGCCTCAGCATCACTCCAGCCTCCTCTGCCAGGGCAGCCACAACCCTGCCAGCCACATCTGCCCTGTGCAGCCTCCACACACCAGCACTCCAGCACTACTAGGGCCCCAGTGATGGAAGCATGGGGTGTGGTGTCTGAACAGACAGATGGGGGCAAAGAGGAGCCAGGGAGACAGGGGTGCTTCAGGGTGCTGGGGATTGGCCGGTGCAGGACCCCTGAGCCATCACCAGGTCCAGGCTGGGAATGAGGGTGCCCTGGAGTCAGAGGACAGAGCTTGTGACTTCAGAGAACATGCCCCAGGCCCTGTTGTGGGCTCCCACCATGGACAGGGTGTGGCTGGAGTGCTTCCACCCCAACCCTGCTCCCCTAGCCCTACTAGGGCTGATCACTCCCCCTCCTCTCTCTTCACAGCTTTAGGGGCAGTGCTGATAGCACTGCAACTGGGGGGCAGAACTGGGGGAATGGGGCAGGTCCTTGGCTGCAGGCAGGCTTGATTCCCCAACCCCGCTCCCCAACAGGCTAATTCATGGTGCTTTATGTAAAGTGCTATGAATTAGAGCAAGGGCCTACACATCTGTCAGCAGCCATTGTCACTGTCACTTGTCAATGCTAATTAACCTGCCTCAAGCACCACATGGGGCAGCGTGTCTGAACCAATATGGTGTGTTTAAAGGTACCATTGCTTAACATGGTTGATTTATCCTATAGAGGTGGGCAAAATGTGGCCCATGAGCTGGATGTGGCCCGCCCAGACATTCTATCTGGCCCGTGGGGCCCCTAAAAATTTTAGAAAATCAATATATATCTGCCCCTGGCTGCCTGTCATGCAGCCCTCGATGGTTTGCCAAAACATTTGCCCCGTCTGCCTGAGACTGTTAGATGTGCAGCACTCATGTCAGATTTACAAAATGCCAGAGAGCACACCATTAAATTTGTAGCAGCGCATGCGTATTAAGGTACTTTTAGTATTCAGTCCAGTGTAGTTTCTCTAAGAGTTTACCTATTCTATGATAATTTAATTATATTAACCACTTCAGCATTCAAATGCATGTAGCAGCTAATGGCAATAAATAGTACCTGTTAATATTGAGCATTTACAGCTTTAACATATGATATTTATAAATCTGTGTAAAGTAACTCTTATTCCTTTTAGGAAGAAAATATCTGTTTATTCATTTAGCTTATAATAATGTTTTTTAGGAACATCCTGTGGGATTTTAAAAATCCCTGTTTCCCAAAAACCTAATTGTTAGTTTTATATAAATCAAGCCTTCATTCTTTAAACTAGGTATTGTTATTCTGGAAGCTGGAAATTCACTCTGATATCTGGAATAAGGTGTTTTATATAGCAGTGCAGAATTGTTCTACTGCAACACCAAGGGTGTCCACCTGTAGAGCCAGACTCTGCATCCCCTAATGAATAGGAAGAATCCTTTCTCATGTGTATGTCAACATTGACACCCATTATTTCACATCATGAAAACTGTGCTTGAACTTAGGAGTTCAGGACTGGGCTCCACACAGCAACCTAAATTGGCCCAAACCAGAGCTTTTTGAATGTATGGAGTGGAAATGCAGATTGCTGTTGGGAAAGATAGTGTGAATGAAATGGCTTGTAAGTCTGGTCCAATAGCAAAGTAGTAGCATCTTGATTTTTATTTACAGTGAGAGATTCTATACACAATATAAAATGTGGGTTTAATTAACTATCCTTCTTACATTGGAAAGGTTATTTTAGGCTTGAAGGAATTTAATGAGCATACCATCTGTTTTCTGTGCAGTATTTTATTCAGGGTCATTCCTTGATTGCAGTTTTATTGAAATAGTTGGGCCTATAATGTAACTATATCATGTAGTATTAGAATAGGTGAGTCAAAGAGATCTGATGCAGTGAAGGAACCACATTTAGTGAACTATAGCTAGTGTCTTCATTCATCCTCTGAAAGCTAACAGTGCCATTCTCTTGACCTTTGTAAGACAATTATCTCATTATTAAACCAGAGCCAGAGCACTCTTTGCCCCAAATTAATTATGTGTATTTGAAAATTTGTTTAGTTTAACAAATATGATTTTTAATATGCATATGTATATGTATGTATATAACTATGAAACAAAAAACACCACCTTTGTAAATATATTTTACAAAAATAATGTGGGGAAATTGGCAATGCTGTTATGTTTGGGTGGTGACAAACAGACTTAAATATTATCTTTTTCCTACATTATGAAATGTATGGTGTCAGTTATATTAACCTTTTTACCATGCAACAGACAAAGTACTATTTTATCCTTTTCTTTCCTGCCAGGACACTAAAATGAACAACGCTTTGTTATGCAAACAGTTTACATTGATATCATGTAGATTGATGTCACATGTGTAAAGTGATGACTGCTAAATCTAAACAGAGGCAGGGTGATACAGTAGATAAATGGATTACTGTAAGGCACTGGTATTTATCAGTCAAATCTGAGGAGAACTGTGACTACATAAATGTGACTAAAATTCTTAAAAGGTGCTTTGAAAAAGATCCAGGCACATTTAATTTGAGGGTCTTCTATGTTTTGTATTGGAAAAGATGTATGAAGAAAAGGGGTGAAAACGTCTAGGTACAGGTACAGTCCTGCATGTTTCCTATTCCTGTTTCTATTCCTGTATGTTTTCTATGTCTAAATATCCACAATTACAAAGGAAGGATGCAAAATATTTGGGAAGATGTATCAAATTCACAGCTCCTTAGAAACCCTCTTGTGTGCTCTGATCTGTGATGTGCATGCCAGGACTGCTTCAGTTATTGTGCTGCTCAGTAAAATATTACACTTACTCTGGGAACTGCAGCACCTTGTGATATAGTATGTAACAAATGAGATTCCAAAACAGCTTGAGAAGAACCTCATTCACTATAGCATGTGAGCTGCTATACTTGTTAGATGGTTTTAATAGAGAGAAATGTTTTTCCATGAAGCTGGCTCCCAGTTTTTATTATGTATTTTTAACAGGAACATTTTGTTCTGCTATGACCTTTTCTTCTCCTTTTTTGTTCAGTGGGTTAAAAAAAAGCATCAACACAGGGCGGGGGTGGGGAGTGGAAGGGAATCATGTCACAGTGTTATTCATGAAAAAATGAAGGCAGGAACTTTTTCTTTCCAAGGCAGCTCAACTGCATCTGTCAATTGCCAGAGGCTTGGGCAGAAGACAGCTTAGGCCATGGCCCTGCACAGAATTCTACCAGGATGCCCCCCCTGTTTCCATAGAGCTTCTTTCAGAAATGAGATCACAGTATGGCCTTAATTTTATTTACAGAAATTGCTACAATTGTGGTACTTAATTACTACAGTTGCAGTTGATACTGGGTGAGTTTGCATTTTCATCTATAAGGTCCCAAGGCTGATTGACAGGGACCTAATTCCTACTTTATTTGTAGTTTTGTGAATTTCATGGAAACAACGAGATCCAGAAATGCCTGCAAAATCAGAATCAATTAAAAATAAATAAATAAAATGCTGGCTTCCCAGTGTGAGCTAGTGGTCCTGGCTGCTGGGAGCAGAAGGCACCAGGTGATGGGGTGGCATGAAGGGCAGCAGACAAGATAGCTGCTGCCCACTTGTCCTGCCCTCTCCCTGCTGGGACCTCTCCACCAATCAGTGCTAAGGGGTGGCACCACACGAAGGACAGCCAGCAATCAATATGGTGGCTACTCCCTTTCCCCTTCTCCCCCTTTTGAGGCCTCTCTGCCAAATAGTGCTGAGAAGTGGGGAAGCTTTTGTTTGTCACTGCCCCCCGTGGAAAATGCCTGTTAATTCATCTAGTTGTCTTGAAGTGTTCCCCTTCCACAAGCAAATGTGTTTTAAAATTGTGAGCTTGCATGTGTATAGGAACCAGAAGGCACTGAACTGTGTTCACCTCTTTTAAATACCCAAAGCAAATGGAAACAGTGGGGGGTTAAAGGGCGTATCTCCTCTTCCACCCACTCCCCAGTCAGATCAGTTAGATACGCTTGCAGACAAGCATTACCCAGGAGGGCAATAAAATGCAGTATAGTAGTTCTTGGTTAGGAACAAAAGAACTAAGAAATTTTAAACCTGCCCAGAAGGCAGAAGAAGCGACACAGTCAACAGACTAGACTCCTATCTATGAAAGCTTTTAGGTCCACTAGGCTTTTAGGGAGACAATCACTAGCTAATCATACCGTGAATCATTGTTGGTGTCATTGCTACAGCCATCATTCCCTATTCCAGAGTTGTCCAACTTCCTGGTGCCTGGGGACCACACACCACATGAGCCACACAAGGCACAAGTTAAAACCAAGGGCTGCTTGCCATGCGGGCAGCCACTACCCAGGGCTTTACTCTGCCATTGCAGCATCTTAGCATGCCCTCCCACCGCGCACACAGCACAAGTATAATGGCTCCTCCCACAGCTTGCAGCCATGTAGGCAGCCTGGCTCTGCACTCCCCTCCTTTTCTGGCCACAGAGGCAGTAAGTCCTCCCGGCTGCCCATGCACAATAACCACCTCCCCTCCCAGCCACACACCCACCTGCCTTTCTCATGGGCAGCACAAAGAGCCTAGCCCGTTCCTCTACTGCGTGCACAGTCTGGGTACCTCAGTTTCTTCCTGCTGTTATGACCCACTCCCAGGATAGGGGGCAGGAAGTAGAAGCTGGAGGGGGGTAGGGGAGCCTGAAGAACCTGGCTACCAAGGCTGCAGCAGAAGCCAGGGATGGTGGGCAGTGGTGGCTGTGTTGGGAGCCCTTGGACCTAATGCTAACTCTTTTCGGATCACAGGTGGCCTTTAGGCTTCCTGTTAGACAATGCTGCCCTAGACTGTAAATAGAACTATGGACTGCAGCAAGATCTAAGAAGAATGCTTTTTATCATATCATTTTATTTCTATACATGCATGACTAAACTATATCTAAATAATCACTCCCCTTCAAATGTCCATGCCAATTGGTCTGTAAAAGCAAAAAAAAAAAATTAAAATTGAACAAAAAGAAACAAGACAAAAACCTGGAAGGAAAATATCTTAGTGAGTGACTGATTTAGCCTAAACAGAAGTTTGTTGGCAAAGAAGTGTTACAAACAGCAAATGATTCATTCTTTGGTGGCTGTAATTGAATAACTTTTGTAAATATGTGGGATTTACATTCATTGTTATGTGAGTATGCACATGGAAAAAGAAAAGACATGAAAAAAATGAGTCCTATTAATTTTCATTCTGCATGCACAGTATTAGCCATAGGCAAAACTGTTTTTTAGACATCAGTTATTGCTTTATTGAAAATGGTAATTTGAGGTCACTGTATAGAAACTTGTAACAGTACAACTAGTGTTGTATGTGTCCGTAGCACAATTGTCTGAACAAATCATCTAACAATGAATATTCTTCCCCTGCCAGATATACTCATTTTAGACCTTGGAGTTGCTCCCATTAAGCACTGATGATGCTGAAACAGAAGTAGAGCCTGTCTATGCATATGGATAGATGCCTAACTACCCCTTTGTGTGAGCTGTTTTCAGACTCAGAAAGGAAGCTGCAGGAAATAAACATGCAGTAGGATGTGTTCTGTTGCATCTATTGGCATCTAAGTGGACTTAGTCATCTACGTTCAATTCAATTTCCCTCTGTTCACATCCCTGAAAATCCATTCACGCATCTACTTCTGTAACACCGCATCATCAGTCCCTTAAGACAGAGTCACAAACACACAGTGAGGAAAACAAAGACCCACCCAGCTTTTATATTGTCAGTTTTTTAGGGTCTTTAAGAACTTAACATAGAATTACACTTATGCATCTAATTGTGGGTTCATTTGCATGTAAAAATGGGCCTCCATCCTCTGAAAACTTGTCCTCAGAGAGCTTTCTTAGTCTGGTTTCATGTGAAAGAAAGAAAATTAAAATGTAGGGGCATAAGCTTTAAAAGCCAAGATACCAAATGTTCAGGTGGTATAGATCATTCCAGCTGTATTGATTTGGCTAGAGGAGACATTGGCACAACAGGTTTTGTAAACTTGATATGCAAGATAATAATATAGCCTAGGTATTAAGGGTTAACAGAAAGGCCATCCTTTGTTTTCTAAGGATACATCTATCCTTCTGAATTTCTTTCAGGAGCATCCCTGTTAAGCATGCCACTATCCAATTACACTCATTTGCATGTATCCAACCTAGAAATGAGGCAGCAAAGCCATTCTAAAAGCATGGTCTCATCTTAAGGCTGTTGATCTCTCTATCTTTGGCATGCTTAGGTGTGTTCATGGGAGTACTCGCTAATGGCTTCACTCCCAGGTGTGCTCAAGAGTAGTACAGCTGTAAATGCTGTTAAGAAGTATGGACATATGCAACACGCGTTTACTTTACATAGAAACAGGGTGTGAAGGAAGGCTGGATGACATATTTCTCCTTTATTTTTTAAATATATTTAGTAAATCTTAAATCATTCTGGATTATTTTTATAGCACACTGGGCCCACTATGCCATTTAAAAAACTGTGTGATCCATTGGGTACAATAAACACTTTCTTTCTGAGGCAAATAAGTTAAACATTTTACTTGTGTCTGTGAAGGCCAATCTTTTACTAAACACTCATAACAAAAAGTGAGAGGGTTGTATCATGTTGTAGTATTACTACCATTTTTCCCCTGAAAAATGAAACTTATATTCTTTTTAACCATAAAAGATCAACACACAGAAAAAAAACAGCTTATTGAAAAATTATGTGCAAAATCACTCAAGTACCCACTTCCCCCCAAGCCCAGTGAAAACCCAGCAGTATATTGCTTACATTAGGAAAAATCATCTGCTTAACAAAACCCAAATATTTCTTGCAAACAATGTATAAAGCAGATTTTCCCCCTTCTTTGGCTGGCAAGAGTTAGAATGGCTGTAGAGGCAGCCTGACCACCCCCTGGGACTATGGGGTAATGAGATGGTCTGTGGTCTTAAAAGAAGATGTCTAGCTGATCTGTGGCCAAAGAGGCTGGGGCTGTGTTAAGGGGTGTAAAGCTGAACTTGGGTGTAAAGCAGAAGGAGGAGACTGTGGGGGATATCTAATGTTCCATAAAGAATGGGTAGAGTGAAAGCAAACTACTGCAGACATTACACTGGTGCCATTAGTACTGGTATAGCTGAAATTCTGTCTTTGCTTTCATTATGTGTCTCAGCTTCCAGGGGTTTGAGACTCAGATAAAATCAACTGTTTAGGAAAAACTGGCATGTAAAATTAGACTCTTTTTAGGGGGGAGGAGGAAGCACATCACAGTGTAATGAAACATATGGTGTCCTGTTGGTGACACTTCGTTATTCCTTAACTCAAAAGTGGCTTTCTCTTTAAGCCGTTCCTAATACTACGGTTGTATTTTGTACTAAAGTTTGGATTTTGTGTTATAAATAGAATATCAAAGTTATTGCTTTGGCTACTTACACACACAGAGCAACTCCCTCCCCGGAATGTAGCACAACCAGAATTGAATTGAAATGTGGACCCCTTCACTCCTAGTCCTTCAGTCTCAGAAGCATTCTTCCTTTTGTTTTTGTATCTGTTCCCTTCTTTAGAGAGGTACCTGGGGTGATGTTCCTTTCCTTTTGTCATCTTCAGTTCCCTTCTTTTTGTCATCAACCCTCAAATTAAGCTGAATGGTCCCCTCACCATTAGTCAATAACTACTGCTTATGGCTCATGAATTAGTGTTATTCCTAATTCAAAAATACCTGGCAGAATACTGGCACAGACTGGATTTATGCCAATGTGTACTAATGAGACGTCTCTGTTGTGCATGATCAGCATTAACTGTTGGGAAGATTGACTAGGGAAGGATGCTTATCACACATCGATTGTGAGTCAATCAGCAGAGTTCTATTGAAGCTATTAGTGCTATTTCTATTTAATTAGTCATAACTGTAATTAAGAGGAAGATTTTCTTTAACATGCCCCAAATTCTGTGCTTTCTTGGAACTGCATCACGTACCAGAATGTGTAGGTAGATTTGACAAGTTCAGCAGATGGAATCTTCTTTTTTACCTACCAAACTCACTAGGCTTTACTACATTTGCTCTTTTAAAAGTAGTGTGGCAGTATTCTATGTTTGTCCTTTAGAAAACTAATTGCATTGGCATCAATAAATAATCTTATATAATGATGTATATGCTTGATGTAAAGTGGTATTTTTGTTTCTCCTTGTATATCTGACACAGAAAAAAATAAAATGGCTTTGATTTTGATTTTTCCCACTGCTTTTTCACTACTGAAACCTCCTTGACTTCAGTTGCAGTATTCCAGGCCTACCTATGTTGGGGCTTAAACCATATCACATTCTAGTCAATGATAATAAGGACTTGTAGTAGAGATGGTATCTTTTATTAGACCAACAAGACTTTTACAAAATAATTTCTTTAATTGCAAGCTTTCAAGTACAAACACCTTTCATCAGACATTGGAGAAAAGACTGTAAAAGTTCTCCTGGGTAGAAATGAAAGTTCATATTTCATAGGATTTCACAGAAGAATCAATAGATGGAAAACTCCTCTGGGAAGTCAGTTCATAGCTGGTACAAAGCTTCTCACCCCCTGTGAGAATCTGTGATTATGCAAATTACCTTAAAAGAAAGGCAGGAGCAAGATCTCAGGTTTCAGGTGGTAACAGTTGCTTCCTGTGTAGGAAAATATGAAGATTTCATTTTTAAAAATTGGCTTAAATTCTATATCTTCTGTGTGTCAAGATAGTGTGATGCCTTTATACTCCCAGTGCTCCATAAAGGTGGCTCCGTAAAGGTTGTGTGACTGGTACAGCAAGACTTAGTGTTCTAGTGTCACTCCTTTTGCATAGCCCTTTGACTGTGCATCTGCATCTAGACTTTGAGGTAATGGGGCCAGAGAGCTTAGCAACTTGCAGGATTCCATCTTTCCCCCCTAAAAAGAACGCAGGTTTCATTTTCAAGTTTTTGAGGAGTCAGTATTAACAGTGAAAAAATGTATTCAATGGATTTTGAAAAATATATTCTTCAATGTTATTTAAATCCTATTTCTTTTTTCCCACCGATTTTTAATACCCCCAAGTGCATGTTATCAGGAGACTGTATTTTAATTCAGTATGATACTATAGCAGGAAAGTTGCTAGTATCCCACGGCTAAGGCTAGAACACTTTATGCATTTAGGTACATTCCTGAAAATGTGATATGAGTATGTGAGTGATATGAGTCTTTGTAAGCATGAATGCTGGGACCTCCTCAGATGAAGCTTTACAGTGGCATCCTCACCAGTCTGAAAAATATGCAAAATTTTTGTCAAGGCTCCAGGTAGAGTTGCTGCTTAGCTAAATACTTCAATATTTAACTTTCTCAAAACAAAAAAAACCCAGGACATAGCTAGAGGGGAACTAATGATTAGTGCATAATAGGGTTATATACAATATAAATAAATAGATGTAACTCCCCTCCTCCCCCCAAACATAACTCTTGATTTTTAAGATGAAAATCTGGAAACATTTTGAATTCTTGGTCAGACCTTTTTCTTATTTTGTTAATCCAGCTGTAGAATAAGTTGTTAATGATCCCCAGATGTTGTTTATAATGATTGATTTTTCAGTTGTGAAATAATACTTACAGGTTTTTTTAAAACAATTGATATTTCCTAGCATGCTCTGCAGCATTTGAATAAAACGTCTGAAGGCCGAGCTGTTTATATGCACAACATAATTGCTTCTGTTAAGTGATTTCTTCATTCTTAACATTTTTAGCTGTAATTGCTTTTTCCCCATACAATAAATATTTGCAAGTTTTGCCTTCTGTCACTCATTGCAATATATAAAATATTTGTGTACTCAAAGCAAAAAGCACTGATATGGGCCATATTCTGGCCCAAAATATCTTTGTCCATTTCAGCACATGTTATTAACATTTCCACCAGTATAGCTGATGGCAGAATCCAACCCAGTGTTAACAACAAATTGTTAGGTAAACATAAGCAACCTGTGGTAAACTAAAACAATGTAGCTTTATATCCATATCAACTCGTTAGAGACAAATGCTACATTTTCCTTCATTTTAGTAGCTGTTTCAATAGCAACTATATCTTTGACCACAATGAATAATCAGGTAGATTCATTTTTTTACCAACAAAATCTCCTTTAAAGAGCACTCTGTACTTTGCATTTGCTTTTAACCAGACTATTTATTTCTTTAGGATTATGTGCTCCCACTCCTCAGTAAAACCTATTGAAATGGTAGATGCCTTTTCTAATCTCCTTGCCTTTCTTTCTTTTAACTTTAACCATTGTTTAGAGTGTAGTAGGTTACACCATGCACACACAAGCCCTGCCTCATTCTTGCAGCATCTAGTAAATATTCATTAGGGCACTGAACAATGTAACATATGTATATCAGTTCACTGTATGAAAGTTAGCATGGGCCAAAATACACTTCATAAAGTGTGCATTGAGTAAGGCAGAGATTTGTGTGATCCCTTAATAATCCAGTGCCTATTTTACTTCCATGATAGTGCATACTTTACCATATGCAATCAGTGAGGCACACCTCCAAATCAGTGCTTTAGCTTCATGTCATCTTGAAAGGTAAAAACTGCGCAGATTCTAAGGCATGAGGGGAAAAACTCTCTCCTACAGGTCACTTAAGGAGGTTGTATCTATACCTACTTGTATTTTTAAATTAAAAAGAGAATGTCAAAAATCCATTATAAAACAAGCTATGTTGAAGAAATGGATCATTAAGCATTTACAAATGCTCAGTAATATCAAAAGGTTAAGTGAGGCAACTTTATCTCTGTTCCTTGTGGATAATACAATGTAATAGCATGATCATTTACTGTAATATAGCATGCTATGTTTTTATCCTGCAGAGACCCTGGAGTTGGTCTGTGACAAAGCCAGTATAAACCATAGTTCCAGATTGCTGTATTAAACACAACACTATCCTTTTCTTCCTTTCTATAAGGAATATGTAACAATGTGGTATGGTTTAAGAGTATGACTACTTTGAGTTTAGGATAATGGCAAATGCCAGCAATAATTCTAGGAAGGAAGGATTAGTGGGTCACATACTTGATAGATTTACTTCATCTCCTGAATAGAAGTCTTCTCATATGTAATACCTGTGTGTACTCATTTTTTGGTACCTGTTAATTAATTGGGCATAGATACAGCCTGGAAAATTGCTGATCCCTATATTTGATTTTCATTGTATTGCTATTAAGATCCATTTCTTCAATTAGGTAACTGGCAAACTGAGTTAAGTTCATGCTAATTCTAAGAACAAAATCAATCCTAGATGTTTGCAATTTTAAAGCTATCTTTTTTATATGTGTTCTTTAGAACATCCTTATTTAAATGTTTCTCTGGTTTCAGTCCATCCTCTGGACCACCAGGCATACCAGAATTCTTAAGCTTTGTCTTGGAAGAGTTTTCAATCAATCAGAATACCAAATTTACATTGTTACAGTCCCTGAGATGTGCAAACCTTGGAATCAGTAATTATTGTGAATAGAAAAGAATTTAGCAGCCAGTTTAAGTGCCAGCATTCCAAAGGCCAGTACAATGGAAAAGAGAAGTGGTTTATGTCAGAATATGGTCACATTCCTCTGATTAAACCCACTCAAAAAGACAACATTGTAATATTTTCCAGTGACTATTTATCATGAATTACATCAGCCTTAGTTTAAATTGCTATTATTTCTCCTTAATGCTTCTTGGTGCCTGCATAATTTACAGCACTGGCAGCTGTGGGGCTATGAAATAACCTTTCACAACCACCACACAATAGTAAGGAACATGGAGTTTTTGTTGTTAATTATTATGAGATTTCTTTAACTTTTTACAAAGTGACATAAAATATTGTTGAAGTATTTATGGTTAAAGCTACTCTTACATGGATCTATTTTGCTTCTGGCTAGTTCTTAACTAAAGCAGTCATTTGTGGTTATTATGCCTTGGGAGATATTATGTCAGAACTGGTTTAAGAGTATTATTATGTATCACATGTCATACATTACATGCCAGCGCTTGAGGCTGTCTTTCAATAAAACAAATGTAATTTTAGCTAATGGTCTTTTAGGTACAGGCCCTTTGTAAACTTACCTGAGTTTATTTGCAGGTATACTAAAAAGTTTGTTTCTCTCCACTTTAGTAACTTCACTTTGGCTTTGGATGGAATTTCCAAAACATTTGTCATTATTTTAATCAGACTTGTAGTAATGCATCTAAAAAGTGACTAGTTTTCCCAATAACAAGGTTAATGTACCTGGAATTGATACCCACTACTCTATTTACTACTTTTTAGAACAAGGGTTTGTGGATTCCTTAATAGGTAATGCTAATAGTAGTAACCCAGGTTACTGAGTTGCTGAATGATGACATTTCAGTTTTGCAAGCCTCCTCACTGTGTATCTTAAAGAGGTAATTCATACATTCTAGATAATCCTTAGGTGAAGGGTGGTATAAATTAAAGGTTACAGGCAGGTCTTAAGTTTCCTTAAAGCTACATTTCAAGTATAGAAAATGCAAACTTATACAAAGCAAAATCTGAATTAATATGCTATTTCCTTTAGTTCCAAATACTATGCATATTTTCCAGTGCTTACTTATTTAAAGCAAGACATTAAGCATCCAGCGTGTGCCAGAAAGTTTACAAAGAATGAAAACACATGAATGACTCGTGAACATTTTCTGATTTTTTTAATGTGTAATTAGTTAATTACTGTTAGCCAAAATAATTTGGATGATTTTTTTCCTGTCTTTGTTTCAGCACCATAAAAATGATCAAAGGCTTTATTTGTCTCTAGAGTGGTAACATTTAGCTCCTTGGTGCTAGTAATTTTGGTGACTCTGTTGTTGGCAGTGATGCCAGGGTGGGTGAAAAATCAGTCTCTGCCCCAACACAAATGGTCAAGGTGAAAAATCAGTTCAGTAATGTAAACATTATAACATAAGGAAAGAGTATTTAATGTATTATTTAGGTAAAATTAACAAGGAAAATGTGGCTTATTAAACTTGGATATATTTACATATATCAAGAATTGTGTAAGATATATGTAAGAATTTTTAATATTAGACTACGTGCCTGGGTGCCCTAGAAATGAGTCGGTAACCTAGATTTAGAGTTCTTAAGTTTTTATTATCAAAGGGAATCACAAGCCAATTGCAAGTGAAAAGGGAATCTCTCATTATATAAGAATGTAGTAAATGTTTCCTTTAAATGAATGAATATTAGGTATTTAGAAAGCAGATAAAAGATGGTAAAGTAAAAGACAAAACTGAAGTTTTGGAGATTTTAATAAAGACTGAAGTTAGTAGTGAAAAGGTCAAAGTTCCATTTGCTGGGCTATGCATTTTGGCATGGTTTCAGAGCTTGCAATACTGATTGTGTGACTGTGATGTATGTTAATGAACAGTTGTGGCACTTAACCAAAATCATGGGCTTGTCACATGAATATACATAGAAGATGTGAGAAAAGATGCCCCCTTTCCCTCCCTCCTTTTTGCTGTAGTGTGACCAGTAGAAGGACTAAACAATTAAAAGAAATATTTGAATGGCACATTGTTAAGTCAGATAGTTGGACTATGAAGAAAACTAGTTATGAATAATTGAATACTGCTGATTAGTTAAATATAGTGATTCAAAATTGTTTTTAGCTACAGATGTTACGCCATTTTAGAATCTTAGACTAAATAATGTCAGATCTTGTTTGCTTTTTTAGTATGTTATTCATTTATTGGGAAATTCAAAATGTAAAACAGCTGGGAGAGAGCTTCATGTTTGCAAAGTAATATTTAAAATGTGTATATTTCAGACCTACTCTTCAATAACTGTTTAGAAATGCCTGAGTTGTATATTATAGTTCATAACATTCTATAAACATACTCTAGCATGAATATGACAGAGAAATATGAAATGGGAAAATGGGATAATATTAAACCTAAATTCAATTTCTTATAGTCTTTATAAAACAGCCAACTTGTTTCTCAGTTCAGCTGTTTGTAACCTTCAATAATGTGTATTCAAATTGTCCAGAAGACATATAAAATATCAGAAGAATGAATCTTTTTGTTTAATTATCTCTGTAATGTTTATATCAAAATGAAGGAGTTAATTTATCTAAGAGTTTCAATGCATGAGTTAGAGCTGTACAAAACCAATCATGTAGAAATAATAGACTACCAGTGGAAGTGCTGTACTACTGCAATTTTAATAGCTCTTCAGTTCTACTCAACAATTAGTCCATACATTTTATAGCTAGGCCTTTAAGAAACTGGCATACTCAGCAAAATCACAGTAATTGGGAGATGATGCAATGTAGAGACAAGTCAGAGGAAGAAAATTAATAGCAAACATTACTAGTTTTTATCATTTTAAATAACCCAACAATAAAATCTGCAGACCATGATTTCTATAGATTTTTTAATTTTGTGAGACAGCTTTTATAGTTTTTTGCAAAATATCCATTTAGCATTTTAAAAAGTTGTGATTCAGGCTTCTTGTCTGATATTAGGTGAAGGCCTGACCCACATACTAGTAAAATCAATACAAATAATTTCACTAATATCAGTGGGCTTGAATCAGGCACTTTGTCTCAGCTCCCTTTAGCCCATTATGAAGCTGAGCAGACAGGATCATGAAGAATATCAGTATTCTAACAAGTTAATAATTTAAGATAATCTATTTTTGCTTCTTCTCACTGAAAATATTTATGCTACCTGAACTTTACCTGGGCATTCATTTCTAACAACCTCTTTCCAGTAATGGTCTATGGATACCTCATTCTTTCTCTTTCCCTGGATCTCTTGAGCATATTTTAACAATACTTGCAGAAGCAGGATGCTAGCTGCCATTGTCCCCCTGCTTTACCTGTGGCAGATTAGGGTTCTATGCTTTGTAGTTGCATGACAGGGTTGATTGTGCAGTTTTAGCAACAGATTGACAAGACTTTGTATGTGATGGTTTGGCAGTGGTTAGGCAGGTGGTTGTACTAGATTTGGGGTGCTTGACCCTTGTCCCATGGGCCAGATTTAGCTTCTGGAGTCATATCATCCAGTTCCCCACAAGTCCAAAAATTTGGTGGCAGGTCTGTCAAAATTCTGCGCCTGTGGGAAGCCCTAAGGGTTGTATAACCTGTTCCGCACACTAATCGTACTCCTAATACCATTCAGTGCGCAGAACTCGGCAGGGGTAGACAGCGCCCTATCCCAACATGCAGGTCTGACACAGGACCTGATCCCATCATGCAGGTCTGTGTAGAGGCAATGCAGGGCCTGATCCTGGCATGCAGGGGTGGTGCAGGACCCAATTCCAGTGTGCAAGGCTGGCTGGGGACAGCACAGGATGCCAAAGCCCAATCCTAACTTGCATGATACCAGCATGCAGGATGGGTGCAGGGCCTAATCCCAGTGCCCGGTGTCCAATTCCAGCGTGTGGAGCCAGCACAGAGGGTCTGATACTGGCACACAGGGACAGCGCAGGGCTCAATTCAAGGCATGTTGTAGCCAGTCGAAGCCACATTGACCTGATTTGGGCCATGGCTACTGACCTCATGCTACTCAAATGGCCTGTGGGGCTAAAAAGCCGAGTACCACTATACTGGATGACCTCTGCAATCCTGATTTTCTCTAATTCTATGATTCTGTCATTTTGCTTCTATAGATAAGCAGTTATTATATTTTATTAGTCATATAAAATGTGTGAAAAATTATGTCCTTTTGACTATTTGGTTCCCCTTACGTCCTTTGTAAGGCAGGGATTTCTTAGGGTGATATGTTTTATTGGACCAGCTGAGGAAGATTGTCTTACATTTGAAAGTTTGTCCAACTTTATTTCAACTATGTAGTCAATCCAATAAAAGATATCACCCTAAGAAATCCTTACCTCTCACATAATTTCTGGACCATCATGGCTACAATAATATCACTCTTACACTATCCTTTGCAATGGTGTTTTAAGAACTGGAAGTCCATAAAGGAACAAATACCAATGGAGCAATGGGAATTTCGATGCTTGCTTCAGTGGAAACCAGACTCAGTCTTAGAGCATGTAGCTTTCTTTACTTTAAGTCTTTAACTGATCCTGTGACACAGACAGTTATATTGACCATTATGGTTGTGAATGGGACCTGGAAATAATAACAGATAATTAAATGAACATGAAATGAATGTAATTAACATGAGTTTGCAGTGGATATAAGGCCAAACTCACCATAAAAAAAATAATATTGAATAGACATTACCACTAGGGCTGTGCGAAGCTTCAGTCCCAGATTCAATTTGGCCCAATTCGATGGCTGAATCTCTGAATCTGAATCAAATCAGAGGACCCTTTAATCTCTTCGAGCCTATTTGGAACACTCCAAATCAATTCATACATATTCAGCGATTTGGGCATACACACGGCTTTAAATGTTTTTTCTAAATACCTCTAGGTAGCAGATGGCTCATGAATACTGTGATGCTGGGGTGCACAAGGGGCTCCCCAGTGCACTTGGCAGTAGACCCAGAAGTGGACCAGAATCACTTCTGGTCCACTTCTGGGTCTGCCAGGGAACATTCTGGAGGGGACCCTGTGCTCCCCTGGCATGATGACTGGTACCTCCTGGGTCTGGGGAGAGGCACCTAGGGTCCCACTGCAGCTGATCACTGAGCCAAGGAGGCCCCCCCAGTGTACTCCCCATAGCACCCAGAAGTACTTAGGTTCATTTTCAGGTTCACTGCCAAGCACTTGGAGGACTTCCCTCCCCCCCTCCCACCGCAGCCGCCCTCCAGTGAGATGCTCCATCTGCCCTAGCATCGCAGCATTCACAAGCCACACTGGTACCTCAAGGTATGTAGAAAAAACATTTAAAGCCGTGTCCGAATCACTGGTTCTTCTAATCAGCATTGAATCTTCAGATTCAGATTTGGTCAAATCAAATCAGGGACAGTGATCCGAATCAACAAATGGAATCACTGTCCCTGATTCAGGCTGAATCCAAATTGAATAGAGCCTGCTTACCCCTAATTAATACCACATACAGTGCTAGAGAAACCATTACTGGAATACAGAGTTTAGTTCTGGTGTCCACACTTTAAAAATGATCTTGAGAGATTACAGAAGGGTTGAGAAAAGAGCTACAAAAATGATTTTGTAAAAGGTCTGGAAAAGTTGCCTTGAAGTCATTTAATTTCTTTAAGAGCTGGCTGGCTCTACTTTGAAACAGACAAAGTTCAATCCATTTATTTTAGCCGGAAAAAAAAGAAGAGTTGTATTGATCACAGTCTATAAGTACCTGCAGGAAATCAGGATTTGTGACAGCCAAGCACACTTTAGTTAAGCAAAGAAAGACAAAACAAGATCCAGTTGAAGACAGGTAAACTAAGGCGAGAAATAAGGTGCAATTTTTACTAGTGAGATTAATTAAACCTCACTGAAACCTGCCGTTGGAAGGATGAGTAGATTCTCCATCCCTTGAAATTTTTAGATCAAGAATGAATTTCTTTTTAGTAGATATGAGCTTGCTCAACGAGAAAATATGAGTTGATGAGTGAACCACTGGGAGAAATTCTAGGGGCAGTGTTCTGCAGGAGCTCCGACGAGATCAGTCTATTGTAGTGGTCCCATCTGATCTTAAAATCCATTAATATGTTAATAGATTTGAGTGGTAAGACTGCATAATTATAGTAGCATTTGGGGCCCCAATCAGGACCAGACTATACCAAACACTATATTTCATACCCTATGGCCACATCCAGATGAGCGTGAATGTTTGGTTCCCTGGGGACAAGTAGCAATGGTGCACCTTGCGCCACCACTATTTGTCCCCAGGAATGCCCAGGCCACACACACACACTTTGGTGAATGGCAAGTTAACCCAGGTGGGGTATGGGAGGCTGGGGCCAGCACTGGGCTGGCCCCGGCAGCCTTACCTGGGGTTTTGGGTTCCTACTGGGGCTACAGCAGTGGTGATTCTCCCACGTGGAGCCTGGCCAGAAGCCTCAGCATGGCTCCAAACAGCCCAGTTCTGCTTTTGAGGGGCACATACTGCCTGTGCGTGTGCTGCTCCGCTTTTCTTTTTTCTGAGGGTTTTTTTTTACCCCTGGATATCCAGGGGTCAGAAAAAACTACTGAAAAAAAACCAGACCAGCACACTCACAGGCAGCACTCCCTTTCAGTGCAGATAACATCTGAATGCGTATATATGATGCCGCAGACATGTTTGCAGCGCCACATACCACATGGTCACACTCATCTGGATGTGACCTAAAAGTGTGCTGTAAAGAGCTTACAGTCTAACTAGATTATGTAAGTGTATTTATTTACCTCTTCCTATAGATGGGGAACAGAGGTATGGGAAGACTGAATGATTTACCTAAGGTCATGCAGGAAATTGGTAGAAATGCTGAGGACTGAACCCCAGTCACCTGGGTCCACATCTACTGTCTAAATCAAAAACCCTTGTTCCTGCTCTTCACTGAGTACCATTCAGGTTCTCTCCCCCCCACCACTATCCCTCCCTCAGCAGCCTTTTTTATTTATTTATTTTTTGAGTGAAATTTGCTGTCCATCTAGAGTCCATTGTGAACTGTTGTTGTCTGCTGTGCTGTGTTCCCTTCCATGTTTGACTTTCCAGAGGGTGAACTAAGGTCTTCCCTGCTTGCTTCTGGGGAGGAGGTTTCAGACTTCTGGATATTAAACCTAAGGCATTTCATATCTCTATGAGCTGGGTCCACTGTTGTGCGTTGGAAAATTAACTGAGCTCTGTCCTTCTTCAGACGTAAAAGACTTTGACTGGTAATCTGTGATTAGAAGCATCTTGGTTGGCTTTTAGCTTCCCAAGGGTGGATGTACCTAGTTTTGTATTAGGTAGTGTTATAGTGAGTGCTGTAATTGTCTTCCTGGGGTTTTTTTTAGTTAAATTAGGATTTTAAAATGTAACTTGTTAGCAGATTATTTAAATATGTTGACTAATACACACTCCAAAGTCATATATAGCCTTAATAAAACTCTTTATAGAGCTTTTAGACACACCTTTAGTTACTTGAAGTTTTGCTTAATTGTTTTAAAGAGCATGCTAATTAACTGCATGTTAGCAACAAGTGAATAAGAAAAGAGGAGGAATTTAGTTTGAAACGGACCATTTGTAACCATGGAAAGAGTAAGAAGGAAACCAAAAGGAGCAAAGGTAATAATTTTGTCAGGGATGATGACAATGACAGGATTCTGTTAGATGGTTTTTATTCCCATTGAAATATACTAAAATGAGCATATAGATTATGTTATAATAAGGAATATATAACAAATATAATTTTATCAATAAAAAATCAGAGTTTGAAAAACAGGAAAAAATGTTTATTAAAATACTTCAGTTCTTCCTGGATCCTTTGGGGCATGCAGCTCAGAGTAATACGTTCCAGTATTAGCGATGCAGTTATCCTCGGTAGATTATATTACAGTGATTTTGCAATGAATCATAATCATTTGCCTGATTTACCAAAAATGATAGCTCTTTAGGTTTTTCCTTTTTTGTGGGGATTATTAAGAGATACACAACACACATGTATTCAGCATAATTGTACAGGTATGTTTAGTTATGATAGCCTGGGGATGGTGGAGTGTTATAAGACAAAAAACAAAAAAGAAAAATTACCTAGCTGCAAATCTTTGTAGTTGTTTAGTTTAGAAGTTTGAGTCAGTTTATAGAAGTCTGTGTTTACTGTCTTTGGAGGTTGATCATGACATTGGAATGTATTTGGGGGGAAAAAAGAAACCTATAAAATGAAATCTGCATTAACTGGTAAGAGCATTTGGCATCCTCATCTCTCTGAAATGGAGCAAAGGCGTATACTTGCCAGTGCTGTTTTGAGTGTATAAGATAGCTGGCTGATATGCTTAGTAAGTTGTAAAACTAAATGTAACAATAGAGAAATCTGAAGCTCATCATGACTTAGAAAATGAAGATATAAAATGCATGTGTCAAGTATGCACTCAGACAGAGTAACAGCAAGCAGATTAACAAGACCTGAAGGGTTTTTTTTATCTTGTGAATGAATCTTTATTATAGGATAAAGCTACTTAAGATATTTTTTGTGATGTGTATTGTATATGAGTAATATTTGTGACTCATTTAGTCCCTGACATACTGCAACTATCAACATTCCCAACCATGAGAGTTGCCCTTTATAAAAAGAAATATCCTATTTTGGGGATGATGAAGGCCTCGGTTTTAAAGAATTTCCTTTTATAAAGTGCTCAGACAATTAATGCCTCATGCATGTATTCACAATAGTTGCCTAGCAACCATCAAGAAAGATTCAGGAGAGCAAAGGAGGCTCAGATGAATGAATGGAAACATCAACTCCCATTTCAGGTGAGTTAAAGGAGCTTTTAGGGCTCTCCTGCTTATTTGCATTGTAAACAAGTATCCATGCAAACTTGCAAATAAGATGGTGTTAAGGTAACAAGTACATGCTTCTACTGGCATTTTCATTCAAATATAGAAATAATCTAAACAAAGTGTGGTATTTCAGCCAGAAACAGATAAATGAGGCCTAAGTTTGTTTAGCTTTTTTGGTTTCTTAGGCCTAGACCCCAAGTGTAGCAACAACAAGAAAATTCCTCCTCTGTTATAGGAAATGGGATGTAACACCCTTGCTCCACAATTTTCCTAACATCTGGAGAACCCTCACACTTTTAAAGTTTCTTGGGAACCCACAGAAGCATTCAAATCATGGACTTCTTCCTCAACCTCAGCTCCTGCTCTTCTTTCTTCATTGATTCCCCATGTGGATGCTTTATTCTTCCTCCCATCTTAACTTTGGCATTATTTTAGTGGCTAATATTTTATGAGCCCACAGAGTAAAATTGGAAAAATGGTTGGAAAAGTCTCACTTATTGTTTTCTTTAAACAGATACTGCCATATTTGTTTATTTTCCACCAGGAAAATTTAAATTATATATTTATTTTGGGTTTGTGTAACCCAAAACAAAATATCTCAGTTGTTCAACTGAATCTCAGAGCCCAGCGCTGTCCCAGCCCCAGTCCACAGTGGCAGCCCACCCTGCCTGGGGCACAGATCCAAGGGGAACAATATATATATTTAATGCATATATTAATAATGCATTTAATGTTAATTAGTGTAGCCTGCCTTATATCACATAATTGGTAACATTAAAAGCAAGAAAAAAAATATAAAGGGGTACATAAGCTGAAACTTTTAGACAGTAGAGTGCACTTGTTAAAAAAGGTGGAAAACCCCTGATGTAAGGCATTTTGAGAGTCACATGAACATGGTGTATTATAGAAGATGAAGTCTGACCAAGGAGCTCAAGCTGTAAGGGACCTAGAGCACTCACTCTACAATTAAGAAAGCACAACAACAACAACTCAGAAGGATTCAGATTAGTGTTGGATCAAGCTGAAACAAAACAGTTGAAATATTTTTTTTATGAACTGTCAAACAGTATTTCGACATTTCCAAACAACAATTTTTGGAACTTTCCATTAATAAGTTTTATCCTGAATTACGATGAAAACAAATCTCAAAGAAATTTCCCATCGGACAGAATTTCCTGGTTTTGATCAGCTTTACCAAAAGACAAATTTTAAGGAAAAGATTCTGAACCACTTGTATAAATCTATGACACTAAATTATTCTACTTTTACTCTGATATAATTTAGATCAGAATCTGATATTAACAGATTAACATGTCTTTGGTCCAGTTCTGTTCCCATGCTACCTGAAAACTGATTCTCAGATGTTAGTAAGAAGTTATTTGCATCATAGTAGTGTGCTGGGGATCAATATAAATAGCTAGTTTACCAGCTGTAGCAGTTTGAGATATCAACTGCTAAAAGTTAGAATTGAAGTGTTTAGAGTATAGGTGGAAAAGGAAATGCAGGATGGTAACCAAAATAAAGTGAGTTTAGAAAGTTGAGAAATCTCATCCTTTGCATTGTTTAAAAAAAAAAAGGAAAACATTTACTGGCCCTGATTGTTGATAGGTTATCAAACATAAAATGTCACTGATCCTATAGTAGATTTTCTTATTTTCTGTCACTGATTGATGACTAAATATAGTCAGTTTGGACAAGCATGATTAATGTTCATTTTCAGCTTTACTAGAAAATTCCAATGTAAGTCCATAGTCAAATGCAGAACTTAAAATTGTTGCATAAACTGAATAATTTTTTTATACCAAAAAAGCAATGGATTATAAAAAATTTGCCTTTCCAAAATCACTAATTGTCTTCATCCCAACATGCAGACAGTACTGTGATGTTAGTGATATTTAAATGTCATGTATTTGTGGGGATGGGATTTGTAGGCGGGATATCTGCTTTTAATAGTTGTATTTCTTAGATTTAACATCTTTTCAAATTTTTAGTAAGTCTTTTCTTTTTTTTAAGATACAATTCAATTTAAAAGAAACAGCCATACATGTTTCTAGCAGGCTATGTTTAATTTCAAGATGGTGCCCTTTGCTAAGAAGATAATCAAATATAATGTGTTCCACGACCTCTTCATATGCCTGACTGCAGAAAGCTTGTGTAACAGTTTATTATTATAAAATTAGTATAGCATAGCATAGAACAAACCGGGACCATAGCCAGATAAAATAGACAATGAATAGTTATATAAGATTTTGAAGCATGTGTAGTAGAACACAAGCAACCCTGTGTTTTCTTCTCAATTGTCTGCTGTTTGTTAATGTTTTCCTTTCAACGTGATTGCATCTTAATTTAATAGCACTTTCCATTTCAGAGTTTACAGTGCCAGCACTGACATAGTTATATCCCCTTTTCACTACAAATACTGCATGAATATGTTAAAACAGAACTAGGCGTGACTAGTTACTGGGTTCTTCAAAAGATATACTCTCATAAAAATTAAGGTATTATGTAATGATTAATTTGGTGTTTACAAATTTTAAATCTGTGTTTCACCAATAATTGCAACGTTTAACTCTGTGAAAAGTGTGACATTATAATTCTTGTTGAACAGTTTCCTACCTCTCCTCTCTATGTTTTCATGGCAGGGTATTATTTTGCAATCAAGATAAAAGCATTATTTATTTAAGTTCTAAAATATTACATTGTTGGATGTTTTAAGCTGCAGATCAATCTCTTGTTTTATAAAAGCATTTTATTGATTTTATTTTTAATCTGTTTTAGAATTTTAACTTAAGTTCCACATGACAGATTGCACACAATTATAGAGGCAGAGAGGTGTTTAGCTGTTCCTTTAAAGGAAATAATGCATCTATACTTGATCCATGGGGCAATCCTGCTTCCAGATTTTACAGAGTCTATCAGGAAGGGCACCTTTTGCATTGTTAGATCCTGACCCTTCACTTTGTTCAAAAGCATTACTTTTGCTCCTTTACTCTTGCTCTGGGCCCTGGCTTCAGGCACAAGTTGAAAGGAACAGAATGAACATGAAATGAAATCAAAATAGTAAAGTCAATAATTAATATCCTTGCTTTTTGGATCAATCTGTTATGATCTTGGAATGTGAATTATAGGCACAAATTGTTCAGAGCTGGTGTTCACTCATAATATACTCTTATAATTTGTATGCATGGATGGATAAAATAATTTATATTCCCTTCTACTCTTATTTATTGTGACTGGTCTTTAAAGGTTTGCAAGAGAATTAAGTTCCTAAAACTCATTGGAATTTAGTGTCTTGCAGCCTTAAAACCCTTTAAACATTTTAAATTTAAAAAATGCTTTGGGAATTCCATTTTCCAAACAAAAAGCTAGCATATAACATTGTAGTCTCCAACAAAACTAGTAGGGTGGGAGACATTCAGAAATTAAACATAAAGCTTGAAACCTAAGATTAATGGTAGGACTAATATACAACAGTAAATGAGGACAGTGTTGGTAACCTCCCTAAAGTCTTGAATGACATTATCCTTAAAACAGGTTGTTCACATGAAACAGAACTCTTACATAACATTTCAATTTTAATTTATGAATGGTTGGGATGGGAACGAGTTCCATTCCTACCCAAAAAGAAAATACTGTTCTGGTTGCCCAAAGTAATGTCATATGTATCAGTAAATTTGAATTGTTCAATTCAATTCAATACTTGGAATACAAATCAGTCAGATAAGAAATGTAACATATGCCTCTGCTCTGTCTGCAGCTGTGGTAAGTGAAATTTCCATAGTTTCATAGTAATTTGGGGTTAGAAGGGACCCGAACAGATCATCTAGTCTGACCACCCTCCACTGGCAGGAGCACACGCTGGGATCATATGACCCCGGATAGGAGTTTGTCCAACTTCAGTTTGAATTTACCCAAGGTAGAAGTGAGGATCACTTCCCTAGGAAGTTGGTTCCAGATCTTAGCCACCCTAACAGTGAAATAGTGTTATCCATAACCTGAACCTATTCTCCAGCAGCTTCTGGCCATTGTTCCTCATCACCCCAGGTAATGCTGAGGGGGAATAGGGCCCTTCCTATTTGCTGCTGATCTCCCCTTATGCATTTGTAGGCAGCCACCAAATCCCCCCTTAGTCTCCGTTTGCTGAGGCTGAACAGGTTCAGGTCCCTCACCCTCTCCTCATAGGGACTGCTCTGTTGCCCTCCAACCAAGCAAGTGGCCCTCCTCTGAATCCTCTCAAGGCAGGCCACATCCTTCTTAAAGTGTGGTTCCCAGAACCGGACATAGTACTCCAATTGTGGCCTGATCAATGTCGTGTAGAGGGGGAGTATCACTTCTCTGGACCGGCTCATGATGCATCTTTGGATGCATGGTAAGTTATGGCTGGCCTTGCTGGCTGTGGTCTGGCATTGGTGGTTCATATTCATCTTGGAGTCAGTAATGACTTGGAGTCAATAATGATCCTTTTCCGCTTCTGTGCTTACAAGGGGGGAGCTTCCCAGATTGTATGTATGCTGTAGATTCCTTCTCCCCAGGTATAGCACCCTGCCTTTATCTACACTGAATGGCATCCTATTACCATCCACCCACTTCTGTAGTCTGTCTCCAATTGCAGCCTCTCTCTCCCTTCGAGCGTGCCTACCTGCCCCACATCTTGTTGTAATCAGCAAACTTGGACAATATGTTTTCCACCCCCATGTCCAAGTTGCTGATGAAGATGTCGAACACTGTGGGCCCCAGGAGCAAGCCCAGGGAGACCCCACTATTTACATCCCATCACGTTGAGTATGACCCATCCACCACCACTTTGGCGCCCCATCAGCCAATTTTTGACCCATCAAACTGTGTAGGCATCAATGCCACAGTCAATTCATTAATGAGAATGCGGTAAGAGACAGAGTCAAAGGCCTTCTTAAAGTCCAGAAAGACTACGTCCACGACAACACCATCATCCAGGGATTTAGTTACCTGATCATAAAAGGCCCTTATGTTGGTCTGGCAGGACCTGCCTTTCATGAACCCATGTTGATTTCCCCTGGGCATAATCTCCCCTGCTGGCCCCTCACAGATGCGATCCTTGATAATTATTTTAAGGATTTTCCCCAAGACTGATGTGAGGTTTATGGGCCTGTAGTTTCCTGGGTCCTCCTTTCTTCCCGTTTTATAAATGGGGATCACATTAGCTAGATTCCAATCTCCAGACACCTGGCCTGTGGACCATGATTGCTTGTACAGCCGTGACAAGGACACAGCAATGACCCCTGCCAGCTCTCTCAAAACCTGTGGGTGGAGGGTATCAGGGTCCATAGATTTAAAAACATCCAGCCCTTTTAGAAGATCCCTAGCTATATCTGCGCGCTTCTTTATTATTCACTTCTCACTAGGGGTGCATACAGATATTTGGGGAGGTTAGGGGGAGATTAGATTTAGTTAAAATGGCCATCCAATCTAAGGTATGTTGGGATTGGGAGGGAGATATTGGGCCTTGGAGGGACTGGGGGGCAGGTGGGGTCCATGAGAGGGACTGGGGGACAGGCAGTGTTCATGGAGGATCAGGGAATTGGGGAGTAAGTGGCATCCATGAGGCAATTGAGGGGGAAGATAGGGTCTGCAGGAGGGATTGGTTGAATTGTGGGGGTTAGCAGGGTCTGTGGAGATCATCTGGCAAGCAAGTTTGTTGAGGGTTGGGGTGGCAAGCGGGTTCCACGGGTGGAATCACGGGAATAGGTGGCATCTCCATGGGGTAGTTCAGGTCCAGGAGTAATTAGGGGGATCATGGGGACTCATGGGATCTGCAGGGAAAGGATGGGGGTGCTCTCTTTTCTACTCCCAGGACCATGGATTATTTTTAGCACCCTGATGCCTGACACCCAAAATAACAACCCCTCCATGTTGTCTGTCCCTCCCTCAACCCGGAGGTACTTGCTTAGCTCCTAGCACTGGGAGTGGCTTGCATGAAGGGCGCTTTGGCAGGTGAGGGGGCATTGTCCATTACCCCCTTGAAAACCCACCTCCTCCCAGCTTTGATTCCTGTTCACCACCCAAGCTTTAAGGGGCAGCCATATTTCTATTCGGGCAGTGCTGAGAGAGTCAATTGTCTTCATGACTCATTGTTATCTCCTTGATTCCATTCCACAGGTGTTAATGACTCTGTATCCTTTTCAATGGTCTTGATGTTCCACTATTCAAACTATCATTTATTCTGCAATTTTGCTGTCTGCTAGCCATTTCTGGTAATATCTCTTCTATTTCACAATAGAGCTGACTGTGTTTAGCTCTAGCTAAAAACCTTAATGCAGGTGTGATAATATTAACTCGGGTATAGAAATGACTGACAGTGAAGTATTGAAGGAACTGTTAAGATGCTCAGGAAGGTTAGATTTTGTTTTATGAAACTGGAAAGGAGATGTACATTTTACTATAATAACTACAGGACTAATAACACAATTTCTTTTTGACTATTTTGACTATTTTTTGCTAGTTTGTTGTGTTTTTTATAAAACTTTATATATAATGTAGCAATTTAGTGTAAATTCCAATAGTTACATTTGATTTTGCTTTGAGCTTAAACTAAATAATACAATGTTAGCTCCCTAACATATTAATAAAGCTTCTAGTTTCTCTTTAACTAGAAAAAGTGTGTGTTGTGTTATATGTAATGAAGCACCCCTCTTTTCAGAAACTTAGATCCACCAATGGCCATGGAAATCCAAGTTGCTGGATTTGCCGTGGAGGTACTTGCAGCTGCTTGAAGCCATGGAAAACTAAGTATACAAAAGTTTCTAGCATTTGTAACACTTGCACGTGTGATTTTTGTCAGTTCTCTTCAACTAAGCTGTCAGACTGCATAGGATGGAGGATTACAAAGAAAAGGCCAGTGCCTACATGAAGTGGAGTTTACAAATCATGTGCTAGTCTTCTTTCTATCAGAAGGCCCAGGAAGATAATAAAAATACTGTTTGAGGACCTTTATGGCACGTAAGAGTGGTCAGTGAAAAGCCCATTGCATGTTTCACTAGCATAGGGGTGGCCAGAGTTACTCACCCTGGGAGCCACACCTGATCCTCCACCAAAGTTCGAGAGTGGAGAGGAGTTGTGGGGGGGAAGGGTGCTGAAGCAACCTGGAGTGGAGGTGACCCCTCCCTCCCTCCCCACACTGCCGAGTGACTCCAGTTTTCCCCAAAGGGAGTGTGCCCCAGGGTAAGCGGCACGGTTGCAGCCACCGCCCCAGCAGCCTGGTGCCTGAGCCAGCAGTCCCAGACAGAGGAGGGAGGAGGGTGGGCTCAGGGTGCACTACCCACAGGAAAAGCCAGAGCAGCTGGAAGTGCCAGGCTGCGCTGTCCCCCAAAGCCACCTCAGAGAGAAGTGGGTGGGACTTTGGCCAATTTTCAGAGAGCGACAAGTACTATGCCAGTGAGTTGCATGTGGCTCGCAAGCTGTGTTTTGGCCAACGTAGTATTAGTATTAATTCTAGTCTTTGGATAAATGGCAATTTCTAATAAGGTAATTACAATGAGTATATCCCATTTTTTATTATAGTAGGACCTCAGGGCTCTTATTGCGATCAAGGTACCATTGTATAAGGCACTGTATGAATATTTGATATACAGTCTTAACCTTGAAGAGCCTTGAAGTTTCAATGAACTCCACCTCGAGTCTTCAAAGATTGTAGGAGTCTACACACATGGGGTTCATCACAGGATTGGTGCTTGGATGCCTGCCTACATTTCCAATCCAGTTCCACTTGCTATGTATTCTGGCCTATCCTAATGGTGTTGTATAGCATTGCTTTACACTGCTAAACAAATATGTCATTTTACCTCAGAGGCAACTGGACATCAATAGTGGAAAAAAATATTCCTATACCTATAATTTGTGTGATGACAAATGTTAAAAATGATAAAATTCTGTGCAGACCATTTTTAAAAAAGGTTATGAAAATATCAGATTTTGTCATTTAAATAATTTGTCTTTTAAATGTTCTTTTTTTCATTTCCCAGGTTATATTTTTTTAATTGCCATATGTACTTTTTGTGGCATTTGAGTCTTGTCATATTAAGTAGAGAGAGGCTTGTAACAGTTTTGACAAATTTCCATATTCCATTGTGTCAATAATATTACAAGTGGCTTGTAAATTCTTTTTCCTAAAAAAAAAAGAAAAAATACTCCAGTCTGTTTTTGTAAGCATGTATAATAATTATGAAGGCCATTTGTTTGGGAGAAAGAAGTTAAGAAAGATGAGGGTTTTAAAATTGCACAACTTCTGTCACAAAAACAGAACAGGCAACGTGATGTGTTTCTAAAGAACACACTGTTAATTTTATACTAACATTATTTTAAGAATGCTGATGATACACAGGAAAGAAGTGAATAATTCTTATTGCAAAACTCTGCTGGCTTGTTATATTTAAAATGGTAAGATTTAATCAGCCCTGAAGTGGTATTCAGAAAAACAGGACAAAAAAACTGACTGAAGCAATAGTGATTTATCAAAGCAGCACTCAAATAAAATAAAGACTTGGCACTCTTACATAACATAGGCTGGAAAATGCATTTTTGTTTTCATGTCTTCTTTCTTTCCTCTTGTGCCCTGATTAGTTCATTTTAATACCAGCGTTATTTACATTTGAGGGATGGGCCTATTATGCAGGAAATTGTCCAAACCCTTACAGCTGTATTTTAAATTGAATTTTTTTTTTACTAAGTGATTGCACAGCTTTAATTTAGTAATCTATTATTAAATTTATAGTTTCAGGCTGTAAGAGTTCTTTTTCTTTATGTAAAATGAAACTGGACACTTATGAAGATATATGCTATATATATACCTGGCTCTGTATATTAAATCTTTACATATGTTGTCCATTTTCAGAAACAAGTAAACTACTTCTTTTGAAAACTCAACTTCTCTTCCATATTAGGGAATGCTATAGACTCCTATGTTCCCTAGTTTCATATAATACTGAACCAATTTGCATGTCAGTCTATTTTTAGTTATGAATAAATCTGATAGCATGCAGTAAGTAGAGTGATTTCTTTTCAGAGATGCTAACTCATAAAACCAATGTGCCATATACGGCATTTATAATGGTAAACATAATCTAAGTATCACATTTCAAACAAAGAATTGAAATTTCTGTAAGTAAGAACATTCCCCCTGTTCCTTATAGGAAATATTATACATATAATAAATCAAATAATCTGAAATTCGATTAAATTGTGTGTTTTTTACTCTCGAGAATGTTCTTTTCTGCATATTACTAATAGGATTGTACATTATGTATATGAGTATACTAAAGATTTTTCTTTCTCTGGCTAATCTGCATGATGCACATTTAACACTAGAGGGCAACTGAGAGTTTTCTTTAAACTAACAAAGCTAGAGATGGTTTTAATATCAAGTAAGTGTTTAAACTTGGTGAGGATTTATTTCCCTGTCTGGAGATTTCTACATATGTAACCTCTGGGTTTCCATTGACAGCAAATAATAATCCAAATAAAGTTTCTTCTGAGGAAAAATATAGACAGAGTGGTTCAGAAGGCTGCTTTTGCCCAAATAAGGATATTTTGGAGACCCCATGTGCTAGATAATGATCAACTGACAGTTGGTCATGAGTTAATAATGCTGGATGCTGAAATATTCATACCATGTGGTATACAACAGTTCTGAGGATAGAAACAAACACAGCTATAATTAGACATCAGAAACACAAGGAAGTGTATAAATTGTTTAATGGTAGCTCAGTTAAATTCACTCAACTTCCTATAAACTAATATCAACTATAAAACAGTAGTACACACCCTTCTTTATGTTTAATAAAGAATTTACTCTGTGTGGTTAATATGTAAATAATATGCTTTCATTTCTTAGATATTAATGTTTAAGGCCTTATATACCAAATGAAGGCCTGATTCTTACCTCTTTATACGTTTGGAGAAATTAGAACGTCATCAGTGGATTTAAAATAGTGGAAAACCTGTGTGGGGGAGAGTAGTAGTGGTATTTAAAACCATAATCCTTTTAATTGGCATAGTAAAGATTATTGACACTTTTTACATCATTACACATCTAAAAAAGCTTCAAATGGAGAAAAATTCAGCTTTATTAACATAGGGCATTGTAAGCACAGTATCCCAGTGCTCACCTGAACCCCAAGTTTGAAACTCAGGGAATTCAGGCTCCACTTTAAGGTCTCTCTCTTACTATTCAGAATCTTCACAGCATCAGCCATAGGTACCTGAAAAATCATTTCTTGCTCACTTACAATTGTCTTCCATGACAGCTGCATTCCACTGGCACCATGAAATTGACAATAAATAGGGAATGTTTCTAAGCCTGGGAGGTCAATATTAACAGGAACTTAGATTGTCTTTTTGAAACCAGTCTCTGAAGTGATATGTATGACCATGGACTCACCTCTAACTTGGGTTTCCCTCAATAAATCCATTATGCACTCACACCCATGGTATGTGGATTTAGGATCATAGGATCATAGTTATTGATCTTACTTATTCACTTGTCAACATACAGGATGCATCTACATGAGATGCTATGTCACTGTAGTAACAAACTATGGCAATATAGCATCAGCAGGTACTAGCCTGTAACATCATGGGCTCAAAAATGAACCATGTGCTGCCAGGACTACACAGTAGTGATGGGTACTGCACAGTCATTTAGTACTTGCTAAACCAAGTATTAACTGACTGTGCAGTACCAACTGCGCAGCAAAGGGCACATGTAGACATGCCTAATGACACGAATACATTAAACCCTTATATGCTAATCAATATCACCTGCCTACAAGAAGGGAAGGAAGAGGGAGAAACAAGGATTGTTATTTCTAATTCTGGATACTTGCAGAGGTTCTATGGGAAGAGAACTATATACATATCTAGTTTTATAGGGAGCTTAAAAAGAAAGGTTATCTGAGAGAGAAAAGGAAAAATGGTAGTTCCATTATCACATATTCAGAAAAGTAGATGTGTTTTTAAAAACAAACCTACTAGAGCCAGAGGCTAATAGTGATTGTTATTCCAGATAATAACATCATAGATGAGTGCAGTATTATACCGCTGGATTCTTAAAAACACCGGCTTAATTCCACTCCCACTAAAGTCAGTGGAAACCACAGTGACTTCACTGGAATAGGGTTTAAGCCAAGGCCGACTGCTTTTAAAAGTTCAAACTTTGCAGTTTTCACCTGAATTTCTTCACTTATGTTCTTGGAAATCACATGAAGATGTTGAGGATTTACTGGGCTCTTGGCTTATACCCTCATGCAACAAATTATAATGATTTCTAAGTGCAATTGTAGAGTTAAAAAATGGTGTAAAAATGAAATCATAGCATTTTTATGATTAAAATAAAGTAGTTGTACTTTCCAAAATACTTTGACATAAATAGGTAGTATTTGTGGCTTAGCTAACAACTATGTCATTTCCTTGTATGAGCTGTAAGGTGTTTGTGGCTTCATAGCTATAATTATCAATTCCAAAATCAAAGATTTCTGGAAACTTTCTCTTTTACACCCATCTATTTTATGAATGTCTATCTACCAAATTTAGGTTCTTAAACTGTCCAGTTTTTAGTTCTGTTACCATATCTGATCTGTTTAATCTGGCTATCTGTACGCATGCAGTTGGTTATTAGGCCTGTGTAAAGTGACTAGTATTTGCTTTGGATTCGGCGGATTTAGGGGACAGTGATTCAATTTGGTGATTTGAATCACTATCCTGATTTGATTCAGCTGAATGTTCAAATCAGCCAGGCCACACCAGGCCCATCCCCTGCCCCTCTCCCAGCCTAGCAATGGGTGCCCTGCCCATCCCAGCTCCCAGCACTTGCGGGGAAAAAAAGTCCTGGCTCAGTAGATGCTGCCAGGCAGGGGGTGATCCCCACTGCCCCACGCTGTGTTGGGGGCTCTGCACAAGCCCCTGAACACCCTCCCCCCACTCCCCCACCCCACTTATGGGTGCCCTGCATGGGCCAGCTCCAATCCTTTAAGAAAAAAAAAGAACCTAAAGAAACTCTGGGACTCACCGCTCCTTTTGGTGGGTTCTCTGCAGGAGCCTCTGAAGCCCCAAGGCAGTACCATGAGCAGTGAATCCTGGGGCTTTTCCCAGCTCTTTTTCTTTTTCTTAAAGGGCCAGAGCCCCAGCAGGCAGAGCAGCTGTGAGGGGGCTGAGGGAGTAAGGAGAGTCAAAGGGGCTTGTGCAGAGCCCCCCATACAGCTTGGGGGGGTGGCAGGTAGTGGGGATCGCCCCCTACCCAGCAGCACCTGGTGAGCACCAGGGTTTTTTTAAAATACTGAGCTGGGGTGGGCAGGGGCAGCCATGGGGGTGCTGGGGGAGTGGGTGGGAGTCAGGGGGCTGGCAGGGGTCCCCCCATGGTCCCCTCCCCCCTTCCCCAGCCCCCACTCTCCTACCCCTAGTACTTACCAGCTCAGAGTGGCTGCAGCTCCCTGTTCCAGCCACAAGGACTGCCTGAATCATCACATTTCTCTGAATCTTTGCTGAAAATTCAGAGATCTTTGAATCAATTCGGGCCTTTAAATTGGTCCCCTGATTCAATTCGGATTCAGCGATTTGGCCACTGAATTGGGCCAAATCTCCACCAAATTGAATCACCACCTGAAGCTTCAAACAGCCCTATCTATTGTTATTTCAAGGTACGTAGGTCACATCTCCATACATTGGATAGTGCTGACTCTGCTAGAGAGCAATTTAACAAATGCTAGCTGTTGCTGGGAAAAAAACCTCTTTAACATATGCTGTGGGTTCTTGTTTTACTTTTATTTTCTAAAGGTTTATAATAAAAGTTTGATATGGAGACCTTCTAATGGAAGTTGATATTGGTGCATTGTGTGTTTTGCTAAGTTTTGATGACATTGGCTGACTTGTAGTATGGGTTTGTAGTCTTTCTCACTTCTTACTGCTGTGTTTGCAGCCCTTTTGATTATTACATAATCCACTTGTGCTTGTTCATCCTTTTGCCCTGTTTTTTTTAACCCAGAATATTCTAAAAAGCCAGTTTCTGTTAGTTTTTCTAGTGCTGTGATCTACGTACATTTCTAACCAATGCCAGCTTCAGAATACTTTGTAAATTGGATCCAACATTGAGAGCTGCCCGTTGAATATTATGGGTATGCAAAATAAGGGTCAGTTTTTCTTTGAGAGGAAATAAAAAATTCAATTACATGGGATATGTGCTCTGTCACAGCCCAAACATGTCCTCCTTTAAAATCTATGATAATACATTTTGGAGATGGGGGGATGACCCCCACTGCCCTTAGTCTCAAAGGGCACTCTTACACATACTCTAATGCATTCTGATTAGAATGTGTCAGAGCAGACTCAATTAATTGAGTCTTCTGGAGCATTCTAATTGGAACACTCCAGCGTTTTGTGTATTCAGCATCCTCCATTTCAAAATGGCAAGCTTTAGTTGAAGTGCCACCCACCACCTTGGGAGTCACTCTAATTAAAATACCACCACCCCCACCCTGAAACACATGTATAGGCACCCAAAAGTAGTCCTATTGACTTAGATGTCTGATTCAGTTCTGTAAGGCTCTTAAATATTTGTGTTCACCTTAATCATTTGAATAGTCTAACTGAAGTGGAACTACTTATGTGCAAGTTAGGCATGTGCCTCAGGGCTTCATTGAACCAAGGCCTTAACCCTTGAAGTCCATCTTCTCATTCTGAGTACACAGTCCTCTGACTTATGACACGGTTGGTTCCTGAAAACCCCATCTTATGTCAAAATGTTGTAACTCGTACCTGATTTTCCCATAGGAAAATATGTTATAAATGGGGGATTGATTCCTGAACCAAAGCCTGATACCCTATTTTCACCAAAAATAACCCAGAATTTTGTACTCAATCAATTATAGATGAGCAATAGAGCTACATTAATGCATTTATATTGTAAATAGCAATCGTATTGATTTGGGAGGAATTCTTTGAGGTGACTTTGCTGGCCTTTTTGAAGGGCTCTTGATTGGACTTTTTGAAAGGTTCTTGGCTGGAATCTTCTCAGGAATCTTGGCTGCAGGCTTTTCTGGAGTCTTGTCTGCTTTCTTAAAGAAAGCGTCCAAGAAAGTTTGGACAGATGTTCTCCAAGGAGATGGACGATGCAGCAAACTTATTTGTTGGCATAGTGTTGCATCAGATCAAGAGTTGTAAAATTGAAACTGACGTCAGAAAGTTGAAACAGGGCATCAATTTATAAACGTTGTAGGCAAAAAATGTTGTAATTCAAAATGTGGTAAGTTGAAGACTGCCTGTATTCCAAGACTGCACTCCCCTCTTTCCTAGGCTCATAGAGTAAAGCTAAAAGGGATCCTGAAATGATCTGGTCTGACTTCTTGTATTGAGCTGTTTACATTTCTTACTGTAAGGGATATTTTCCAATTCTCAAATCTTTTTGTGGCTCTTTTCTGTACCTTCAATTTTTCAACATGCATTTGCAAATGTAGACAGCAAGACTATATTCAGTAATCCAACATAGGTCTCACCAGTGGTGGTAAACTAACTTTTTTCTTCTATTCACTTCTGTTTATATATTTAGGGACTGCATTAGTCTGTAGCCACAGCACTACATTGCTGATATTGGTTTGCTTGTCCAGTCCTACCCTTAGACCTTTCCCAGAGTTGCTGCTCCCATGATATGGTCCCCCATTCCACAGCTAAGGTCTGTATTCTATTTTCCTAGATGTATAACTTGGTATTTGGCTGTATTAAAAAGCATGTTGTTTGGATGGCCCTGATTACCAAATTATCCAGATTACTCTGTATGCCTGCTTTATCCTCATTATTTACCATTCTGCTAACCTTTGTTATCTTCAGATTTTATTAGCAATAATCTGCTATATGAAAAATTGGAAAAAGGCACAGCCTGTTACCAGTTAATGTGTAATTCCACTAGAAAATCCCCATTCAATGATGATTCCACATTGAGGACCACTTTTTGAGATCTGTTAGCTGTTTATTAAATCAATTTACATTGCAGAGTGCTAATTTTTTAATGAGCGATTTTTCTTAACCAGATGTCTAACACAGTCTTCTGTATATTACATTTATACAGTTACCCTCATCCTTCAAACTTGTCACCTCATGTAAGAATGAAACCAGGCTTGTTTGACAAGACTTATTTTCCATAAACACTTGTTGATTGGCATTAATTATACTGCTACCCTTTAACTCTTTATTAATAGAATTCCCTCTCAGATCTTCCATTATTTTCCTTGCAGTGATGTCACAGTTACCAGCCTATGGCGACCTAGATAATCCTGCTTCTCCTCTTTGAATATTACCAAAATATTAGCACTCCTGTCATCTGCTATTTACTTTGTATTCAGGGTTTATTAAAAATGAATGTGATCAGACTGGTGATTTCATAGCCAACTCTTACAAACTGATAGGGACAAATTATTTGAACCTACTGTTTTAAAAATGCTTACTCCTACTTCTGTTTAAAATTCTTCTGGGTTACCAGTGGATTGGAAAGCACTTCATCATTGTGTATGATACATGGACATCATCCTGCTTCTTTTGAAATCAAGAGCATATACTTAGTAAATATTTCTGCCTTGTCTGTGACATTATTAACAATTTTATCATCACCAACTAGCTTCTACTAATACTAGGCTCAGCCATTAATTTTTCCTTGATGTCTTTTTGTGTTTCTATACTTCATGACTTCTACTTTATACTTATTTCTACATACTTCTCTTTCTCGCTATTTCCTTTTTAAAAAGTATACTTGTCCAAAAGGCAGAAACATGTCCTTGTAGAACAAGTTTTAAATTCTAAACACTTCTAAGGAAAAAAATAATCTGATGTTATGATTCATAAATATAATCTTAATCTCTACTTTGTCCTGCATTGTCTTCAGTGGAAATCAAGAAGATTCACTCAGTTTCAAGATCAGGCTCTTATTTATTTGGTATATTTGCAATACATCCAATGTTTATGTTTAAAAATAATAACAGTAATTAAATAGTACTCTTGTAACAGGATGACATTTATTTTTTATGTGATAGTCCAGAGAAAAACCAAAACAAAATCAGTCTGCAGCAAGTTGTATGTTTCCACATTAATCCATACAAAAGTGTCTGTCTAATTTGTTTCCAAATGAGGAATGTTTTCTTTAGAGAAGTAGGAAATCGATTTTCCCCACATTTAGAAAAGAATATCTCATTTCCAAAACAAAACCTTTAGAAATGGTTACACAAGTATACTCTGTATACTTATGAGTTAGTAAATTGTACAGATATTTAGTGCACCTCTCAGTGTATAATACAGTTTTCCAATGTACTCTGACATGTTCAATTATACACCTACAGAGCATATAAGTTACAGAAAAGAATAAGAAAGTACATTGATTAAGAAAATATATGGGAAAAATGTTCAATAGGAAACTCAGACTTGAAATATTTATAGTACACATAGGGATGTCAGGGTAAAGATAAAGGCACACAAAGTGATACTGACTGGCATTTATAATGATAACAGTAAGTTTTCAAAATACTACTATAAAGTGAACAGTAATTCTAAAGTTATATTTGGTGGGTTTAATATTAACCTTCACTAACTGTTTCCACACTGAAAAAGTAAGTGTCACTGTTGATTTTCATAGGGATACAATGGGTTCTGTTTGCTATGCACTTTCCCCAAATTACTAAGAGTTTTCTAAACAAGAATCTGACCTGATCTTTCTACCCCATCTGGACAGTTATGCAATACTTCCTGATCTTCCTTTGCTTCTTTCATGTTGTCCTCTCAACACAGCTCTGTACTATTCACTCATTGTCCCATACCTCCTCACTGCATAGATTCAGCTCATCAAAAAATCAGTAAGTATGGGGAGATAGCTTTCTGGAGGCTGGAGCCATTGAATAAAATTTTAAAGAATTAAATGTAAAATATGTTATTGTTAATGGGAGGGGAAGGATCTGAGGATGAGATGAAAGAAATTAAAGGAGACCAAAGAGAAAAGAGAATTAAGGAAGCAACTAAAACTCCAAAATAGCATCGGAGATCACCTACTCATGGGAGAGATTTGAGATCCTGCCTGAGTATAACAAAATGCCTATTCATAACTTTCATATGTGATAGGATGGTAGACATTTCCTCTGGTGAGGGGTGAATGTTAAGGGACCCTTCTTCAGTAAAGTGGTTTGCTAGCTATGAATTTCAGATATGTAATAATGTCCCATAATAATATTTGTTAGGCATCTCTTTGGATGAAGTTGTTTGTGACTGGTGATCTCATTCAGAAAAGATGGTTATCTTATGGATTTTCTGGGATCTGTGGCTTGGCATTGTCCTCCCTACCGCTAAGTTGAATTCAAGGCCTATTTGTGTACCACGTTTGGCATGGTGCTGTCACTTAAATTGTTACGTGTTCTTGGGTTTGATGCACTGCACTGTTCTCACCCTTCCGAGCTCTCAAGCTTCCCAGTCTTTCAAGGGTCCCACAGAACTCAGTGGTTCTAAGATGGAGCAAAATATTTATATTATCCGGGTTCCAGATTAATTATGGAGAAAACAGGGAGGGGCACAAAGAATTGCTACAGTGGAAGGGGATTCTGTTGGGAGAAGATGGGAATCAACCAAGAGAAAATGCTGGCAGTTCTAGCATGCACTCACAACAAGCAGCAGAACAACTTCCCCTCACTGTAAGCCCTTCTCAAGCTTGTCCCCTCTGGCTCAGCTTCTTGCTCCTCTAGGGAAAAGAGTTCTTTCTTACCCCAGATTTATCATCACACTTCCCCAAACTTTCATATCTTAGCTATTTCATGGACCTTGTCTTTTTTGTCATATTTAAATTCAGCCCCAGGATCAGGTACACACATTACACTTCTATTGGCATATGTAATTGGAAACTGGTATATACCCATAACAGCACAGAAGTCTGTCACGCAAAACCAGTTTATACCCATAACAGAACAGAAGTTGAGCACACGCAGATTGATTTAAAATGGCAGAACCCACTCTATAAGAGTTGCATGCCCCCCTGGGCAAATATGTGTTCTGTTCTCTACCAATCTAAGCTACACTGCTTACTGAAAACTGTATAGCTTAGATCAGTTCTGCCTTCAGCTATTTTAATGTCTGTACTTAGTCCAGATGTCCAACTAATTCCCTGCTCAGTACAAAGTCAGGTGGGTTTCTGTATGGGTCATAGTTGATCATCTTTGCTTTAGGCAAAAATATTGCTTCTTCTCCTCCTCCAAGTTACTTTCACAAAACAGCAACAAGGAAATACATTTTAAAAGATCTAGAAGCTGTATGGCAATATCAGGTCAAGGCATATTAGAAATACAAAGCAGTTATCCAAGTGCATTCCTTTTATAGGGAAATATGGTGATAGGCTTCTTTTTGTTCTTTTAAGTGTTTCTGAAAAACTGTAAACCATACAGGTCAGGATCGTATCAGGAAATAGTTATACAGATCAGAGAGACCTGAAGAGGGCAGGGACTTTGATCATGGGCATTACAATTTCTTAGACGTTTGATAGAATAATGTAGAATGATCAAGAAAAAGGTACATGTTTAAAGTATTAGAACTGGGGTGTTTACTTACATGGTTTGTTGAGTAGCCAACAAAGTCCACGGTTATTTTAGACTTAGCGTGAGTAAGTAATCCAGGTATAACAAATGAGGTAATACATTCCACTCTCATTAAAGGCTTTTGACTACAACCCTGATTTTGTCAAATTGCCAATGAAGTTGGACTTTAACTGTGTGAAGCCCACTTTTTAACACCTTCCCTGTAACAACATGTCTTTCATGTCTGTCAAAATATATAAATGTGTAGAACAATATTATAGTAAAGCTTCAATTAGTTGAACTTGTGGCAGTAATCACTGTACAGAAAATTTAAACCGTAAGACCAGACCCAGTCATTCCAACAGGAAGGCTGTCATCATCTGTCTTACATATGCGATCCACATGATGCTATGAGATCACTACAATGTCATGCTAAAGGATAGACTTATAGTATATTATAGGATAGTCTCTTATAGTATAAGGATAGACTTATATAGTATATTACTTTGGCTTGTGTAAGCCTCAGAATGTTAATGTAGCATCATAAATGTACCACGGCTCTGTTGTGTAAATGTATAAGAAACTGTTCTTGAGAGCATAGGATTTACTGGATATTTTATAATGGCCCCAAAGTTCAAATATTTTATTTTATATTGCCTTTTAGCAAAGATCCCAGGCAGGCCCAGAAGTATCTCAAGTTTGGGTAGCCAAACACTGAGGGAGCTGTCAGGATCCCCAAATCAGACATTTGTTCACCTGGTATGTTCCTCGCCTGGCTTTCTCTGATAGTCATTCTACAATCACACCTACTGGCTCAGGTTCCACATAAACAGGGACAAGTGTGGTTTCACCTCATTCAGGGGTTAGAGCACTCAGCATGTGGGAAACCTAGGTCCAATTCTCTCATCTATGTGAAGGGATCTGAGGCTCACTTTCCCCCCGCCACATTAATGCTCTAACAATCAGGCTGCTGGGTGTGCTGGGATGGAACACGCGCCTGTTGAAGCTGTCCTACTTTGCCAAAAATAATTAAGCATTCATTGGGACAGAGAGAGAGAGCGTGCTTCAAGAACCTAGTGGTTGGACATTAACCTGGGAAAGTGGGTACATGGGTTCTAGCCCCCTTCATACTATTCCAGTATTTTGCATTCAGTATTCATTGGAGCAGGACTGGGAACTATGTCATACTCTTTGAGTATTGATACGCCAATGAGTATCAAGGCACCCTCTTTTTCCTTGGTTCTTTTGCATTTTTTAAGTGACATGTAGCCTTGCTTTGACTCAGGAACTCTAAGGCCCAAATTCTTACAGATATGTAAACTGAAGTCAGTAGAGCACATTGCCAATTTACAGGAGCAAGTAGTTCGTCTTTGTAACTCCTCTTTGTTCCACTCGCAATTCAACATTTGGTTTGGAAACATTAGGGCTATGTGCCATTTTGTGTATGTGATTCTCACTGGGCATGTCTATATGAGATGCCACTGTGCATTTATTGGTTTCTCTTCAGATCACATAAATCTTTCGCCTTTTACTAAAAATTTCCGTGGGGAGAAACAGTTATGGGTACTTATTTAAGCAAGTACTAAATAAATGTGCAATAACTGGAGTTACTGCACAGTAGCACCAGCGAATGCCTTTTAAGTGATGCTAACGTATAGTAGTGTCTCAGCACCTTTTTGCCACGCAATGCTGCTGCATAGTAGTATTAGACTACTATGCAATCTGCATCTTGAGTACTGTGAATCATGCCCACTGTGATGCTTTTTTCCATACATCAGCCCCTTTATCTCTCCTTGCACACGGAAAATGTGGTTCCATATCTGACCAAATCCCTATAAATAAATTTCCCTGAGAATTCACAGCTGAGCAGGCAATAAAATGTTTTCCAGAATAGGAAGCATTATTAAGATATGGTTGTCATTGTGGCTTGTGTAACTGTTAATATTCATAACATTTCCATTTCACACTCTTTCCCCTAATCAAGAACACAGGACTTTACCACCAGGCAGTAATAGCTGAAAAACAAATTTCATATGGTAAACATAGCATTTTCTAATCAGTTAGGCAGGTTTCTGTTTTCTTTTCTTTCTTTTTTTAACAAGAATATTGCATTTGAATCTTTCTCCATCTTCATCTTCCTGATTTCTGTGATCATGGTTCAGTCTCCTTTCATAGAAGTAACCAGTATCACTAAAGCCATTATTATGACTTTATTCCAAGACCATCTAAGAAGAGTGGGAATATATGAGGAAGATTAATAGTAAAACAACAGACAGTGACTTCACTCAAAAAAATAAAGAAATTGTCACAGTCTCATGGTAGAGTCTTCACTTAAAAAAAGAGAACTAGCCCCAGTGAGTAACCCACTAGTAACCCAGTGAGGGGTCCCCTGCATCTCAGTTAACTAGCAGCATGAAAGGTAATGGATCTAAGGGCCTTTTTACTAGTCTTTTACTCAAAGGCCTAACTGGCCAGTTCTGTGTCCTGGGTGGTAGCAGTGCAAATCCAGCGGTAGCAACCAGAGGTTTGCAGCTGCAGGAGGACCTCCTTTTTTGTACATGTGTTGAGTGGTCAAAAAACCACACACTTTTTGGTTGCAAAAAGGGAAGTGGCATCTCCCCTCAACAGCAGTGAGCCTCTGCTGTGCACCAGGTGTCACCACTGCTCTACCACCCTGCCCCTGCTGCCAGAACCAGAGTTAAAGATGCTGCAGGGATGGTGCAAGGCGCAGAGGGGAGTGAGAGAGATGGAAAAATGAGATACCTCTCCAGCTTCATTCTGACCTGACCCCCTATTTAAGTGATGACCCACCCCAGGCAGTGCCCAGGGCTTGTGTCCTACTTATCATTATACTTATTGCCTTTACTTCAGCTGCTGCCCATTAGCAAACTAGAAATAACCCATACTTATTACATTTTACAGCTGGGTGTGTTTTATCAGGTCATACCTGAAATATTTGACAGAACTCAGCAAGTGAAGTGGCATTCTCCAGTGCAAACTTTTCCTGTTCTATTTCAGATTGCTATCTGAACAATTTTAACTGTGAAGATAACTTTCTTAATGTTTACATGTGAATATTTACATCTTTACATCTATCTATATGAATGCCTTGTGCCTATATGACTACACTTAACAGACTGTTAATCTTGGAATAAACTTTAATCCTCATGACCTAGGTCCTGATTTGGTCAGATATTTCTGTCCCTAACTCTTAAGCACAAGTTGTCCTATTACCTTTTTTGTGGCTATTCACATGCTTACAGTTCACTTAATTTGCTGACTCATGATCTAGATTAGTATGTTTGCACCACTCAAATGGTGCACAGGTCTTTTGCAAGTTTCTTCACACAGCTTTCAACCTTAGGAGCAGAAAACATGGTGCTTTGGAATCGTTTCTAGTCAGGTAGTGATGATGACTTACAGACCGAGACTAGACTGAAATGGTGGAATACATTTCACCTGTGATTCCAAGTGTGCAAATGTTAAAGATCTTATTTAAAGATCTTCACAGAGCTTCCAAATCTCATCTTGATACTGGGATGTATGTAGTAAAGTTTTGGCCTTGGGCTCTTCATTCTGGGTTCAAGAGAATGTGCTTTTGGTGGTGTACACCATGCTATTTCCACGGGCAGTTCAGTAGCTGAATTTTTCCTCCTTTGTCTTAAATACTTGAGGAGAAAGAACATTGGGTTAGTGGGTGTAAAGGAATGTGTTATCAAATGTTGAGGGGGAAGAAAGAGGAAGACTGATAGTATGTCCAGCTTCTCAGGTTTCTTTGCAGACATATTGATTATGAAAAAACAAATGAGCATCAACATTTTTTTCTACAGGCCTTTGAAGTTGTTGCATAAATTTGCTTTGTCCATATTCTCCTTCTGGGAATGGTCAAGTTATCAGGCCAAACTAATCCAGCAGTTCACAGAAAATGACTTTTTCATGAGCTTGCAAGAATTCATGACAAGGGTTCTTGTCTAGGAAAAGAAGAAATATCACATAACTTATCAGATCAATCAACAAGTCAGTACATTTTGAGTATCCAATATTCTTAGGAAATTGTTCATGATCAATCTGTAGAGTATTTCAAAATTACAATAACCATAATTATGAATAAGAAATTCAAGGACGCTGCAATTTGCTTAGGAATATGTCAGGTGCATATTTAACATTAAACATTAAATCAGGTGCATGATTTGTTATAAATTATTCGCTCAGCACTAGTCAAATACCACAACTGAAAGCACAAAATGGATATAATTGAAATGTAAATTGTTTTAGAACAATACCCTTATTTGTAATAGTTTGGAGAGCAAAATATTAATGGCTGTTTCAAGTGTAAGTGGAAATATTTCAAATGTTTTCTATTATGGAGTGAATATTAGAGGCAAGTTCCTTCTACTAAGCTAGTCCGAGTAAAAGGGTTTATCATTTATCAGTATTAACTCATATAATTGTTTTAATTAATTGTGTATCCAATTTGAGTTAGATGTAAAGTGCTCCTATGTCATATGGGGGGCTGTCTTAGACTGTTCTGGAAAGAGCTGTTTTCAGCTGCAACTCCTTAGCAACTGAAAGAATGCAGAAAGCCTGATTTCATAATGGTTTTGTGCCAGTTCTGCCATGTATTGCTCCAAATCAAACAGTATTTATATGCAAGTTCAATATACCTGGAATTTAGTAACAAATGCCCTTTTTTGCTTTTAAAGCTTTTAGCTAAACATAGGCGTGCTTTCTAGTATGATACAAATTACAATGCCAAAACTTAGGATAACAAGTATCGAGACTTGAACTGGTTTTGCATATTTCTTTCCTAAAAAAGTAATTCAAGTTAAAGAACATAAAAGCCAATTTCATCACTGTTAATCTAAAGACTCCAGTAGACATACAGAAGAGATTAATTTGGCTTAGAAATTCTAGTCATTACCATTTTTGTGTGTGGGCCAGGCTGTGATAAATTAAGGAAACATTTCCATTTTACACTGTATCTTTTTTTTCTTTTAGCAAGAACACCTTGGCTCCAGGCTAGGATTTGTGAAACTCAATATTGCATCTAAATAACGTGTAAGGGGTCAGAATCAATGAAACAATTAAGATGGAACCACAAGCTACGTTTATAAATAAAGTAGGATAGTGTGGCAGTAGCTGGCAGTCTGGCAGCAAAAGCTCAAGTCCTAAGAGCGCATCCCACACTCTGTGCTAGTCACTCATCTATGTTTATATGAGTAATAGAGCAGCTGGGGGAGGGGATTTGTAAGCACAGAGCAAATACTCTTAGTGCTCATTTTGTGTAAGACTGACATCCACACCAAGTCGAGACTTTCAGGGATGTAGTGTGCATTCACATGCTGTAGCATTCATGAGTTCAGATATAAATCAGGCAGATGTTTGTCGACTGGAATGGGTAATAATTTCTTTATCTCTTTGTTTGATTTTGCATGTTAGCCTCAGATGACAATTTCAGAATTGCTTTCTGTAGTACATTCCTACAAACAGAATGTGTGTCAGTGGATTTTTTTTTTAATTTTATTTAGTATGTCAACGCTATAACAGAAATTGATAGGTTTTGGACTTTTGGTTTTAAAACTATGGCTGCTATTTTTTTTTCCTAAACAGACCAAATATGCCACTGTTATTCAAAGTATAAAATCAAATTAGCACCCTTTATTGTGTTTGCAAACTAATTAAAAAGTAAAATGTCCTGAAACCACTGGCTTACTGTGTGACAAATGTAAGATTAGAAACAATTAGAAGGCACTCGAGAGGTTTGTGGCAGATTTCTGATATTGCTCTAGTCATCCCTTGAAGTAATGAAAACAATGGTTACCTAGAAATTAAATGTTTAAAGCAAATTATCTTCTTCAGGATAGTCATTAGTTAATGACCGTTTATCATTTTTAATGTTGTAGTAGTATGGGGCTGATTTTGTTTTGCAAGCATATGCAGGACACTTAATATTGAAATCATCTGCTTACCTTATATTTCTATGTGCGTGTCATAATTGGTATTGTGATATAATTATTGAAGAAGGCTTTTGACTTCCACCCCTCCTCCCTTTCATGACCCATATACTAGTTTTCTAAATATAGCTCAGAATGGTTAGGATTTATTTGGTATGGTATTTCAGAGCTATCTTATGAAAACATCTTAAGTACCAGATAAAACTGTATTTAGATGGATTGTATCTAGTTAATATGCATTATGAAACATCAGTCAATTATTCTGATACTTTTTTACTTCTAGAAATATTTGGTATTGGCATTTAATAAAAGAACTTTGGTAGGAATGTCATTGTATATTAAAACTCCTTAAAGTTGTAAGGAATGTTAATACTTCAAAACTTCTGAAAGCAAATGTTTTCCAAAGTGTTTTTTTTTTTAAATCTTTCAGATTAAAAAAAAACAAGCGCATTGTTCCAAGTAACATCAAGTTTTCCATTTATATGCTGTTTTGTTCTTTTTTGCACTAGGAAGATACAAATGTACTTTCAGTGTCCTTTGGAGCCCTGTGTTTGACTTTCTTTTAATTAGATAGGTAAAAGTAGAATACCTTAGCCTTAGGGGATATGATATAGAGAAGTATAGTATATCAAGATATATCCCTTGGAGGATGAGAACCTCATAATGAGCATTTACTACAGACAGATGTGTACATTTCTGTGACTGATAGTTTTGGAATGATTTGTTATGCTTTCAGCTGTTAAAAGTCCATGTATAAGAAAATGTGCTCAAATTGTTCTCCATTAATTTTCAGCACCAAACCTTAAAGGCAGACCACGCAAAAAGAAGCCATACCCACAGAGAAGAGATTCATTAAATGGCGTTAAGGATTCCAACAATAATTCTGAAAACAAAGCTATTGCCAAGGTAAATCACTTAGTAATATTCCTTTCACTACACTCTTGTCTTTAGAGACAGTTCTGGCTTTGTTTCCCAGCATACAGTTTCAAATTTAGAGTATAACTTTTTAATGTAAACAAATGAAGAATCTTTTCTGTAGTTCTGTTTTTTCACTTCAGACTGTTAGAAATGACCAACAACAATAAGCACATAAAACCTGAGGGTATGGGCTTGGTCGGAAAAGGGCAGTGATTAAGCTTTTATGGCATCTAGTTTTTATATCACAAACATAGTTTACGACAGTGCCTTCATATTAAAAATAAACCAGTAGAGCCATTCTCAGGGTTACAATGTACTTCTAATTATAAGTCTGAAGATAAACAGAGTATGAAATGGGAACTGCCTCTAAATAATGGTTTCCAAGAAGCACAAAAAAAGTATGGTAGAGGAATGTTTAATGCTGTGACTTATAAGAAAGACAAGGAAGGAAACTCAGAGTAAAAATTTAAAAAAAAATCGGACTGGATCTTAATACATATTCAAGACATTTCAGGGGTCTTTGAACAGTGCCTCTTCTTATATAGTGTATGTGCTATAGTGCTTATCTACATAGTGTGAAAGAAAGTTGGGTTGTCAGTTTGTATTTTTAGACTTCTCTTAGCCTTTTGTGGGTTTGAGTCCATTTCTTGAAGTTACTTTAAAATGAGCTTTCTAAAGTTGAATTTACTTTCTATTTTGTATGTTGTGCATGTATTCGAAATAGGAATGTTCTTTTCTCTTAAAAAGTAATTTACAGGAACAAATCCTTCAGGACATTAATGGAAAGTTTAATTTGAAAGCAAATTGTCAGGCCAAAGTGTAAGATACAAAGATAGAAAACTAGCGGGGGAGAGAGAGATTCACAGGCTCTTATCTATTACAGATTTCTGTTACGGTGATAGTTGTATGCATTCAGCGAACATTTTACATAGATTTAACCAACTCCTCAAGTTGACTATTTCAGCAAATTATAGGAATATACTTCTGAAAAGTATTGTTATTGTTGTGAATAACCCTTTGGGAAATACAGTGAATCTCTTTAGATCAATCCAAGTTGTTATTGTTTTGCATGTGAACATGCTAGGGAGATTGAGGTTAAAGAGGTCAGGTGGAAGTGTCACGGTTTCTCATATGAGGACTCCAGCATTTCAGTTATGCTGAAATTGGCACATACATTAATGGAAACAAAAAACCTCCCAAAATTAATGATGAAATTCTGTCCTTAAGTCATTGTGACTCTCATTTATGTGCCCTTAGTGCTCAGTGGGCATCTACAATATTGTCTACTGATCTCTTCTTATACAACTATTGCTAGAAGATGCTGAATCCTGGCATGTTAACTTTCAGGTTCCTGCAAGGTATTGCAAAATTTGTCATAATTTATAACTAGAGCATGTAAGAATATTCAGTCTGCAAGATACAAATATTTCAAATGGATGGAATTCCCTTCCAAGTTAAAGCACTGTACATAGGCACACTAGAATAGAGTACCATACAAGTAGTTATGATCTATGTAGTACATGTAAATAGAGTTCAAACTCCACTTTGTTAACACAGCTTATTGTCTATACTAGCTGTGTATGTTTTGGATGCTCTTACTAGTCAAATGTTAGAACGTTCCTAAAATGTGGCCTATTTATCTAGTTATACTGTGTTCATCATTATACAGACATCAAAAATATTAATTATCTAGGCTGGTTTAATTTAATTATAAATAATAAAAGTGTTCATGATATAAGGTATGATGTGCACACCTTATGAATGCAGGAAGTCCCACTGACTGATATAGGACTCTTCATATGAATTAGGGTTGCAGGACTGAGTGAATATTTTATGTAACACCAGAGGAGACACCAAATATATAAGAATCATTCAAACACAAAGTGACTGTACTTTATGCTGCTTGAGTCCCACCTAAATGTTGTCTTGTTTTTCTGTGGAGAGAACTGAGAACATAGTCTCTCCACATTATTGTGGGTGTTTCGGATGTGTGGATTTTAGATATAGTTCCCTGTTGGGCTTCCCTTCTCCTCATTCTGTCATTGACCTACTCTTGACAGCAGTGAATGTCAGATCACTCTAAGCCAAAGCTTAGAATGGTTTAACTGATAATGTAGATGAATCGAAACCATAGGAGTGCTTTAATCACTCCTATATATATTTTGTCAAGTGGTTTTGCCCTCTCAGCATTTTCTTGTAACTAGTGTGCCATTTTAAGTACCCAATCATGGCATTCCATTGCTGACAACCCTAATTAACAATAGGCCAGTTTCCAAGTGAAGACTGCTTGATTGGTAGAGACAGAATGGTCTGTCATCTGTCTTGTTACTGAAGTCCTACAAGTGAGGTAAGGTTCAAATTGAGGCATATGGAAAAAGGTTTGAGGTTTTGAACACTGTTCTTTTGATCCTGTCAGGATTATGTACAAAACGAACACAGATTGAGAAATAATAATCATGAGCTATATTTCAAGTTCTTTGCTGAAAATCAGCAACTAAAAAATGTTGTAAGCCATTATGGTTCTAGTTTTCATGAAGCTTTTTTGTCCTAACTATAAGCAAATAATTTTGCGGACTCTTACTATTACTTGACACACACAGGCATTTGAGATGCTTTCAGTATTTCTGAATAAATTCCAGTTCAGGAAGCCTCTTAAAAATGCCCTGTTAGTACGCAAGTTCTTGAATGTGTTGTATGGGGAATGTGCATAGCCACCTGTGTGTCTACACTGGTTTTTGAGCTCTCTGCCAGCTATTGTGGCCCCTTTATACCATATGGAAGATGTACCAAGGGCAAGATATTATCCTGGGTTGGGAATCATAGAAATGAACTTTCTTTTATATGAACAGTGGCCTATGGAATCCTGAGGCTCTAACACTTCCTATGTCACCCCTACTAGGCTAATTTACATGACTTCCGGGTTATATAAACCACACCTCAGCTAAAGTTGTGCTTCTGCTTTTTTCTGGCCTTTTCCCACCAAATAAGTTCCCATTCAAAGAATCTAAAAATGGGTCATAAGACTTGTTAACGTACTCTGATCTACAGGTTCTAAGAGGAGAAGTGATTCTCTTGTTAAACATGGAAATTGTTCCATAAATTAATGTACTCATTATGTCTCCTAGTGAAAATACTAAAATAAATATTTTGCTTCATGTATATGGCAAGAGCTTGGATATTAATTTACGTTACTGGCATATGCTCTTCCAAAGGCAACAGGTGGCCATGGCCTATTCTCAGACTGGAAGATTTGTACTTGGAACCTCCAACATTATCTGATTAAAACTTTTAATATAGTTCTTTTGGGAACTATCAAATATATATATGGTTTCCAGTAAAAGAAAGCATTATGTACATAAATATATGCTCCTTGTGGTCAATATTTGAGACATCACCCTTCACTTGCCAGTACTAAATATGCATAAATAGGTATTTCTCATTGTTAACATAGATAAACATCCTCATTCCTTACATTTAGCTTCTTTTTACTTGGCTTTACCATGTTTGAAATATTGTCAATTTCGTAGTTGGGCACTTTATGATTAGGCTGGGATTCCCAAAGTGGCCTGTGTGAGTTAGGAGCCCAGGAGCTGTTGGCAGTTCCTTTGAAAATCTTAGCTTTATTGATAAATGAATGAGCAAGGGAGATGTTTAGAGTTCTCTTGAATATACTCCAAACGATTAAATGAATTTCCCAGGGCCAACCATTATCAGTGCATGCAACTGACTGACTATTAAATGGTTCGATTGGGGTAAATTTCCCAGGGATCTGAAAAACAATTAAGAGTTTTCTGGATCTAGCTGAAGGCTGGGGTCAGACATACAGATGATAATACCTCCAGGTAAGTGTGGGGTGATTCCACCCTGACTCACCCACTATAAATGTGGTCTGAGGGAATAGGTTCAGCTGTAGGTAAGGGTGAAGGCTGGTAGAAGGAATGGGGAGGTATGCCTACATTGACTCTGTAAACGTCTGTCCATATCCTCATTGAAAGTTCAATTTTGGATGTGTCATCTGTGGCAAGTTTTTAATAAAAAGACTTTAAACTCCTACAAAAGAAATTTGAAACTTTTTTTTGTTTAAAAATCACAAAAGCACTATTGAGCAGAATGTTATAGAGGAAGTGGCCAAACAGGGCTCAATCCAGTGTTTAGAGCACTTTCCAAGTGTTTATGCCTTCTTGGAAGTAAAAGGAAAAGACAAAAAAAGCCAGAACTATGCAAGCTACAGCTGAGCTGGGTGTAAGATTGTGTTTGCAGAGATAAGACCCCTGGGTCAGTTTCTGATCTCAGTTAGAACACTGTGCAATAATTCCACTGACTTTAGTAGAATTGTGTTGGATTTACATTGGTACTGACAAGAACAAAATTTGGGCCTCTGAATCTTACTCATCCACTTGTATCAGTATTCTTTCATATTGCCTGTCACATGGTAGGGAAAGTCCAGAAATGAAGCTTGTATTTTGAACACTAAAACAATGAAACTCTGAAAATGTCATCAAAGGCTAATCTAATAAACTACTACGCCAGGTCCTTGCCGGGTTTTTTTTTTTTTGGATACTGTGAGTTTAGCAGGTGTTTTAACCTCTTCAGAATGTACAAGGGAGAGAGGGAAACTGGGATTCATCATTTGTAATGTTTTTTGGTTATTTGTCTTTTTTCTTTGTGTTCTCTTGCCTGCTCTATAGAGAATAACTCCCTTCCCTGTTAACTGATTTGTATATATACTTAATTTTGTATCACCTTCTGTTAAAAATGGAATTATTAAAAATGGACAGATAGCCTTTTTTCTAGCAAGTGTGGTTTAAAAATGAGAAATTGTTCCCAAGCTGAAAGAGTCCCCTTCAAATTTTAGTCTGCAAAAAAGTTATGACTCAAATTAAAAACCCTAGAAATTATTGAAATGGTGGTTTCATATTGGAAGCTTTAGCACAGCCTTCTATATAGCATTGAACATTATGACAATGCAATATAAAACTTTATCTGGGGAAGCCTTTAAATAATTTGCTAAGGACTCAGAGTAAAAAAAAAAAAAAAAAAAGGATTAAAGCCCTAAATCTAAATAAATAAATAAAAAGACCTGATGCAATGGAAAGGATTTCTGCTAGGTCAATGGAAAGGTTTGTTTTCATTTCACTGGGGTTTGGATGAAGGCCTTTATAGGAATTTCATTAGTAAATGTAAATAGAACTAAAAGACTAAACATATGTGGTACTATTCCTTGAGAACATTCCTGGCAAGGAACTCTCTAGAAAAAATACACGAAAACTTGTGAAGAGATAGGTGATGAAGAAAAATCATAAAAGAAGATGCATTTGTTATCTTGGATGGCTCTTTCTTGCAGAATCTCAAAAAAAAGGATATTTCCTATGGTTTTCACACAGGGAATTCTTTACGGAGATGGGGAACATATTGGGAATAGCCAACACTTTCTATTCTTCAAGTCTCGATTTTTAATTCTTTCTCCACATAAGAAGAATGGAGCATCCAGCCCTAACTCATTGATTTTTACAGTGTTAAAACATTAGAAAAAGGACCTCCCTCTGTCTTCTTAAACACAGAAGAATTTGTAAGATAACTTCATTTGAAATAAGTAAAATACATCCTGGCTTGTCTCTTCTCATGGATATTTGCTCTTTGGCTTCAAAGAACTTACTTTCAAAATGTAAACAAGAATGTACATTGTGCCCATTTCACAGGTGGAAAAACTGAGTAACCACAGTCAGGGGTATACAATGAGTCTGCTAGGCACAATGATTAAACCCCAAGAGTTCTTGGTTCCTATTCCAGCATTTGTTCTACTGGCCCATTGTTTTCCCTATAGACATTGAAATAAAATATTGTGTACTATAAGAATCTTTCCTCCCCTTTTTTAGCACGCAGAAGTTTTCCAGTTTGGTTGTGAAACCATTGGAAAGACTCTTATAGTACATACCAGTGTTGAGAGAACAGTGTGTACCCAAAATATATCATGTAACTATCTGACCCTCCTCTAGACTGAGTACTTTTTATTGCTAGTGTTCACTGGAAATGTATTGATCACACATTATAAAATAGCATGGCTGGACAGCTTTTAAAGGCAGTTTTTAATGTTCTTGTATGCTTATTATTTTTATACATGAACTACCGAAGGTTTGAAATTTAATTTGACTCAATGGGGGAATGGGGCTATCTGCAGCAGGACTGTAAGGTTAGATCTCTTAGTTTCTATTATTTTGAATGCTGAAGACAATTATCATGGTTCCAATCTATCCCTTTTTTATTGGGGGCACTGGGGCTGAGGGTTGCCAGGCTCCAGGTGACAGGTAGAGCTGCCCTAGCTCCCAGACAGCATGCGGCACCCTGCCAAGGTGCCACACAGGTGCCAGGAGGTGAGGAGGGTGATCCCCACTGCCCCCCACTGCCTCATACTGCGTGGGGGGACTCTGCCACAAGCCCTCAGAGGCCCTGATCCCTGCAGCCAGATCCAGTGAGTGCAGGGCTTTTTTTTTTTTTGTTAAGTCTTGGGAGGCTGGCCCAGGTGGGGGATGGAGCCAAGCAAGGCAGCCATGGGGGCTTCTCCCGTGGCCCCTCTAGCTGTGCCTTTGCCTCAGTGGGGGGAGCCATGGGGACTATGCCCTGCTGCCTCTTGCCCAGCTGGTGTGGCAGAGGATGCAATGAAGGCACAGCTTACTCTGGGTGGCAGCATGGCATAGCCCCTGCTCCCAGTGCTACTGCACCTGCATCAGTGCTGGGAGTGGGGGCTCTACCCTGCTGCCACTTGCCAGCCAGTGCAAGGGGCACATATGGGATGTGGGTGCGGCAGCACTGGGAGCAGGGGCTCTGCCCTGCTGCCACTTGTCCCCTTCTGCCTGGAGTGAGCTGCACTCACAACCCGCCCCCACCTTCCCCAGCTGGGCAAGTGGCAACAGGGCAGAGCCCCTGCTCCCAGCACTGACACACCCATATCCTGCACTCCCCCTGCCCACCTTCGTGAGTAATGTGCCCCCTGCCCTGGCTGGGCAGCTTGCCCCAGCCCCAGCTCCAATACCTCTCGCCCCCATGGCTCTTCCCTCCCTCTTCCCCCAACCTCAGCAGACTTACTAGCTGGAGGCAGCTGTCAGCTCCCTGTTTAATCTATGGCCGAAGCTTTTCTGAAGTTTTTCTGAATTGATTCAGACGTTTCAAATCAATTTGGAGCTTTTAATTGGTCTCCCAGTTCTCTTTGGATTTGGAGATTCATTCCCTGAATTGGGCCGAATCTCCTCCAAATCAAATCAACTACCAAAGCTTCGCACAGCCCTATTATTAGACATCCTATTAACAAGTGTATGTGAGGGATGAAAGCTGCCTGTACACAGCAATAGATAGTCATAAAAATACAGATCTGGAGAACATTACCATTGAGTTATAACAGTTTAAAGATGTGGCTACTTAAAAATTTTATGACTCAGATTCAGAACAAGATATGAGTCCTATAAATAGATCTCTTTGTTTCTCCTTAAGTGTAGTTGCATGATTTGGCCTTCATATTTAATACAGTATTTATCTCTGGAATTAAAATGAAAAGTTAGCCAATTATCCAGATTTGACATGTAATCTTTTTACTTAACAGGTAAAATGTGAGGCCAGGTCAGCTTTTCCCAAACCCAAGAATAACAACGGCAACTGTAAAAAAAGTTCAAGTGAAGATAAATCAAAGGTTGCTGTAGGTGAAGAATGCAAAGCTGATGAGCAAGCTTTCCTTGTGGCACTTTATAAATACATGAAAGAAAGGAAAACACCAATTGAACGAATACCCTATTTAGGTTTTAAGCAGAGTAAGTATAATTTTTCCCACTTTTTGTTGACATTTTAGATCTGTTTGGCTTTTTGGTAGAAAGCATTCACACACTGAGACTATTTTAAAACCTTATGGTTTTGTGACTGAGTTTATATCCACACATTTTCCAGTCAAGGCATTTTACTGTCTCTTATGCCTAGATTTGCATCTCTTCCTTCTGGGGTAGTTGCTTCTTGATATTTATAGGTTTAAATCCACTGATTATGACTAGAAATAGGCTAGTTGAAAACTCTCTTTAGTTTTCTTCTTTGTAAACCTGCAGTGTCTGTAGAGCCTTTCTTCTGAGTTAATAATATGATGTAGCTTTATTGTGGCCAGATGTTTCTTGTGAAAGGACAAATATTAAAAGAAGACCTTTAAAGGTGGTGAAGAAAGGCACAAAAGAGATCATATTTTTAAGTCTAAACATGTGTTTATAGTTAAATTACTGACTTCAGCGAATGTAAAAATAGATGGTATCTGTTTAACACAGAATATAATGTTTAGAATTACTTTGGCAAATATAGTTTTTAGTGCCACAACTTGTAAAGCAGTTGTAGGTGAAGAGGATGTGGATGTAACTAAATTTTACATAAATATTGCAAAGTAAGGGGAGCTCTGTCATAGTTTACAGCAAAAGCTTTAAATGGTTTTTTTCTTGTGTATAGGTTGAATGATATTTAAATTATGTAAAGGGAAAACTCATGGTTTGAAATATTATTTACTCTAACTTATCTCTCAGATTAAAACCATGTGTTATTTTGATGAAGAATGTCAAACCTGTATGTTTTACATAACAATTTACATACCTAATAGCAATTGGCACTGATTGCAACAGGCCTCTAGCAGCCATTATAAACTTATATAACTCCAAATGATTACAGTGTTTGTCTGAGAACCGGCTGCTTGAAATGGAAGTAAAATTAATGTACTATGAACAGCTTTCTTGCATTATGCATTGATTCAGATTAAATCAAGGCCTAAGCAAAGCTCCTGATAGTTTTGAAATGGTACAAGGTTCAATGAGGCTTTCAGCATGTTTTGTGTTGAAGACAGCCTTTTTATTTTCATTTTATTCTGCCTTCTACAAACAAGGAGGCACTGTAGGCTCAAAAGATAAGAAAAGACACTGTTTCCAAAACACTCAATCTGGGGAAAAATCATCCCATAACATTTAACTAAAATATATATTTAAGTTTGCTTTATATTCATTATAGTAGGTGAGTCCAATTGTGCAAATGGTGAAGTACAAAATTAAATTTGCTCAGAGGAGTAAAAGTGTTTGCAGGACTGGATTCTATATTTGTCCAGCATGATATGTGTAAACATTGCCAATATAAATACCATTAGTGGGAAGAACCAGTGTATACACTACAACACAGAATTCCCTGGTGGGGAAACAAATTATGTCCTCTCTGATCTGCAGCATTATTGCTGACTCCAGCTTGAAATATTTGTACTGAGAGTCACCGTTTGTTGGTGAAATACTGTGTAGGCCTTTAGTATAGTGTTGCCATCAATTATTTTTCGATAAATAAATAAATAAAGACCAACGACAACAAATTATAGCCCTTTTGGGTAGCAGGCAGAAGCTGTGGAGTGAGTCATTACGCAAAAAGGAAAATCAGTGGCTCTTACAAAATTTTGTTAAAAGTCTTTCTTGTGTTCCCCCTTCAGATAGCCTTGCCAATGCTTTTATAACACATCCTGAGCAGGGTGTGGCTGCCCACTGGAAAACAAAAAGAATAATGACAATCCTACCATTGCCATTATTCACTCTCCACCATTGTCCTTCCCTACAATCAAATTTTGGCTATATGGTATATGGCAATTCTGATGCATTGGGACAAATATGTTACCTATACACCCATCCTCCAGCATTGGTGCCTTCAGACAGGGCCATTTAGAACTTGGCTGACTTCATTGATTATAAAGACTATTTATTTCATGGGCTGAAATAAATATATGATCTTGTATCTTCATTGTGGCCATTCTACATGAGTCATGCTTCAGTGCTTGCTTTCTGTTAACAAAATAAGTTTTTCAAAAAAATAAGAGCATTTTTTCCAATGGCCTCTATACTAGTTATTATTATCAACATTATAGAAGCAAGCAAAGCATGGCTTTATTTCTTATAAGAAAAGTGGAAAGAGCTCAATAACTCTAACGTATGTTTTAATTCCTTAGATTAATCTAAATAGGTTCCCTTTCACGTAGTTTATATATATATATATATATATAAACTATATATATATAGTCCTAGGTAATATTTACTCTTCAGATTATGTATATATCTTTTTGAAAGTTGTTTCACAAGAGCTTTTTCAAGGGTTGTGAACATTTTTTCTATTTTCTTTTATTTTAAAAACTTTAATTTACATTTCTTTGAAATATATTAATGCAATGCTTATCTAAATACTTATTATCCCTCTAACAGTTAACCTTTGGACTATGTTTCAAGCTGCTCAAAAACTGGGAGGATATGAAACAGTAAGTGTTTAAGTAATTTAAATGAAATAATTGTGCAATCTAACTTTCCCCTGTTAGAAAAAATGTAAAACCAAACAATCATTTACTGCATTTTAGAATAGCTGTACACATTGTGGGTTTATTGGGCCATTTTTGGAAATGGTCCCAATTAGTTCCAGGTTTCACAAAATTGTAAACTTATCATAAAAAAACAAGTGGAAAACATATGTAACTCTTCCCTGTCAAGGAAATTAGTTGGGTCTGTAATTTTTTCCCATGTTGAGAAAGGGCTATTATTGTACAACAAGCCAAGATCGCATAAAAGAAATTTCACTTGGCAACATCCCTGACATCTGTTCATGTCTAATATGGGAAATGTATTAAAGGCTTTCAAAAGTAATCAATATTGTCCATTAAAGAATAGTATGTTGCAGTATATTCTCTTATTCCAAGTGTTAAAGATCCTTGTTAGACAAGGGTCAGTACCACATAAACAGGAAGTTATCAAAGTAATTCAGAAAAGTCTCTGACACTTTTTATCAGCTAACCATATCTGACAAGAGAAATTTATTTTTAGCTCACAGGAAAATTTGATGGCCATGGATTTTACAGCATGTATTTTGAACCAATAAAATATTAGAGCCACAAAGATAGATTAAAATCTTGAAATGAGAAGAAAGAACTGCATTAGTATGGCACATGGAGATGACATCTGTAATAAAAACCAATTGACATAAGATGTCGTCATTGGAAATATTTTCTTTGCACACAATGATCAGATTAAGTTGCTCAGTTCCTGCTGCAGTTGGATGAAATAAATTATTTTTGCTTTGTTTACAAAGTACTCTGGGATGTAGCTGTGTTGCAGAGAAATGACAAGAACACAAAATCAAGAAACAAAATATCATTTGAATCACAATAATAGCTATTATTTCTTTCCACAGAGTAAAGCATATTGTCCTATAAATTAATAATGTGGCTTTATTAAAGAGGGTGTGGCAGAGATTTGGTGTAATCGGAGATCTAGCATTCACAACAAAGATATATTATTTGACTTTTATGATTTGATTTGGCTCCTAAGATTTATATGCCTTAATATGCAACATATTTGTATTCCTATATTCAAGGACATACATGTGTGTGTGCAAAAATGCACAAGGACCTGCTAGAGCAATACTTTCTGCAGTCATTATGAGCTAAGTGTGATTGCATTGAGTTGTAAAGTGAATACACTTGATCCAGAGCAGAAGAGAAGGCAGTGAAAGAATATGCATAGGAGAGTGACATGTTCAGAAAGCTCAGGGAGACGCATAATTTTTACAGCAGTGTTTTGAGTATAGTTGAAGGTAATGAGGATAACGCAGGGAGAACAAAAAGGAGGAGTTTGCAGTAGAGAAGCAAGGGGCAAGCCTGGGTTTAGTGCCAACATGACAGAGAAAAGGATGGATTTAGAGATGTTAAAGAGGGCAAACTGGGAGGATTTGAGGAAATCCTAACCAAATAGAGAGGAAGGGAAGAGTTGACTGGGAGTTTAAGGTTGTGAGCCTGGGTGGGAGGTAAGATAGTGGGTTTACCAGGAGTAGTAGAAGACGGTAAAAGAAAACAGGATCTGAGGAGAAAGGCATAAAGAATATTAGGGTTCAGTGCAAGTTAGTGTCAGGAAATCCACAACTCAAATCTCTTCTTAGTGGAGAAACGTCTTCTGAGAATTGAGGCTTTTGTCACCTCCCAAAGAAATGTGCTAATTGGATTAATTCAATAATAAAGTAAATGATAGTGTCCATTGGCCAGACAAGAGATATAATCATGAAAGTTAGCAATTGATCTTCACTGGATCTGCAAAATAAATATACCTTACCCCAGTTTGGTGTAAATTTGGGGGATCCGATTTTAATTTTGGAGTAAGTTCCATTAAAATCAACAGGCCTGATTTAACTCCTTTTAAGGTTCATGGGAGTTGCAATTCCATACAGCACAGTTGAATTTGGTCTAGAAGAGGCTGTGTGAAGCTTCAGTCCCTGATTCGATTAGAAGGAGATTTGGCCCAATTTGGTGACCAAATCTCCGAATCCGAATCGAATCAGGAGACCGTTTAATATCTCTAAATTAAATTGGAATGCTCCAAATCAATTTGGAGATTTGGACATAGACACAGCTTTAAATGTTTTTTCTACATACCTCTAAATAACAGGCAGCTCATGAATGCTGCAATGCTGGGACACATGAAGCATCCCACAAGAGTGCAGGGGGCTCCCCAGTGTGCTCGGCAACCAACCCAGGACTGAACCAGAAGCACTTCTGGTCCATTTCCAAGTCTGCCAGGGAGCGTGCTGGGAAGCCCCCTTGCACCCTTCGGCTCAGCAACGGGTGCCTCCTAGGTCTGGGGAGGCACCCAGGGTCCCCCCATGGCCAATTGCTGAGCCAGAGAGGTGTGGGGGAGCCCCCCTGCACACTCCGTGGCAGACTCAGAAGTGGACCGGAAGTTCTTCTGGTCTACTTCTAGCTTTGCTGCCAAGTATGTGGAAGGCCCTTCTGCACTCCTGTGGGATGCTCCATCCATCCCAGCATTGCAGTGTTCACAAGCCGCATTGGTACCTTGAGGTATGTAGAAAAAAACATTTAAAACTGTCTGTGTCCAAATTGGTGATTCATAGTTTCATAGTTGTTAGTGTTGGAAGGGACCTGAGCAGATAATCAAGTCCAACCCCCTGCCATGGGCAGGAATGAATGCTGTGATCAAATGACCCCAGCTAGGTCTAGCTGCCTTTTGAAGACCCCCAGGGTGGGAGCAAGCACTACTTCCCTTGAAAGCTAGTTCCAGATCCTAGCCACCCTGACTGTGAAGTAGTCCTTCCTGATGTCTAGCCTGAACCTACCCTCAATCAACTTGTGGCTGTTAGGATCCTAGTGACCACAGTGCAAGCTTAATAACAAATCCAACAAAAGTTTTCCTAGTTTTTCAGAAATTGGAACCATCTCGTGGAAACCAGTGGGCTCTGTTACACACAGACAAAGATTTAAATTGCTTTCTGAAATCAATCATAACAATAATAATAACAGAACACTTTCCATAGCACTCCTGACTGAGAATCTTAGAGCAAAAAACAAACATTAATTAAAGCGTCATAAAGCCTGTGAGTGAAAGGTAAAGCAGTGTCAGTGTCTAATTAGTTAAATGCCTCTCTGCAGCTTTGTTACCTCAGACTGTGGTCTTGTCAATCTTTCTGAGGGTCATGATAGGGAAGTTCTTACATGAGAGACAACCCAAGAAAATCGAAGTGTTGAAGGAGTGGCATTTAGTGACAGAGTAAGTGGCATCTTTCCATTTGAGTCAGCACTAAACCAACGCTTCAGCATATTTGCACAGGACATGGTGGGGCTGAAGGGACCTATATTCAAATTTGTAGAAAGTAAAGTGGCAGAATTTCTGAAGTATCCAAGTCTCATTTTGAGAAGTCACTTAAATATTTATAAGTTTTTGCCTTATTGAAAGCTGTGGAAAGTTAGGGTCCTAAACGTGAGAGCTACAAAAAGACTTAAGTGACCCTTAACTCCTACTTTAGTTTCCTGAATCCAAAATTGCAATCTGGACTCCTCCTCCCCCCACCCTCCCAGTCAGCTGCTACATTAAACTGGAGACACACAAAATTTGTAGGTATCTCAGTTGTCAATATTAAAATTTGTCAGGCACCCTAACCCTAACCACCCAGAAATGCCTCAGTATTGAAGGGAGTGCCTATAGATGTGCAGTGAGACTGCTCATGCCAGTCGGCTGCTTCTGGATGCAGTGTCTACATGTGTGCCCAGGATGACAGCACTTTGAGCCAGGGTGGAGCAGCCCTGGGCTGCCAGGGGACATGGGGGTCAGCCCTGGGCTCTGGGTGGCAGCATTGGGAAACAGAAGGGCTGGCTGGGGCACAGGAGTGTTAAAGTGCAGGGCTAGGTGACAGATAACCCTCGCACTTTGGCACCTTCATGCCCCATCCAGCCCCCGTCACTGTCTTCACGTGCGTTTTGGTGGAACTAAGTACACCACCTTAAGCTAGTACTGTCCCCGACAATATAATCTTACAACAGAGTTAATTAATTTGCTACCTAATTTTTCACCTAATACCAGCGTACGTGTAGATGGTGATGCTTTACTGTGAAGCTAATTAGTCAACTCCACAGTAAAGCACATGTGTAGATGCACCTACTATGCTCACATCACTTGAAGGGCTCAGTCAAGTAGGTATATTCAAAGCCTATCTAACAGATCAATCTCTATATGAAATATGGGAGTAAAGATAAACATGCATGTCTCCTTTTATGCAATAAGAGGATGTTGGAGACCTGGGCTCTGTTCCCAGGCATGCCTGAGGGAACTGAAACTCACATATCCAATCTCCTAGGAGAGTATCATAACCACCAAGCTGTAGGCTATTGTCTAGTTAAAGGCTCTTTGGTACATAGTGGAACAGTGTTAACAGGTGTTAACACACAAATAGACGCATCAGAATAGCGTATAGTTTGGTGGTTAGAACATTCTTGTGGCAGTTTTGGTTTTAAATCCCACCAGGAAAAAGAGGGGTTTGAATCTAGTTCTCCCACAGCCTGAGTAAGAACTGACATCAAGGATATTAGATAAATGGGGAGCAGTGGCAACACTTTCTCTTCTGGCCATATTTTGAAGGAAAATATTGATCCATACTCAGTGTTCAAAACAAAAGGCATAGGCTGGCCCAGGGATGAGTATTCAAACTGAGGCAGGTTCTTCCTAATATCGCTAAAGAGCCCTAAGGCACCTGAAGCCAAGAGAGCAGTGCTATTCAAATCCCCTGACTTCAGCATGTCCTATTGACTCATCTCCATGCTGAGCATATTAGTTGTTTTGTGTCTTATTTCGTGAGTGAAAGAGTTGACAATGGGGATTATTATGCAAAAGGCCTTTTAATTCTTTTAAAACAGAAGCATCAATTTGTCAATTAAAAGCTGTTCTAAAAACGTTCCTTTTCTTTTACGTAATGTCATTGCTTTTTTGTTGCCAGCCTATGACATTGGTGTGATTGGTCACTGTCTGACATTGTTCTTATAATTCGTATTCATGAATAGACCAGTCATTGACTTCATTTTAAATTATTTTTTCCAGGAGTGATGTTAGGGAGTTCTGAAATGCCAGCAGCAGGAAAAATATAACGTTTAGTACATTTCAGACAAAATGTATAGCTTGTGCTAGGTTGCTAGGAGTAGGTCTGCTGGAAAATGAGAGTCCAGGTTACAGGATTTCTTAAAATATTTTAACCTTTACCAGAGGCCTGGAGCACCACAGAAATTTTGGATGCTTAAAACTGTCTCATGATATGGGTTAATCCTGCAGGCCAATGCATAGCAAGGGGCTCAGTAACCCCTTTCAGTCATTCCTTGCACTGTGCATCCTTCACAATGTGTTGTACAGAAGTTGGTAGGATAATGTCTTGACCTTCTTCTAAGCAGAACATTCATAATTTGCTTCCTTCTATGGCTCATGGCAATGGACTATATTTTTCCAAGTGCATATACACTTCTGCCTGGTACTGTAACCTAAGTAAAGTGTTTGTATGTACATTATCCCTTTGTGTATGTGCAACCCAGTCTGCCTATATCAAGCTTTTATGCAGGAGTCTCAGGCATGCTCATAAGTGCACATGCATATGTGCATGCTATATTTTGGAAATTTTTAAATTCAAATAGGTAAAGTGAAAATGAATGCATAGATGCATGCTATGTGAGCTCAGAGTGGTAGAATGGAGGAAACATGTAGGGAGTTTGCAAAAGAGAAGAGCACTTTTAAATTAAATATAGCACTGGAAATGGAAGCGATTGATTGCTTGATATGGTGCCCTCCCCAACAAAGGCTCAGGACAGGTACAATAAGGGAAGAAAATAGAAAATAGAAAAATGAACAAGAGAACAAAACATAAAGACAACTATAGTATCAAGATACAATAAAACCCCCATAAACAATCATAGAATTACAAAATCATAGAGAAGCAAATCTAGAAGGGACTCCATAGGTCATCTAGTGCAACCCCCAGAATCTTTCCTATTGAAATCACCCTAGACAAATCCATTCTCTAACCTCTTAGCAAAACTAATGTCAACCCTGACACAACCCTGCACAAGACATACCCTAATCTGCCACAGGAATAGCAGGGTGACCATGGCAGGCAGCATCCTGCTGCTCTAAATCTTGTTAATATATGCTCAGGATATCCCAGGAAGAAGGCCATGTTCCTCACTACAGAGGAAGGCAAAAACCCCTACAGTCCATACCAGTCTGATTTTTCCACATAGTAAAATTCCTTTTTGGCTGCAAATATGGCAGTCAGTCTGACCCTGAGTGGGCAGGCAAGACCCTCTAGTCAGGAACCTCCCAACAGAAGTGCTGGCACATCCTAGCCAAAATCCCCAGCCGTGGTTGCAGCCAGTGCCTCTGAGAAAGTCTTTAAAAAATACTTTTTTTAAAGTCTATATATGTCGCAGTAGGGAAATGGGGAAGGGAATTCCCTCCCAGCCCCAAGCAGCAAAACCCAGAAGAATGGAAAATACCCATAGCAGAATATAGGCATAGCTATGTTCAGTCGTGACCAATGGCTGTCCTGTCTCTTCTTGAACACCTTCAGTAATACAGTCCATAACTTCCCTAGGCAATCTATTCCACTGCCTCACTATTTTAATAGTGAAAAAGTTTTTCCTGAACCCCATCTAACTTTTCCACATCCTTTTTAAAATGTGAAGCCCAAAACTGCAAATACTAGATGAGGCCTAACCAACACTCTAGATGAGGGTTAACCAGTGCTGAATGGAGAGGAATCTTCACCTCCTGTGCCTTGTACTTAATTCTTCTATCGATTATGTAACCCAAAACCACTTTCACTTTTTTTGTGCAACTGTATCACATTACAGGCTTATATTGAATCTATGATCTACCAAGACTCCCAGAACTTTGTCCATGGTGCTGCCATCCAGGCAAACATCACCCATTTTGTATTTGTATTTTTTATTTAAGTTCCTCAGGGGTAGCACCTTGCATTTGTCTGTACATTAGCTTTAGCCCAGCTTTCCAATTTGTTGATGGCCTTCTGAATTGCATTCCCACCCCCCAACATGTCCAAAATCCTTCCCAGTTTCACATTGCCTGTAAAATTATTCAAGATGCTTCCTATGCCAACATTCATCTAATTAATAAGCATGTTGAACAGCACTAGGCTCAGGACAGAATCCTGTGGGACTCCACTCAAAACCTCCTCCTATTCTGTCATGGCTCCATGAATCTCCTTTGCTTGGAGCTGTTGAGCCAGTTGTCTATCTACCTTTTGGTAGTTTTGTCCAGCCTACCTTTCTCCAATTTGTTTCTGAGAAGGTCATGTGGGACCTTGTCAAAGTCTTGCTGAAGTCCAGATGCACTATATCCACAGACTTCCAGATTTCCCTTCATCCATCCAAGTAGTTGCTCAGTTAAAGAAAAAGATTAAGTTTGTTTGGCATGAATTGGTTGTAATAATTCCAAGCTGACTGCTTGTGATCAGCCTTTCCTTCTCCAGATGCTTGCAGATGGATTTCCTTAAGTTATGCTCCAATAACTTCCCAGGTATGGAGGTTCCCCAGGTACTGGTTTGTAGCTCCCCAGATCCTCCTGTTTGCCTTTTCTAAAGAGTTACACTACACTGACTCTTTCCCAGTCTTCTGGTACCTCACCAGTCTCCCATGACTTCATGAATATCATTGCTAAAGGCTCCACAATCTCCTTTGTCAGTTCCTTCGGTACCTTAGGATGAAGTTCATCAGGCCTTTCTAACTTGAATTCACTTAGGCCTATCAGAAGTTCTCTGACTGTCTCTTTTGTTAACTCATCCCTCAGCTTGTCCTTTTCCTTATCCAAATAATCCTTATTAGGTATGTGGCTGCAACTTAATTTTTTTTATGAAGACTGAGCCAAAGTAGGTGTTGAGTAGCTCCTCCTTCTTTACATTGTCTGTTAAGAGTTCCCCCTGCCTATTTAGCAGTGGACCCACAGCTTCCTCAGTCTTTTTTTTCTGGCTAAAATACTTATAGAACCTCTTCTTGTTGTCTTTGACCTCCCTTGTCAGGTGCAGCTCGTTCTTTATCTCTGTCTTCCTGGTTTTGTCTCTGCAAATTCTTGCTATTTCCTGGTTGGCTTCTTTTGTGGCTTGCCCATTTTTCCATTACCTGTATGATTTTCTTTTGCATTTGGCACATCTTAGAAACTTACTGTAGAGCCACATTGTTCTCTTGCCATTCTTCTTGTGCTGAACGTAACTTTGTTTGTTAAATTTCTGCACCGATAAGAAGGGCTTATAGCTTCTAAAAGATGTCTAGCCTTGGGTTCTGAGCAAGCCTGAAAAGTGGGTGAAGTTCCAAATCTTAGGAGTGACTTCTAAGAATGACCTCCCATGCATTTTTCCAGCAGACTTGGCTCATTGATGCTACTTGCAGGAGGTTGCACTTGGCTGACTGTAAGGATCATGATGGGGAATAAGGAAGAAGGTGGTCTCTGTTACATCGGACCCAGGCAGTTTAGGGCCTTATAGATGTGGATTACCGAATATGTGATTTTGTGGATTCCATAAAATTGGACATTGCCTGCAAAATCTGGGCAATGCCCATGAAATCCACAGGAAAAAAAAATTACAGAAAATAAAATTCTGACTCCCCAGAGAAAGCAGCAATTCTCAGGGTGCTGCGGCAGCCTGCCTTGGTGGGGAAGGTGAGAGGAAGGGGTGGCTGTTCAAAGGGCTGCTGGCAAGATAGCTGCCTGCTACCCCCCCTCTTGCTGCTGATTGGCTGTGAGGGCTGCCTGTCATGTGGCCACACCCCCTTTACCAATCAGCAGCTGTCTCCAACAATGAGCAGCAAGGGGTGGGGCTGCATGTCAGACAGTCCTCGCAGCCAATCAGTGGTGAGGAATGGGACCACTGGGGCCCCTTAGCCAGTCAGAAGCATGGGAGGGGAGGCATTGCACTCCACCTATGAAATTACTTCTGGGCCCTGTGTTCTGCCCACAGAATCGGTGGGTAGCAACTGTAAATTAGGTAGGTCCCTACTTATAGCTCAATACTTGCATCATTGAAAATGAGTAGCAATTTTGGTACTCCAAGACTTCTGGCCTCAGGTGTAAGGTTTATCGAGAATGTGAATGGAAGCTAGAACAAAAAACAGAGAAGAGATTTTAACGAGTAGGTCAACATCAGTCTCTGAAGCATTCAGAATTGGGGCTTGTCAAATGGATGCAGTTTTTAAGGCCCCTGAACCTTCCCCTTGTGAGGGCTCTCATTCAAAGCAAAAATGCCTTGAGCTCACTGTAGCTTAATCCCCATCAAAACTTAAGGCCATTTTGCTTCTAGATGAGAGCTTCCACAAGAATGTTTCATGCACTGTTAACTAATGCACATCATAGGTGCTGACTTTTCTTTTTGCCAGGGAGGGCCTAAGATGATGGACATGTAGAGAGTTTTATACATCTCAGGTGATAACCCTCTTCCTGAGTTGGGGTCAGGGCCCTCGGGCCCCCACATATTTGGCACCTCTGCTGCACATCCAACCTTTGCTTTCTACCCCTGAAATTCCCTGAAGTCCCTATATTGACATGCCATTAATCAAGAGCCCATTTGACATTTTCTCAGTGTTGAGATAGGGGTTGCTAATCACCAGGGATCCTGGTTTTCTCTGATTTAAAAAAAATCTCCAATTTTGGGATATCAAAAAGTAAACCAAAATTCATATTTTACATGATTAAAATGAAACACCAGTATATAAATATAGATATATAGATATATAAAGTTATGTTTAATTTTAATCATGGAAAAATATGAATTTTGGGTTGCTTTTTGTATTCCAAAATTGGGGATTTTTTTTATCAGAGAAAACCAGGATCTCTGCTAATCACTATGCAGGGAATATTGTAGCTGGACAATTATCATAGAAAAAAACATTGCTAAGCAGGGTCCTTTCCCATGTTATGTAAGGATGTTCATCACTAGCGGCAGGCAGAAGTTAGACCAGGGAAGAAAGGAAGTTTTGATGTTTGATCTGACCAATATAAATGTTAAATTTGAATATGACCTTATCCTGAATAATAGTAGTGGCTATTTTAAAGATTTCTACAATATAGTATCTTGTTCAGAGAGTTCAAAGGTATTATTATGTCATTTATTCTTTTGACATTTTAAAGTTTGTTAGGTATAAAAATCTAAACTTTCAAGAGCCAGGGGAGCTTACCACTATATTATGCTCAAATAGCTATACAAACTTTAAGAGAATGTCAAGTTTAACTGCAATATAAGAGAGTACAACTCCACTGATATCAGTGGAACTCTGACCATTTATGGAAGACTAAACTTAATTTATATATATATCATTTAGTTGACTTCTTATGTAAACCATATTATTTTTGTGTGAGTGCAGTGTTAGAATGGTATAGGCAACTCACTATGGCCCCAAAAGCATGAATTCATGCCTTTCTCAAGACTAAGGTCAAAGGCCACCCCCAGTCAATGGGTACCTGGTCATCTGGTCTAAGGAATCAGAGGCAGCTAGATGTAATAACAGCTACAGCACTACCTTGTATGCCACTGAATACAAAAACAGGCATGTCCGAAACAGCGTATTACAAAGGGCCTATCTAGGCTTCAGCAGGCCATGCTATTTTTAATAATGTAGATGAAACAAAAAAATATTGTAAAAGAGTTCAGTTTTAAGGTTAAATTTAAAAAGTGTCTGTGAGACTCTGGAGCCTAAACTCCATTGGGCGTGTCTACACATGCAAACACATGTGCTTGCAACAGCTCAAGTAGAAGTGGTGCAAATTTGAGCCAGGGCTTTTTGCCACAGTGCTTGTGCTTGGACATGCACTTTGTTATGGAGCAAATTGTGCCATTTGGGGCAAAATAAACCTTCCTGGCTCCTCCCAGATCTGCAGCTAGGGGGAGCTAGAGCCCAGGGCCAGCACCTGTGCTGTCCCCATCAGTATAAAAAGCTGCCCTGTCCTGGCCCCATCAGTACAAAAGCTCAGGGCTACCTGCTCTCAGGAGCTTCTGGCTGTGACCTGTGCACCTGCCAGACCCAGATGGGGACTGTAGAGCCAGTAGAGGCATCTGCCCTTCTGGGCCAGCTGCCAGTGGGCTGTGGCTGCAGAGTTGGCCTTTGTGCAGCACTACTGCCATGTGTGCCCCCTGCCCGGCCATCTGGGAAGCTTTCATCTGGAAGATGTTCCCAGTGTGGTGGCCTGCTTTGAACTATCAGAACATGTCCTCTTGACCCCATTTGTCCAGGAGGTCAGCCACAGCTAGATCTGAGCAAGCAGGGTTCTGCCACCAGCCTCCCAAGCAGGAATTTTGGTGTTCCTTATTAGAAAACTGAAAAACTCCTGATAAAAAAAAATCCCAAAGTCATTCTGTAAAATACCCCAAAATCCATGTTCGTCCACAATTAAAACAAAAGACCACTATAAAGAGAGAGAGAGAGCAATCAGTTGGGCAGTGTTTTATTGATATATATACAGTGTTAAAGCAAAGTGGAAGCCGACCAGTGTCTCTATCATAATAATAAAGTGAACTCTAAATACATGTTTCATGAATTCATGAATACGTGAATATATATTTTTCTGCCCTCCCACAGGAGCTACAGCCCCCCTGCAGAGGCTACCACCCCCTTCAAGGCCCACATGCCCCATCTAAGGAAGGGATTGGGGCCTCAGAGGGAGAGGTGGGAATGGGGCCAAGCAGGGCAGGGATTGAGAGGGTTGGGGGACAGGTGGGGGATCGGGCAGGGCAGGGATGGGGGGTGGGTTGGGAGGCAGGCAGGGAATGGGGCCAGGAAGAGAAGGGCTGGGGGAGTGGGTGGAGCCAGCAGGGGTCCCTCCATAGTCCCCCCCCCCCCCAAACACCTTGCTTACTGGCACTGGAGCCTTGATGCTGCAGCATGCTGCCTGGCAGGCCACATTCTTCAGCACCAGGGCAAGAGGCCAACTACAGCCCTGCCCCACTTTTTTAAACTCCATTTTTTTTAGACCCGTCACATAATTTTCTCCCCATGCTATAAGTTTGCAGTGCAGGGAACATTTTTTCATTCCCACATGTGCCTCTTGCCCCATCTCAAAAACCTTTTTGAGATGGGGCAAGAGGCACGTGTTTGCTCGTCTGGACATGCCCATTGAGTTCATTCAATGAGACTTAAGTTCTTAAACACATAAATTGCTTTTGAATATGGAACTTAGGTCCTTCAGTCATTCAAACACTGTAACCTTTTAATTGCTGATTCTTAGACCACATTCAAATGAGTGCAACACATCTGCGGCACCATATACCATGTATTTAGCTGTTCTCCATGCTGCAAAGTAGCAGTGTGGGGGATTTTCTGACTCTGGGAGATCCTAGGTTCAAAAAAACCCAGGCCAAGAAACAAAAGACAAAACAAAACAAAACAAACCAATAGTGCACATGGAGTCAGCATGCGCCACCTGAAACTGGAGCCTGGCTGGCTGGAGCCTTGCTCCAAGCAGCAGGATCACCACTGCTGCAGCTCCACTAGGGCCCAGGACCCCAGGTAAGGTTGCTGGGACCAGCCCAGTCCTGGCTCCAGCCTCTCCTACCCCACCCAGAGTAACTTGCCACATGCCAGAGGGCGCGTGGCACAGGAGTTCCCTGGGGACAGGTAGCAGCAGTACAAGGTGTGCCACCGCTTCTTTTCCCCAGGAAAACAAATATCCACACCTATGTGGACATGGCCTTAATGTTTTAATTTCTGTCTCTAAATAGTTTAAGCATTCTTTACCAAGCCACTATACATTGGCCCCCAGTTCTGTGGTGCAGCTGAGATGAACTTAGCAGAGAACACAAGGCAGGAAGAGGGGGCACAGATTTGTATTTATTTATTTATTTATTGCATTTTTGTATTCTTTGAATCCATGATGCCCCTGGAGCTGTATGAGCTACTCGAATTTAAGCTAACTGCAACAGCCCCAAGGGGCCCCTATAGTGCCCATATTAGCAGAGTGCATATCTCTCTCTCCATGCCTCTTTTCTCCTATACATCCACAACATTTCCCTAGGCTAGAGGGAAGTGGAAAAGGGCCAGCTATGCTGTCCAGGGATTTCTGTATGCCAGAACCCATAGCTGACAGCTAACCTGAAGGTTATTTTGTGCTGTTGAAGTGGCACAAAGCATCTTTATCTGGCTTGCTCATCAAGTGGATCCTGTTCCTGTTGAAGCCAATGGCAAAGCTTACACTAATATCAACTGTAGCAAGAGCAGGCCTTTCCGGGCAACTCAGATTGTGAACCCATTCATGCCCATGTGGGAAGACTAAAGTGGTCAAGTCTGACTTGTGACTTCAGTACCATTGAGCTATGGTTTAGTAGTGATAACAGACAGCAATGGTCATAAACAAGGTGATCTAAGAATCTGAATAGTATTGATTTAGGAATAAACTGTGTCCTGAGATGAATGTATGTCTTCTGTTTAAATCATCCAGGCATCCAGAATATGTCACTTAATTATTTGCGCCCTTGCCTGTTAGCTTTGGGTGAGGAAGAAAAGAAAACATTAAATTAATAAATACAGTCAGTTTCTTGGGCAAAAATGTCTCCTGTGTTTAAAAAAAAGGATGATTTTGAAGATGTCATTTAAATGTACAGTTTTTCCAAGTATATGTTGGTATTGTTACAAGTTCAAATTACTGATAGATAAAATGCTATTTTAAATTTACCTGCAGCAGAAAGTAGATAATGGTGATTTCTAAGGGGAACTAGACTAATGATAAACTTCAGAAATCCCTCATAGAAATTATAGCATTACCAAATAACATATCTCCAACTATGCTTTTGCTTTAGCAGCATATTTTCTTCCAAGGAAGGGCTTTCCTTTTATGTAAAGGAAAAGGCACCCTTTGACCAGCAATATTTAACTACTCTACCCATCTCTTTCTCTTTAGATTAAAATTACAGACCCTAGATTGCAAGTTGTGATATTTGTTTTCTTCTGATTGCTGCCTTTAGCTGCTTAGTGAACTCCATTGACACCTTTGTGGGTAACTTTGAAGAAGCCTCTGGGTTTGAATATATTAAGATCCACAGCATTTCACAGAAAAAGGGCACAATTCTCCCATAATTGTCCCAGACTTTTCCCCACAGTTTTCTACTGGCTCTTTTTACAATCTGCATGCAAAAGAGGGTGATCAATTATGTTAGTCTTGTTCCTGTTTTTCTTCTTGTTTTAAATTTAGTAGAATATAGAGAATAATGAACTGGTATTCAGAAACAGTTCTTTTGCCAGGTCTTCCATCTGTTATTCTGTATAATCCTAATTTCTGTATAAAAAAACAAACCATGGCATGCAACCTAATACGTTACAAGATGTGTATTTTCATCGACTTGGTCCAATAAAATACATAGCTCAAATATTAACACTGGGACATATTAAGATTTCATTACCATTTGATCTATATATTTTACTGACATAAACGGATAAAAAAACCAGTTTGTAACATATAGAGTTACAGACTCTGCTTTTGTGGATTTAGAGTCTGTGGTGGATTTGGATTTTGCAGCAGATTTATTTTCTCTAATTCAGTTAAAATAACTACGTAATCATTATTTGTGCTTAGTTCTAGCTTCATTTTCATAATTTACTGTGGGATTTGTCTGCATAACTTCTGATGGTTAATGACCCTATATTGATTGAGATTCTCTTTTTGCAAGACTGAATTGCTAGCGATTTGATAATGAACTTGTTGTAAGACTCCATTTTAGAATAAAGGAAACAGATGAATATAATATAATCTTCTAAAAACATAGACACACTATACATTCTGTGGGGGCTTTTATACTGTTTGTAGAACATGCCGTTCTGAAAGTGTCACACATGCATTTGTTGCTATGAACTCAAATGCTGTAGAATCTGTAAAGATGCAAGATTAAATTTTCCATTGCCATTTTTACAGATAACAGCCCGTCGACAATGGAAACATATTTATGATGAATTAGGTGGTAACCCTGGAAGCACAAGTGCTGCTACATGTACTCGCAGACATTATGAAAGGTAAGATAACAAATCTGAAATTCTTGTTTAATAGAGAAAAAATTAATTTGGAGAGCCTTCAAAGCTATTTTGTAAAGATTTAGGAAAAGAGAGAAGGAGAAAGGGGGGAGGGAAGAGAGAGAGAGAAGGCGAGCTCTTAAAGGCATATTTCTCCAACTATTTAGTCCTATAATCCACTGTAATTTAAACCAGAGTGTGTTTCTCCAAATGCAAAACAAACAAAACAAACATCTGATTTCTTTTTTGGTTTTTACTTTAATTTTACCATACCATTTTCTTATCAAGGACACTCCAAAACTGAACAAAATATAGCAAATGAAAAATAATAATAGACAACTAATTGAGACAAATATTTGTACACCATGATTATCCAGAATGCAAATTAAGCAAGTAGTGATCAAAATAATGGGGTGATCCACATTGTAAGAATGTCATTAAGATTAGATGCATGCTTATTCCTTAATAGTCTCTTCTTTCCTTCCTGCCCTAAAGCTGCTGTCTTTCTCAGCAGCCATTACTGCTGGTTAGAACTTCTGATTTCTTATTCTTCACATGTAGACAATAGGAACATGCAAAGCTTCGGTCCCTGATTTGATTCAGTGGAGATTCGGCCCAATTCGGTGGCTGCATCTCTGAATCTAAATCAGATCAAAGGACCCTTTAATCTCTCTAAATCAAATTGGAACCCTCTGAATCAGTTCAGAGAGATTTGAAAAGATTTGTCAATTCAGACATAGAGACAGCTTTAAATGTTTTTTCTGCATACCTCTATGTGCTCAGCAGTGAACCTGGATTGGAAGTACTTCCGATCCACTTCTGGATCTGCTGTGGAGCACGCTGGGCCCCTTACCCCCCCATGCCCTCCTGGATCAGTGACTGGTGCTTCCTGGGTCGGGGGGGGCACCCGGGGTCCCTCTGCAGCTGATTGCCGAACCAGGGGGACATGGGGGGGATCCCCTGCATGCTCCCTGGTAGACCCAGAAGTTGACAGGAAGTCCTTCCAGTCCGGGTTCTCTGCTGAGCACATGGAGGGCCCCCACGCTCTCCTGTGGGATGTTTCATCTGCCCCAGCATCACACGGATCACAGGCCGCACCTGCTACCTCAAGACATGTAGAAAAAACTTTTAAAGCTGTGTCTGTGTCTGAATCACTGATTCTCCGAATCAGCATCGAATCTTCAGGTTCAGATTTTGCCTAATCAAATCAGTGACAGTGATATGAATCAACTAATTGAATCACTGTCTCTGATTCAGGCCAAATCCAAATCAAATATGGCCTGCTTCGCACATTCCTAGTAGACAGTGGCTTCCTGGGCTTGTGATGCTAATGTACAGTAAATAAAACACTATCAGGAATCAGGAATCTTATCAGTATCAGGAATCTTTTAAAATTTAAGAAAGTATTGTTAAGAAAATCCTTTGAATTTCTGTGTACACCTACATTTATGCTCATACAGAAATCTAATCTCATTTTCCAGAGCATAAACTGGTTGCCAGTTGGGGTCAGGAAGGCATTTGGTTTTAAGTAAACACAGCATTGTCTAAAGCTAAATGAAGTATAAGTTTCTCAATTTCCTTCAATGTCATAGCCTCACTTATAGAAATTGCATCATATTTGATAGGGGGAAATGTCTAACGTTAAATTCTAGCAGTAGTACCTAGCATAAGACCCTTGATTCACAGCGAAGAAGCTGCTTCACTGCCACCATAAAAGTCAAGGAATTCCAGAGATTTGTCCAAATAAGTGATGAGATGCTCTCTGCATCAGGCTGATTTTTATTTTCAAACTTTCCTAATAAATGTTATATACTTGTAATTGACTTATCAGGCTGTGTGCTATCCAGGCTGACAATAGGGTCCATAACTGTAAACTCAACAGCTTCAATGCCTGGGCCAGCTGATCTGATTGAATTTGGCAGTCTAGGATTTCCCATACTCAGTGAGGTTTTGTTTCTTTGACAAAGAAGTCCCAGAAGCATGAGTACTGAAACGTCAGTTGGCATTGTTTTAGCAGAGATAGAGACCCATTGGGCTTTATGAGAATGTTCTCATCATGAAAAAGATGAATGAACAAAATGCAAACACCCCTTTCTTCCTTGTTATTTGTTTATTATGTTACATTTAAAGCCATATAAACATTCTTATTTTGAGGCATAGAGATTTATTTTAATGTCTTTTCTGAGCACTTAATGTGAGGATATAGTATAACTTGCATCTAAATCTGTCCTTGTGTCTCTCTGCTATAAATTATAAAAAGGTGTTTTCTCTTTAAAAATACCCCATTGAAGTGTCTGTAGTATGTTTCTGCAACCCAGAAAGTCTTTTAAACCCAAGAAGTATCAGGGCACTGTGTAGCTTTGCTACCAATCCAGTAGCAAAGTAGGCTTGGAGAATTGGCCTTAAATGTAACCTTGACTCCCAACTCCTTCATATTTTAAATCATTTGGATTTGAATTTCTGGAGTTAGAATTGTTTCCTATAATTGCAGTTTTCAGTTAGATCCAAAACCAGAAAAGCCATATTTTCCAATTGCATTCTAAATTCTACAAAAAGTTGGCATTTGCAATAGAAATCTTGTCACATTTTTTCACCAGTAAATCTGAATCTTAACCCTTAAGAATGAACTTCAATCTCTTTCCTTTAACAAAACTCAATTGACAGACAATTCATGGTACATTGAAGAGATTTAGAATATCAGCTGCTTTGTTTCCACCTTAGGAAGAATATATTAAGTTGTAAGCATGAAAAATAAAATTGTGTTTTGTTTCTGTTGGTAATTCTGAGTACAGCACCTGTAAATGTAATGCTCATGCATAGCCAAAGAATTTGAATGACATTTAATCTAAAACTAATGCTGTGCTACAAGAATAGATCAGAATATATGTATGTTTTTAGCTTGAAAGTAAACTGTGAAGCTTAAACTGCAAATTGACTTAAGAAGAAAGTGCTGAATGGCCACTCAATATTTTTTCATATTTGAAGTCAACTGGCTTTTTCCTGTTTACTAGGAAAAGAGGCCACAATTGCCTGATGTCATTCTACTGACAATCAGTTTAGCTTAGAAGTACTGTCCTAAACCCAGAAATTATGGAGAATTGTGTTACATTTGACTAGTTTCCCTTAAATAATGTGAGAATGGGGGCATAGCATATATGCATATATACCCTAAACAAGATAACTTTGACACTATAAACAGTTTAGTTACAGTAACACAATGCTCTTCACCCCATTGAATTAGCTCAGGTGATGTGCTGCATTAATGCAAATCAGTGCCATAACAAGGGAGCTGTGAGTGGGTTGACTGCCCCAGGCACCGAAGTGAAGGGGCGCCAACAGGTGCTGGCCAGCCGGGGTGGGGCATGGGACAGAGCCATGAACAACTTGTTGGGGGCGGGGGCACAGGGATGGGGGAAGGGCAGCTCCTACCACTGTGTGCAGTCTCAAGCAAGCATGGAGGCGGGGCATGTGCTCCCCCAGACCTGTGTACAGGGCAAGGAGGGGCTGTTGCTGTAGGCTTTGCCCCAGGCACCAAACTTCATTGCTATGGCACTGATGCAAATATACTGTTTCTGGCATCCAAACTAGCTCATTTAGGTTAGGGGCAGACATTCAAAAACCCTGAGAATGAATTGATTCAATCTTTGCACATTAGTCTAACCTGGCTAGGCTGAACTGGTTTGTAACTGGAAAGACATTCTTTCTGGATCAGTGGTCACCAACCAGAGGATCTTGATCCACTGGTAGATCTTGGAGCCTCTTGCAGTAGATTTTGGAGCCTCTTGGAGTCTATGCGAGGCTGGGATGGGGGACCAAGTGACCATGTGCATGCATCCAGCCCAGCAGATCAGTCCGTGGGAAAGGGAAGGGGCAGGGACTAAATCAAGGCCCCTGTGGTGAGGGACAGTGCCACAGAGGCAGGAAAAGGGGTAAGTTGAGTAGGGCCCCATCTGGGTGGGACTTACCTGCTGGGGAGATGCACTCCCAAATAATTTTTTCTCCTTCTGCCTCAATCTGACCCCCCTCCCCACAGACTTATCTGCTGGGTGTGGGGAGGAGGTGGGGCGATGGTTCATGGTAGGTCTTGGGTTGCTTTTAAATGCCAAAGGTGATCTCCTACTTAAGCTGGAGACCACTGCTGTGGAATGAGGAAATTTAGGCACATGCTTGCAGTGGCTCAGGCTAGAAGTTGGGGGGTGCTAGAGCAGTACAGCAATGAGCTAAGGATGGGGCATGGCCAGGCCCCGGCAGGGAGGTCTGCCTGCACCATCCCAGGCTTTTCCTCACTCACTGTTCCATGGGCGGGAGTGTTGCCAGCCCCCAGCCTCAGGCTAGCACTCTGAGGCAAAGGACGGGGTGCAGTGTATGCATCTGTTGATGATATAGAACTTTTCAATCTTCCTCCCTGCTTCTTTATACTGTCTGCAGCAAACTGACAGGCAAGCAAGCCAGCATGGAGCTGATACCATTGTTTATCACCTCATCAGCAAAACAATAGCCTCTCTCCATTAGTTCAAACTCTTCTTAAACAGCTTACCAACTGTTGATTAGCTCCAAAATGCCATAAGCAGTCACTGTTCTGTCTGCCTGTCCCAGTGAAATTGGAAACACACACAGAACCACGCTCGGCATTAGCTAGCATACCCCATGCCTGGGGTCCGTGAGTCTGGGGTCTGTGGGAGTTGGGAGGGAAGGAAGGAGGGGGAGATTCCTGCTTGAGCAGTGTAGAGGGGAGAGTGGGGGAGGGCAGAGGGAAGCCAGGCAGACCCTGCTCTGTCTGCAGTCTCTGCCAGAGCTCCAGCCATGGAGCAGAGGGGAAGGGCCATTCCTGTTGTAGAGCAGAAAGCCCCATCTAGCCCAGAGAGCATGCCAGGATATTGGGGGAGTTTTGGTTTATCTTAAACTAGCAAGGGGTCTGGGACAGACATTGCATTAACCTGTTTGAGCCAAATCAGTTAAGTCTGTTACTGCATTCGCATTCAACCAAGTTTATCTCAAACCAGTTTCAGCCATTTTCAAACCAATTTATTTGCATTGAATATCTGTTCTGTTACAGATCACTTAAACCAGTTTATGTGTAATGTCTGTCTCTAGCCTTAGAGTTATCTTGATTACCTCTCCAAGGTATTGAATTGTGCCATGCAGACATACACAAAGAAACTTGTAGTTATTTACACTGGCTTTGAACATGGAAAAAATTGTATTGAATGACCTTTGAATGATATAATTTGTAAACTGTGAAATAAAATAGCATTGACCTGGTATTGCGTCACCTTCTTGAAGCTAACTCGGTGTCTCAGGCCACCTGCTAGGTGGAGTTTCAGAAAGTTTTGAATTGATTGTAGGGGAAAGAGCAACATTTTCTGATCATCCAGGAGAGCTGTCTTCCAGAGTAGGTGCTAAAAATCTGAGTGGGCAGGCAATGGAGTCCGAGGCCTCACCTGAAACCCACAGGCATTCAGGATAACCCAATTTTTCGTAACCTGCAGCAAATTATGAGGGCTTGTAGCTGTAGAATTTTGTGGCCACAAGTCTGGATTATATTGTATGGCTGCCAATTTAAGGATTCAGTAGCCCACAGCTTGGAATGAAGACTCCTAACGCTGTCATCTGAATATTACACACAGTTTGCTGTGACTGAGATGGCTCACTTTTATCACTGAGATGTCTGCTTTGTTTTTGTAGAAGAAGAGGAAGGAAGATTTAGTATGCATTATCATCCCATTTATTTTTCATGTTCCCAGTAAATGTTTTCATTTTAAATCAAGGCAAGGTTACCAATGTTTCAGTAAGTGTTATTTGTATATTAGACTACTTTTGTTTTATTAATGAGTGTAGTAATGAAAGTGCAGGTTGCTGAATAGAATCAATGAATGTTTTTATTTAAACCATAGCAGGAATCATATAATGCCAATGAATGCGTTATTGTTGCTGTAGGTCTGACTGGTCTGAACCTGCCTCTGATTGGTTTAAATCAAATAGGCCAAAGCACTTCATAAAAATGTCTTTGTCAGCCTAGTTTTGCTTCAAAAACTATTCATCTCTGTCAGGTTTTAATATTAGTACCAGGCTCTTGGCCATAGTCCATTAGTACAGTACTTAATTGCTCATGTTACAGATGATTACCAATATAAAAAGCATTAATGTTTTCCCATTGTAGTGCTGTTGCTATGTAGATGATTCAAACCCATACAAAGCTTACGAGTTGTTATTTTGGTCATACTCTTTTTTTTTTTCCTTTTTTTCAAATGCTTTAATGCTTTTGCCTTGGGTGATCACAGAAAGTAAATATGTATTTGTTATTGACATTAACTGGTTCAAACTGAACCTTTCCTCCCCAGGCTTTCAGAAATTCTTATAGCTTATTGTCAGGATCTTTCATCTCTATATTTTATCACCACAAGAAACAATTGGAAATGGCTACTTTTCTGCAAAGCACTGTTCTTCACAGTGTATTCTACTAATAATGCAGATGTGATTTTCACACATAGGGTTCAAGGTTTCTTTTGCTTTTAAACAAACTGCAGATCTGACAGCTTTAATTTGGTCTTATAAACAATGGGCCCTTTTTCCAAAATGCTCATATAAATTGAATGAATACATACATACTATGAATTTATCATCGGCATTACCAACCCCCCCCCCCCCCCAAACCCTTGTGATATTCAGAAGGTCAAAATGCAATGAAAAAATAAAATATGAGAAAATAAAAACCTTATGGGACCATATATGTGTGTATACACAACTTTGTTTTCCCTATAGCAATCTCTACAGAAATTACATGCGCATGCAATTTGAGAAATTCTGAAATAGATAATCATATGATACTCCGACTTTTTCACATGCTTTTATGAGCAGTGAAATAGTTAACAAGGGTGACACTTGAAGTACTATCATTGACAGATGAATTAGCATCAGTTATACTTGCTTCACATTTGGAAAGTGTTCTCCAGAACCATAACAGCTAGAGATTTTTTTTTTTTTTTTAATGAAAATTGAGACTCTGGAGAAGAATTGAAAGGTCAGTTCACACACTCCTAATTAGCTCTTCTTGCTCCAAAAGGAAAGGTGTACTCAATATTTTGAGAAATAGGGTATTAACTTTGCAGTCTAGGTTTTTATGCTGTTTTTGTCACAATAGTGTCTGACCACCTGTAACACATGCTAGATTAACATACTTATGCAAAAAAAAATGTGTGAGATATTAGAATTTAGCATGGGTTAGGGAGAATGGCCTAAACTAGGGATAGCATGAGATAGGGAGGAGGACCGAGAGGGTTTTTCCTTCCAAATTTAATTCACAAAAACTAAATAAAAAAACCATCTTATTCTACCAGAAACATACCAGGTTAAACTAAGGCCTTTAAATGCTTGCTTTTTAACTGCTGTAAAGCTTTCATGACCTAAGGATATTGTGAAGTAATTCAATATGTAAAAGCATTTAGCATTCCATGCAAATGCTGTGTGGTTTTCCTGAAGTACAGTATTTAGATAACTTGGTAAATTGTGGACATTTTAACAGAATTCTGTCAGAAAGAGCAGCTAGTCCTCTAGCTTGAAAAATCTAGCATCTACATAGAAATGTTTATAGATGTCTTTAAACCAAGTAATTAATAGAAGGTTTGGGTTTGCATTGTTAAGTGTGAAAACATCCCAAGACAAAAATTAATAATGTGTTCTGTCATGCTGTAAACTACAGCTAGCTCTTTGTTTAACGCCCCTCCCCCACAAAATGCCAAACAGCCGATTTTCTTGTCATATGAACTTTGTTGTTTCATTTTTGTTTTCATCCTTCTATTTTCCTCTAAGTAACAGCCTCTGAGACAGCTTGAAAGTTACGAATTGTATCCATAGATTTCTATCATGCATAAATTTAAACTTAAAGGATATATTAGGGGTTTTAGCCCCTTTTCTTTTTGATAAATAGCAAGAGGTTTCTACTTATGATTTTCTGTACTCTGGGGTTTATCATTTAGATTAAATAACTGTACTCTCAAGCATGCCACTGAACAAATATCTTTTTAATTATGTTTAATTATGTTTTGAATGATGAAAAAAGTATTACAAATTGTGTTTAATTGTGTTATGAATTATGAAAAAATATGAATTTTCAATAGTTCCTTTGTTAAAGCATCTGTTAATTATGTTAAAAGATGCTTTAACAAAGGAACTATTGAAAATTCAAAAAGCGTGTCCCCTCACCAAAAAACTAAAAAAATAAAGTGTCAGATGACAAAAGAATGCAATTGTTTACCATTAAAGTAGCTCCTATTCAAAACATCTGAGAACACTGTGTTTTTGGAAAACTTATTTGAGATTTGTTTTGCAGCTTTGGAGACTTACTGCCCAGCATTAAAGTCAATAGGAACAGTTTACAAGTTAGTATATCTGATAGGAGAACCATCTTTCCCAGTGTTTAAGGACAGATTGCTTAATGTGTGAAGAGGGAAGATGTTCATCTCATCCATTGTGCCTCTGGCTACTACCCAAAAGGGCAAGTGAACATGCCTAAGGTGTGGTTTTCACTTTGTGTACCTCCCTAAGAGAGTGTATTGTCCCAAATGGGGGTGTGCAGAGCAGAGGTCTAGCCAATAGGGCTGTGTGAACCTTCAGTCCCTGATTCAGTTTGGCAGAGATTCAGCCCGATTCAGGGCCAAATCAAATCAGAGGACCCTTTAATCTCTCCAAAACAAATCGGAACCATCCAAATCAATTTGGAGAGATTTGGAAAGATTCAGTGATTTTGACATAGAGACAACTTTAAATGTTTTTTCTACATACCTTTAGGTAGCAGGGGCTTGTGAATGCTGTGATGCTGGGGTGCATAGAATGTCCCACAGGAGCATGGGGGGCTTTCCAGTGCACTTGGCAGCAGACCCAGAAGTGGACCAGAACCACTTTCAGGTCTGCTGGGGAGCACGCTGCCCCCCCCCCCATGCCTCCTAGCTCAGTAGTGACTGGTTCCTCCTGGGTCTGGGGGGGCACTGCACTTGGGGTCTCCCTGTGGCCAATCGCTAAGCCAGGGGGGCATTGGTGGGTGGCCCAGCACACTCCCCAGGAGATCTGGAAGTGGACTAGAAGTCCTTCTGACCCACTTCCAGGTTCACTGCTGAGCACATGGGGGGGCCCCCTGAACTCCTGTGGGATGCTCTGTCTCCCCAGCATCACAACATTCATGAGCTGCTCTGCTACCTCGAAGTTGTCTGGAAAAAAAACATTTAAAGCTGTGTCTATGTCCAAATTGCTGCTTCTCCAAATCAGAATCAAATCTTCAGACATGGATTTGGCAGAATCGAATCAGGGACAGCAATCCGAATCAACAAATTGAATCACTGTCCCCAATTCAGGCCGAATCTTAATCGAATAGGGCCTGCTTTGCACACACCTAATAGCCAAACAGGTCCATGCCTGGGGCAGCATTAGCTACTGTGGTGTCAATCAGCCACCCCTGCAGTCTCAACTGTTTGTATAACTTTCAACAAGGGCGGCATCTAAAACTGCTGCCCCAGTTGCCCTACTTTAGTTACACTACTGAAGCAAAGATTGATTCAAGGTGTCCTCTACCTTTTCCACTTTATTTTAGTGTGAGGTAGAGGGAGGAACCTCTACCATTCTAAAGGGAGTTCATTCCCTGCCCTCCAGGAGCTAGAAAACGAGCTTTCTGGCTCATTCCTTTCTTGAGTTCTTCTGTCAGAAAGTAGCACAGATCCCTTCTTTCCTAATGCAGAAGTGTCCCTAAATGGCTGCATTTATCCTTCATCTCTCCAGCTGCATGCAGTGGAGGAGGGTACATCTTCCAAAGCAGAAGGGGCAGGATTAGATGGGCCACCTATTGCAAAACTGTGTTCCACAACATGTCCTGAGTCTCACAGGCAGGCAACCATTAAAGAAGGCAATCAACATTTGAAGATCAACAATTGTGTGGTTCCATTAGCTAAACACATTTCTGTTTATTGGGGAAACAGACATTCACAGCAAAAGCAAAGGTGATTTCTGGCAAGTAGCCTGCCGAATGACCCTCTCCCATAATCACTGTGACTCCATCAGCCATTCCCTGTCCCCTTCCATTGAGTGGTGTCTACAAATAGGATTTGGCTTTCCACAGATATGTGGGTCTACAGGATTGAGCTCCTAAACATCTATCTTCAGGCCATTCAGTTCAATCAACACCTGTTTTCCAGTATATTTGAAACTAAATATATTTGAATTCTCCTATACCTGTACAGTTCCCATCTTTCAGCAGTGTGAGTATTCTCATTACCCAGTTGCATGTCCAGCAAGCTGTAAGGCATGTTGTTGATGAAAAGATGAAAGAGCCATTTGTTAAGATTGTTGGTTGTAGCTGTGTTGGTCTAAGAACATAGGCAGACAGGGTTCTTTGGGTAAATGTGACATCTTTTTTAGACCAACTAAATAGTTGGAAAATTGTTCTTTGTAAGCTTTTGGTACAAACACCCTTTTTCAGGCACAGGGAGAGTTTGCTGTTGCTTTGTGTGCTCTTCCATTTCATTAAGGGAAGACAGTTCTTTGGGAACAAAATTGAAATCAAATATATTTTTTCTTTGCTGATAAAATACATGCCAGTTTTATACTTCAGACAAATGACCCTATTGCTATTGTACACTATACAAAGAAGTGCATGCTTGCTTTAGTAACCCCTGGATTATACAACACACTACAAATGAAATCAGGCTTTTTTGGAATATGTTACTGATTTCCCAAATATATTTTATTTCCCTACTCTAGAAACAGAGAATGGGCCTCGGGTTTTGGCTATTCTCCTACCCCTGCCTCTTCTGAGTATTTCTCCTCAGCCATTGGATACTTGGGTCAGAATTCCTCTCTGTTCCTAGAAAGCTTATAACTATCCTGTGACAAAACCTCCAGCTGAAGTGGTGGCTTGCTCCTCTGCCATTGGTGATAGTGCTACTTCATGATACGTTTCCCTTTATAAGGGCATAATTTTTTTTTTTTAAGTATCAAACACCTTTCAGTGAGACCACAGAGAGTCCACTCCAAAAAATGCATATTTTGTCAATGGCTTCCAAAGGGAGTGCTTCTTAACATTTTTAGACTCAAGACACCTCTTGTTAGACTCACGCCATTCCTTGGAAAATACCAGCTCTTTGTTTTCACTTGTTTTTTCCACTACATAAAAATAATAGAGCAGTTCTGTTGCAAAAGACTCCAATACCTCAGTGGGTCAGAATGTTTTTAATACTATGGATTCCCATTAAAAATCACTAGGTTTATCTTGTGAATTATGTTTGCACACTTGAGTTTGTCTTGTGAGCCATGTTTGTCAACACCTTATGGCATCTCACAGCGCCCTTGCAAAGATCTCAAGACATCCCAGGGTGTTGTGGCACCTTGGTTGGGAATCACTGTCCTAAGGGATAGAATCAGGTCAGAGGGATTCAGAGCTGTCAGTGTTAAGTATTATTGTGTTTTTAGGTCCTTCACTGTAGTATAAACTTAATGAATGTATTGTGTAGAATGACAAATAGGTAGTATTAAATTTTTTTAAATCTAATATCTGAACTCAGATCCATGTTCTGTGCCCTGTTGATATTGTTAATGATGGGATGGAAGTTTTATTTTAGGAAGACAACAGTTGCTGTAATAAATCAGACAGATGGTCCCTGGTGTCCAGTATGTCTTGCCTCTGTGAGCAGCTCTGAGCAGGTGCTTCAGTAGAAGGTGCAAAAATTTCTGTATTGGACTTACGTAAAATAACCTGTCCAAAAGGGAAGCTTCTTTGATTGCTTTATTCTCTGAATGAAACATGAGGTTTTATGTATCTACTCAGAATTTTTAAATTATCTCTAATGTAACCATGAATACTCTTGTAATCTATATAAATGGCAAAGCCTTTTTTGAATCTTAGTAAGCTTTGGGCCTCAGTTACATCCAGTGGCAATGAGTTCCACAAGTACATAACATACTGTTCAAATGTCTTTCTTTTTCTGCCTTTGAATTTCCATCTTCAAATCTCTTAACCAAGAATTAAACTACTGGCAGTATATAAATGATGCATTAAATCATTCCTAAGATATACAGACTTTCAATTTTTTTTACATTAGTATGTTAAGACTGGAGCACTTGAGAAAACAATATGATGTTGAGTGGGAGACATTAGGAGACACATTTTGTGCTACCAAAGAAAGAATGAAAAAAAATTAATACAGAAGTGAACTACGTAGAAACAGTGGCAGTTGTGAATTCATCACTCCAAACTGCCTTCCTGCCCTTAACTCACCTTACTCAGCCTGTGGATAGAGCATCATGCACTGTACATATGGTCACTGCAATACCCATACATGGTAGGGAGAATTAAAAAGGGAACTTGGCATGCTTAACACTGATTTTCCTTTCTCTGTCTGGGTTTGTCAGACCTTTTACATTACTGGAAGAATTATTTTTGTCTATAAGTAGGGATACATTCATACATCCTGTGAAGCAGTTTGGCCAAAAAAGTCAGTCATTCTGCACAATCAGTATTTGAAAATGTAGTAGTTACTAGTTCGTATTCGATTTTACCTTATTTTTTCTATGGTTGGAAAAACGTTGACTAATCAAAATCAATGGCTTTTTTGTCTTTTATGAAATGCTAATGATGCAGATATGTTTGATATACTGTGAAATACATTTCTCTAATTTGAAGTTTCTGCTTTTTGTCAGGAAAGAGATGCAGTCCCTGGAGGATTTTAGAATTTGTAAATATAAAATTATCTGCTTCAGTGTTTTTCAAAAAAAAGGTTGGCAGAAAGCCAGATTACTTACATTACTGTAATAGATTTGCTGACCTCTGACATCTGTTGCAGAGAAGTACATTGGATTTTTCATAATATGAGATGATGCAGATCTAAAAATTCAGTACATTCTGCACCATTACTTAATTCAAGACTTAGAAAAGCAAAATCTCTTTAGAATAGCAATTTATACATGATTAAACTTAATATCACCAATTGTAATAAATCAGGATTAGTATAGTCCTGATTTGTAAATCTAACTTGTATTGATTTTAAGTTGTCTTTATTTAAAAAAAAAAGTCTTGCTTTTCACAGTGACTGAATTTAATAAGAAGCTCTGTGATAGCAGAGATGCAAAGACTCCCCTACTGTTTCTGCTCTTGGCTGGAAAATGTTATTCTTGTTTTATTCCAAGAAAAAAAAACCTCATGCTGCTAAAAATCTGCTGCCTGTGGAAAGATTTTTTTAATACACTGCTGCTTACATTTTCTGTTTATGTTAATTGACTTATACATAATACATTTTATTAATCTTAATATTTGAATCTTGATCATTATAAAGACCTTATTATTTGCTCTGCTTTAGAGGCAAATATCCTTTAGAGCATAAAATATTCCTTTAATTTTTCTTGTAAATAGTTGGTACTTCCCCCATAAAACACAGCTCTGCTTCCAAGCAACTGAAAATATGCCTGTCGTTCCCAAATTTTAACATATTCTAGGTATTCAGTTGTATTTTTGAATGTTGTCTTTACCTACACTTGTATAAGGGTTGATTAAATCTTAGCTATGCTGCAAATATTTAACAAAAATCATGTGCTAGTTTTGAACATGTTACATTCTGCTAAACTATTTATGTAATAGAGAACCACATTCTTCCTGTGTTGGGCAATGATGACCTTAAATTAGCTAAGTACATTATGTGTTGATGGCATATTAGCTGCATGTTTAAAATGTTCTGAAAACTATATTAGCTTTATTACTCTTGTACTATAAAAACGTCTAATAATCAAATGATAAGATCATATCCTGTGGGTAATTGTGTTGTACCATGACAGAATAACTGAAAAAACATTCAGTGAAAATTGTAACAAACGGAAATCTCTATATGAAGCAGCAATTGTTCGTGGTGTTAGGCTTCATGTTAATCCCTAGAGCCTCACTGCATATTCATGCATACTTCCTTTTTTCTCTCCCCCACCCTCTGAAAATTATCTTTGTAATCTAGAGAAGCAGCCGAGCATTGGCCTTTATTTAAAAAGAAAAAAAAAATCCTAGAACAAGCCATCCTTGTGTTTTGATTCAGTTTTACCTTAGTCATGCCTCTTTCCAGATACAAGAAACATTTAATTCCAGATTTCCTGCTGTTGGCTCTAGGCCTTTGACCAGCTATGTGAAATGTATTTTTACTGCTGTCTTATTGCCAACTGCTGAGCTCAGTGAAAAATAACTAAAATGAAAATGTTTTACTCCCACATGAACTCTAAAGATTATAACAGGAAATTTAAGCCATGGTTACTAATTAGTACCAAATCTAATGAGTTCTGGTGTGGTGTATTGCAACAATGAGGAGAATCTTTTTGTCAGAAATTGCCATAAAAGGATCCATACAAAGAATGCTAACAGTGATTAATCTTGTCGGTCCCAGCCTTGTTCCCATTTCTGCTTTAACCAGAAGGTTAATCACATAGTATCTTTTATTAAAAGGACCACTAGTTGTACAGTATGATCTTTATCTCAATTAGAGCTAGGAACAGCTATTGAAACATTTACTGATGGAATATGTAGATTTCAAAAGGATGGCATGTTCCCATGGAAACAAAACAAACTCAAACAATCCAATTGCAGGGCTAGCAATTATTGCAATAAAATGTGTTTTTTATCAAATGTAATTTAAAATATTTACACATGGCAGAAAGATATAAATATTGCCCTGTTTGAAACCAAAACTTACCTCTCTCGTATAAAGTCCCAAGCAGTGCACATAGCACAGGGAGATGTTAAGTGGTTCATGAATATTTGTGCTTGACAAATGAAATTTGGCCACCTCAAGTATGAACAAGATTATTTTTTTTCTTATTCTGCTTAGTTATGTTTTTTATTATATAAACATTAACTGTAATATTACAGTGGGAAGCAGGTATTTGGCAACTATATATTATTTTGCTAAGTCTGCACAGAGGGAGCAGTTTCCAGTTTTAGCAGCTGTAACATGTTTAAACTCAGTTTGTAATGGGATCTGAAGATGAATATTCCCTGTGGACTCTGCTTAGCTTCATTATTGGAGCACTGCCAAATTCAGGGCTAGAAAGTATTATTCACGCCTCTTTGCACATACCATGTCAGAGCATGCTCAGTTAATGAATTTTGTTTCTAATATGGCATAAATTAGCTTTATATTTTAACATAATTTATGTTGTATTTTATTAAAATGTGAAATATTATGATCACAAGCAATCTAATTTCTGCTTTCTGAAGTCCAAACCATGTTTGAACATCTAAGTATTTAAATCAAAATTGCATGGTTAGAAACAGATTCTAGGATAACAAACGAATATCTGAACCAAAGAGTTTTTTGCCTTGGAGTCTTAGATTAAAGATAATTAAGGATTCCCGGTATTTGAACAGATTTATGTTGTTTATAAGCAAAGTACATTTTCTTCATAGAGTCAACTTGTCTTTTTTTTTATAGACAAATTATGTTTGCTGCATTAAAGTTCATATTTTTAAAGTCAGAGCCTTGCATTAATCCCACAGTGAGTCATTAATCATACCAAATGCATTATAAAAACTTTAATCACTGAAGTTGAAACTGAGATTGTAATGCAATCCATCCCTTTTAATTACATCAGTTATTTTTCCTTTCAGATCAAGAGCTACATTGAGAAGAAAAAACAGATAGATTAAAACTCACAGTGTTTGATGTGTGTGTTTTTTTAAAGTGATTTTATACACTTTGTTCAAGAAAGTTCCACAATTAAAATTCTTTCATTTTTAAATCCCCTTCATCTTCTTTGCTGTCTTCCCTCCATTAGCAGCTCCCCCAAATCTCTTGTCCTTCTATAGGCAAAAATAACCTAGTGCAAGGGTCAACGTAACTTTCACTTTACAGATCTATCAGAAAGAGCTCTTTAACTCAATAACTCTTTTGCACCAATCCTTATAAGTTGGGGAAAATCATGTCTCCTCTCGTCTACCAAGTTTCCAGTCTTCAGATAAATTTATATAAAACCCAAATGTGTCCTACCAGACTGCAAGTACCTATATGTGCTATCAAGTTTTTCTTCATCTTTATCCTGTGTTACTGGCATTTACTCCATAAGATTGTGAGTAGGCAGAGAAAATTAAAAGAAAATGTTGACTATGAAATCAATGTAAAACACTGTGGGCTAGTTCCTCAGATGGTGTATCAGTGTAGCTTCATAAACCAACACAGCTCTATTGATATCAATGAAGCCACATCAATTTATACCAACTGTAGATCTTGCCAAGTAAGTTGATTTATCATACTTGAGCTTAAATATTTAGGGCAAATTTACAAAATTGCTTTTATGTCATAGAAAAATGTGATTTATTAAATAAACTGTTCATAGCTGTTACATTTTTCTTCTTTGCTAGAATTGCAAAAACTGATCAATTGTTTGTTCCTTAATCCTTTAGATTAATCCTGCCATATGAAAGATTTATTAAAGGAGAAGAAGATAAGCCACTGCCTCCATTGAAACCTCGGAAGCAGGATATCAGCTCCCAGGAGGGGGAAACTAAAACAAAAGTGGCTGGAACAAAACGCATCAAAAATGAAAACCAAAAGAGTAAGAAAGAAAAAGATAATGCACAAAAACCCCAAGATGCAGCTGAGGTTAGTTGCTTTCCCTCTTTGTAACTTTTCAATTAAAAATGTACTGTTTGAATCATGTAAAATCCAGTGATAAAATATATCATTTAAACTTGAGAATTCCAAAAATAATTGGCTTTTCAGTTTGCTCAGTAGCTGAAATTTAATTGTGTGTTGTCATTATGCTGGACTATAAACAGGGACCAGTGAGTTCCATACTGTGTAGAAGTGGTAGCAGGATACCAAGACTGGATGTAAGAGGTGCAGTTTCTGTTCATTGTATTATAAAGTGGTCACCATTAAAACGTTAACAATTGCCAACAGGAAGCTATGCAGCTACCACAGTTACTTTCTAATTTAAGTACAGGGTTAGAGGACCTGTAATAATTGATATAACCATTGATAATGTAATTGATAATGATATAACCATTGATAATGCTGTGGTAAGTATTACCAAATTTTAATAGCAACTTCTATAGCAGCACTATTACACAAATGGATGCATTCTCATTTCTGTTTTTAAAAAAAGTTTTCCTGGATTTTAAGTAGGTCTAAAAATCTGCTTTGGATTGAAACCAAAAATAAAAGGGGCACAGCTCTTATAGTAACTATTCAGACAAATTACCCAATAAAGTCAGTCGGAATCTTGCTATAGGCCTCTATTTTTCAAGCTGTTTCACATTGACAGATTCCCCTGCCAAGACTTGGTACCATAGGTAGGGCTCAATACAGAGCCCATCCCTTGTGGAGTTGTGTATTAGGGCTGTGCAAAGCTTAGGTCACTGATTTGTTTCAGAGTAGATTTGGCTCGATGTGGCAGCAAAATCTCTGAACCTGAATTGAATCAGGAGTCCCATTAATCTCTCCAAATCAAATCAGAAGCCTCTGATTTGATTCAGAGAGATTCGACAATTTGGCCATAGACACAGCTTTGTATGTTTTTTCTACTTACCTCAAGGTACTAGGCGCAGCTTGTGAACACTGAGATAGTGGGGTGGATGGAGCATTCCATGGGAGCACAGGCAGGGCGGGAGCCGCAAGCTTGGCAGCAGACCTGGAAGTAGACCAGAAGTACTTCCAGTCCACTTCTGGGTCCACTGAGGAGCATATGGGGGACCCCCACCCCCACACTCCTGTGAGATGCTCCATCCACCCTACCATCTTGGATTCACGAGCTGTGCCTGGTACCTCATGGTAAGTCGACAAAACATTTAAAGCAGTGTCCATGGCCAAATTGCTGATTCTCCATATCAGAATCTGAATCTTCAGATTCAGTGTCTGCTGAATTGAATTGGGACAGTGATCAAAATCAGCAAATTGAATTATTGTCCCCCGAATCAGGCTGAATACAAATCAAATACAGCCCACTTCACACACCCCTATTCCTTATATGATTAGGGCCTGTAATAAGATAGACCTAAGGACTCAGTTGAACTCATATATATCTGGAAATAATGTTATCTACCAATGTGCACATTACATTGAATTTTCAGAATCTGTAGAGTGACAAAAAAAAATCAATGGGGCTTGTGCTCTTACATTACTTAAGAACTTTCTTTTGAAACACACGCCTATTCTCAAGCATGCAGTGCTGTTGGAATGTACTACTCATTGCAAAATGTACTGTGACAGACGAGTATAATATGAAAATAAGCATTTAAAAAACATTTATAACATCCATTATGTAGGCAACAGACCATAGTAGTTCCTCTGATGCCATTACTGTCTGGCACATGTATATGAACTGTATTTAAGTGGTTTGAAAAATCTGTTTTGATACAGCTACCAAGAATTCTTCTTTCTATGGCTTAAAAATAGTGAAGTTGATAAATCTCCATGTAGCTGAGACCTCAAATGCAAGGCTTCAAATAGAGTGAATTGTTATAATTATGTTAACTCCCTTTGCCAACCCCCCACCACTTCCCTCCAATTTCCCCTCTTCAAAACTCAGATTTACAATGGGACCAAGAAGAAACTACCTGGGTTAGAATACGTATTTAAAATGACTTGATCCATAGAGCATAAAAGTCTGAACATATCAACCCTTCACAGACAGACCTTCCCTTTTATTTTAATGTTAAAGGAGGAAACTTTGTAGACAAACTTCACTACAAATTAAAAATACATAAAGGAGAGAGTGCACACAAACATGCTTAAGCAACTGCAAGGTTGTGACACAAATTGCCTAAAGCAATGAAATTCAGAGTTAAGGCTCGCATTCCATTCCTCATTTATCCCTTTGTGCTTACTTAGTTATTATTGCTGGGGTCTCGGATCAGTGAGTTATGTTACATACCATATGTACTGCTAAGCACAACATAACAAGCCAGCAATAGAGTGTCAGTCTATACTTTGAATTTCTTTGCTTTTGTTCTTTTGTACTCAAACTTCCTGCTACTTAAACTAAAGTTATTTTTGTGTGGAGAAAGAGATCTTAGTACTACATATCAAAAATCTGCAGAAAAGAAGCAGAGTACAGACATTAAAATGCACAGTAAGAGTTGTTATCTACTATAATATTTTATCTCCTGTATCAAAATTATAATCAGACAGGAGAGAGTAACTTGGATGTTTTTAATACTAACACAGAAATCCAACAGCCAATACTATTTATGAAGCATTATTGTGCGGACATGTGCAGATTGGCTGTGTACATATGCTAATTATCCACAGGCTGAATGGGCCGAATACCCAATGTGGGTACTGAAGGAGGACATGCACTTGTTTATAGCAGCTCTGCTCAAGATTTAGCACCTGCAGTCCTTGTACATCCTGTTTTTCTCCCAGCTGTCAATAAACAATGCATCCACATTGTGCAAAATGGAGAGGACTCCCTTTCCATGATATTCTTAAGGGACCCACTATTAGGTGGATAAATTGTTTAATAGACTTCATCTTTAGAATCTGGTCAGAGTCAATACAACTGCACAGATTCTAGGTAACTACCTAAATGAAGGGTTTTCCACATCAGGAGTCACTAGCATGTCCATAGCTACAGAGGCAATCTGTGCTGTTTAGATGGTGAGAGTTTTAGGCCAGAGGCTCCTAAATCATGCCCCTGGGATCTGACATGGGAAAGGAAAGCTTAGCTGTACTTAAAGCTCATGGAGAGCCAAGTTTAGCTATAATGGTGTCCAAGGCTACAGAAGCAGGAGGGATGGAGAAAGAATTAGAGTAGGAGGTTTTATATCAGTTGCAGGCATCTTGAATGTTAATAAGAAAATATGGTATGTTAGGGCCCTGTTATAGGCCGCATTCTGGGTGTAATTTTGGCTAGGGGAGAGGCTGAGTAGCACATCTTAAGGTGTTGGATAGCCTGGGTTCCCTGGGGACCCAAAACAGGTTCACAGGTTCTGCATAGACAGTAGGGCTGTGCAAAATTTTGCCGGCTGTTTCAATTTGACACTGTTTTGAATCATTTTAAGCTCGAAACAGTGAAATCAAATCAAAATGAAGGGCTTCAAAACAGCATCAAAACAAAACAAAGCTAGTCAAAACATTTCAAAAGTTTCAAAACATCTCAAGTTTCAAAGCCAGCATTGAGAGGCAGAGGAGAACCAGGGCACCAGCAGCGAGCACAGCCTAGCTCTCCCCATCTCCCGCTGCCAGAAGCCGATAACAGCACGGGAGAAGGGAACTGATCCTGGGGCTCAGTTCCCCAGCTCAGCTCTGTGATCCAGCAGGGGGAGACCTGGGGGGTGGAGAGTCAGCCCAGCTGCACTCACTCCCACCCCCACCCCCCCTGCGATTGGGTGGGGCAGAGAGTCAGCCCAGCCCAGCTCAGCTCACTCCCACCCCTGCGCTGCAATCGGGTGGGGGGGGCAGAGAGGCAGCCCAGCTCAGCTCACTCCCACCCCTGCACTGCAGTTGTGGGGAAGTGGAGAGTCAGCCCAGCTGTGCTCACTTCCACCCCTCACGTTGCGATTAGGAGCAGGGGAAGAGAGTCAACCCAGCTGTACTCACTTTCACCCCTCATGCTGCAGTTGGGGGGGGCAGAGAGTCAGCCCAGCTGGGCTCCTCCTACCCCCCTCAACACTGCAATCGGGAGTAGGGGCAGACAGTCAGCCCAGCTGGGCTCACTTCCACTCCCCACACTGCAATCGGGAGTGGGGGCGGAGAGTCAGCCCAGCTGGGCTCACTCCCACTCCCCACACTGTTATCGGGGGAGAGGGTGGAGCCTTTTCATTTTGATGGAATGGAACAGAACAGCTGTTTCGACTAGAAATGAAATTCAAAACAGAATGCTGTTCCATTGAACTATTGAAACTGAAGGCAAAATGGAATGGTGCCATTTCGCACAGCCCTGATACACAGCTCTGCTAACTTGAATATCCCTTTGGATCCTCCTGATCTGGGGAAAGTTAAACTCCACCATATCAGGAGGCTGGCTTTCTGATAGGAAGGCAGTGTTCTGGGGCAGAATTTGGTTTTAATTTATTTGTAACATCAAAGTCAATATGGTCTGAGTGCAGTCCTTCCAAATGCACTTTTACCACTTGCCTGGAAAGAAGTGGGAGTTATACATAGACATCCCTAGGAAAAGACAGAGTTTATGTATTACAGTTTAACTCAGTTTTATTCTCTTCTTTGTTCTGTTAAAGTCCAGTTGCCCAGTGTAACCAAATACAAGACAAAATGTTATTAGCCTCCAACAGAGCACTTCTTTAAAATAAGAAAAACTTCAATCAAACTATTGCTTAGCAGAAACAAAGAGCAAAATGTAGAGTTATTAAATATGATTTGTTCTTTTTTCCTGCTTTGCTCATCTGTCTGGTATTTTCCTGTAATTGTATAAGCTCAAGAGACCAGTGATAGTACTTTGTGAAGGACTAATGATGGTATTTGGATTGAAAAAGGCAGCTATTAGTTAAAAAAAATAGTTACAATGACTAACAGACACTGTAACTAATAGAAAAACCCAACACAGGAATATTTAAAAGCAGCTGTGAAGAAATAAATCTTTAAGATAGTTGTGATTTTTTACATACGTTCCTCCTTCACATGACAGACCATAATGCAGCATTTAGATAATAACTTTCTTGATGCCTCTTATTTTTACAACTAAGAAAGAAAGAAAAAATTAATATTATTAAAGGGCTCACACAATGCTGCTGTTTTATGACTTTCTTCTGCTAAGGCATATCAGAGGTGAATGACAACAATTTTGAAAAGGGTTGTCAGTCACCTGTATCACAGATGCAACATTATAATGACCTTCAGGGTCACAGTTCATTTGTCTACATAATAGAATGAATAGTGTGAATTGTGCACACATGCTTTATTAATGGAGAAGCATAAAGAGCTGCAGTTTCATTGACTATAACTTATAAAAGCTGTGTTTGTAATACTATACACACACACACACACACACACACACACTCTGAATGTTGACAACTTACTTTTAATCTTTTAATTAAAAAATATGTCCTAGTTTAACTGATTTGCAGATTTGCAAAGATCCATAATATTTCATTTATATAATTTTGATATTTTAATGTAAAACCAAATGTGACTGATCCATTCTGTAATCACTGAAGGGATTATATTGGAAATCTAGTCATTATAAGAAATGCTAACCAGGACTCATTTATAGCTTCTTAAGGTGGATTTGGCTATTGAGGGAAGGTTTTATATCTTTCTCAATTGTGTTGTGAAAACCACTATTATCCTTTCAGATAATTGATTTTTAAAACAAGACAACTGCAGCATTAAATTAACTGGTCAAATCACCAGCTGACCCAATTCTTTTAAAGCAGGTTACAAACTTCTGCTATCTGGATGCTTCTTATTTAGACACTAACACAGAGATGGGTATATTTCATGTTTCTGGGCCACTTCATTTCTGGGAGTTCTTTGCTTAAGTCTGATATGTGGTATTAAACTTTCACATTTCAGCAGAATGACTGACAAGTATATTTCCAAAAAGCAGCCACTGTTTACCTGTATTTCATTTTATAAACAATCAGTCAACACATACTACATTCTTATTGTTGTTTTTTGAAATATTTTATTAGGTCTCATCAGAACAAGAAAAGGATCAAGAAATTTCAGACCAGAAATGTTTATCTGAGCCTCCTGAAGTGAGAGAGATGAAGAAGCATGTTGAAGTTGAAGAGCACCAGCCTCTTTTACCAGAGGCAGCAGGGCTGGGCTCCCTGGAGAAGGAGGACTTGATGGAAAGTACTTCAAACAAGGATACAGCCCAGGAGAATGTTCAGCGCTCATCCTCATTTTCTACTATTGCTGTACCCCCTGAACAAGACACCACATTGGATGCCACTGTCAACAAGCAGTTACACACCCCACCAGATGCCCTGGATGACACAAAGCCAGAACAAAGGGCACATGATTTTTCAGACAGCTTAGAAAAGGAGCCTCCAGAAACACCCATTCATAGTTTCCCTACAATACAAGTACAGTTACCAAGTCAAAACGACATAGAAGATGATAAATTGCCAGAGATGGCTGATTATATTGCAAACTGCACGGTGAAAGTGGATCAGTTAGGAAATGAAGATATACATAATGCACTAAAGCAAACCCCTAAAGTTCTCGTGGTACAGAATTTTGATATGTTCAAAGAAAAGGAGCTGCCCTGTTCCATTCATGATGATCCCAGTTTTAGTTACACACCACTACTCTATTCGAAGGGTAATCCAGGCATCATGTCACCACTGGCAAAGAAAAAACTTCTGTCTCAGGTTAGTGGGGCAACTCTGTCTTGTAGCTATCCTTATGGTTCGCCTCCACCTTTGATTAGCAAAAAGAAATTAAACAATAGAGATGAACTATCTTCAAGTACAGCACAGGCTCCCCACACTCCCAATTCCGATTCTGTAGCAATTAATAGACCATCAGTAATACAACATGTACAAAGTTTTAAAAGCAAGATTTCAGAAGAAAGGAAATCTATTAATGAAGTATTTAGGCATGACATATTAAGCAAACCAGATCCTCAGCGTTGTGATTTTTCTAAACATCACCTCAACTCTCTTGCTGAATCGTACATACCTAAGCTAGATCTCCAGGACTCCAAAGATAAAATGAGTGAGAAAAGAGCACTGCAGCATTCCCATGTGCCCAGTTTCTTGGCAGATTTTTATTCATCTCCCCATCTGCACAGTCTTTATAGGCATACAGAACACCACCTTAATAATGAACAGACATCAAAGTACCTCCCCCGGGATATGTTCAGAGATTCGGAAAATATTTCTACTTTTACTCAACACAAACACCAAGACAAGCTACATTTAAATTATCACCCATCTTTGCATCAGCAAGAAAAAAAGACTGCAGTGGAAGCCTCTTCAGATGATCAACCAACAGACTTGAGTCTTCCAAAGAGCATACACAAACAGACTGTTAAGGCTCCTGGATCCAGACTCCCCCATTCATCAGTGGGGCAGCAGGAAAGCAAAAGTATTTCCCAGTTCCAAGTTACAGGCAGCCAGGCTTTGAGCATAGACTGTAATCCCAAAGCCTGCCGCGTTTCTCCAATGACCATGGCAGCATCTAAAAAGCATGGTGAATCCCTTCACAGATCCGGAAAGCAGCAAAATCAGAGGCTTGAGAATTTGAGAAAGATGGAGGGGATGGTCCATCCCGTTATGAGCCGCAAAACTAGCCCCCAAACCATTGGAGCAGCTCGGCCTTTGAAACGGAGCCTGGAGGATTTGGACAAGGTCATTTCTGAAAAAAAAATCCGAGCTGTCTCTCCTCTGCACTTACCCAAGGAGGCATCTACAAAAGAAAAGACTACCAATCACGAGGGCGAAGGCAGCAAATCGGTGCACGGTCTTCATTCTGGCAGCATGCTGGAAAGCCACAAATTTCCCCTTTCTAGCCCTATCTTCACAGGCTTGTACCCAGGAACCCTTTGTGCAGGGCTGAACAATCGCCTCCCAGCTGGATACTCTCATCCTTTGCAGTACTTGAAAAATCAGACCGTGCTTTCCCCCCTAATGCAGCCTTTGGCTCTTCATTCCTTCATGGTGCAAAGACAATTTCTTACATCCCCTGCAAATTCTCAGCACCTCTATAGACACTTAGCTGCAGCAACACCTGTAGGAAGTTCATATGGTGACCTTTTGCACAACAGCATTTATCCTTTAGCTGCTATAAATCCTCAAGCTGCCTTTCCACCTTCTCAGCTGTCTTCTGTACATCCTAGCACAAAACTGTAGAGCCCCCTAAAAAGTGTCTGAAAGAAATGTTAAGTTAGCTACATTCCTTCCCCTGTGATAATGTCTTGCAGAATTAGAAATCAGTATTTTTGTTAACCAGTATGCAGTCTCATCCCACCTAGCTATGTGCTTCATACTTAACTGACACCCCTACTTTTTGGTTCTTAATTCTGGCTTCCACATCTATTTCCCAAACCATTTCATTTGGCATACTAGTTTTCTGAGAGGATTCACATATATGGAGAGCAAAAGATCAGAGCAAACCAATGGAATTTTAGGACTTGAACCTGGTCTCACTGAGGTCAGCATCAACATTTGCAATTGTATTGAGTGAGCATAGAATCAGGGCCATTAGCATGTTTCAAAACAGGCAAGAACTTGTGATGAATCTGAAAAGGAGAACAAGGCAGGAAATGCATACAGTTATTAGATGTGCTTTTTTTTTGGAGGGAGTGGGAGGTAATTTTTCCTGACTTAAACGTTCAATCAATGCAATGTACAGTCAAATTGCAATAGATTTTTTTCCTTTTAACACTATTAGAACAGAAAAGTAAACACTGTTAATTTGACTGTACATACCCTCTTCATAAACTACCAGTGTCGCATTCAGTAACATAATTTATAACATAATTAAGTTTTGATTGTCCAGTAAATTCTGTGTCTTTTTTTTTAATTAAACAGGATCCTTTTATCTGCAACTTCTTAAAAGGCTGTGGCTGTCCTATTTTTTTGTATGTGTTTGTAATTTTTCCAGTTCTTATATTTTTGAGCAGCCTTTTTGTCTGTGTTTGGCAACATTATTGTTTACAAACTGAGGCAACTGGTTCAGATGAATGTTAACCAACATAAACATACTGTAGATAAAACAATGGTACAATGATGCAAACGAAGTTCCTTTTTCTCTGGTCTGATCCTGAAAGGTGCTAAGCACCTGCCATTCTCGCTGGTGTTGTTGTGATGACTCCTACACTGCTTTACTGACCACAGAAATTTTACTTTGCCATACCATGGTCTGTGAATTTCTTCAGAATTATATACTTACCAGTTCCTAGGCTATGAAACCCTCCTGCATACCAGAGAAATTCTAAAAAACAAAACCTCACTGGCAAAAAGCTGCTGAATAACAAGCGCATCCAGAAGACAGATTTGTGGTTTGTGAGAATATGTCAAGAATTTCAAATATTAAAACATGAACAGCATTTATTTTACTTGCAGGTTTTATGGGTTCTGTACCTCAAAACAGAGATGGGCTAGTGATGGACTCCTCTACTAAAAAGCAGCCCAAAGTTCAGGTTCAGTGTGAACAATGGGTCACTAAGCCAGCCCAATCTTTGTCATTCATAGAAAGCAGAATTCACTTGCATGTAGAGATCTAATACAGTGGAAACCCTATTCATGGTGCTAGATTCTTAGCTGGGGTACATCTTCATGGCCACCTGCAATCAAGGGAGGTTCTTTGCCCTAGCTGTAAAACTAGTCCATTGTCTCTCAAAGGGATATATGACCTATGAACCTTTTGCACTGGGCCCTCTGTACACGTGCTGGGAACTAGTCTGTGTCCCTGAGAATAATTTCTGAATGTTAAAAGTCTATGAGTGAAGGCACTGGGTTTTCATAACAAAAGACCTTTCCTATGGCTGTATGTTCATTTTGAAGGACATTACTACCCTGAAGCTAAAAAAAAAAGTGGTTATGGAGTAGTGTAACGGTGGTATCTGACACTGTGAAAAATAGTTATGATTTGAACATCTCAATTACAATTCAGATACAAAGTAATCAAAGCTGTTAAAAATAAGAATGGAAACTACTGAGTAATACCTTGCATGCTACACATCTCATTATAATTTCCCATGATGTGAAGCCAAGTATGATATATAATATAGCATATGTAATATCCAAAGGTGGAAACCAGAATAATATAGTCATCAACTGTTAAAGTTCCCATGTCTTCAGTTAAATACTTTATATTCCCATGGCAAAACTATATTTAACTGATTGATAAACAGGCTAGTAGAATTTACAAAATGAATGTGCTAATGCAGTTTTCTACAGTTCTACAAACTGTAGAGAAAATGAAATTATGAATTTGATTGCTCAGAGGCCATGGCATAGAGGGCATCTCTAGTAAAGTTGCACTAGACCTAAATCACATAAGAGTTAAGGGTTATGGGGAAAGTAAACCTACAGCAAACACAAATAATATGCCTGCCATTTAACCAGCAAACCAAACACTTCATGCCCTTGTTTAGAATAACTTGCACACCCTGGAATCATGCATTTGTTTATAAGTCTCTGATTTCACTTTTGATTACATCATTTTGGAATTTGATCACAGCATTTTAAAACAATGATAACACAGTGCAGAACTGGGAGAGTTTCTTCATTTGTTCCATGAGGAAACTAGCTGTTTCTGTCCGGGGAAGCTCATAATATGCTGGGCAAAACATCAGGACAAATAAAAAGAAATGATAGCATAAACCCCCCAATAGAAGCAGTGCATTATTTGTTTAAAAACTCTTAACAGAAATCTTGGAAATCTTTCAAAAGACTATTTAATTCTCTATTGGCTGAGGACTACTTTTTAAAAACATCTTAAATGGGGCTTTGTTTGCATTGTTTGAGTTCAAGGGGCCTTATTATTGAATAAAATTGCACAAGCCTTTCTTTGTGCAATCAAATCTTTGTCATTGGTAGGTTTGCAAAGGAAACTCTGGAATCTAATTGGCAATAGAGTCATAAAACTATTTACCAAGAGCCAGTTCCAGAAAATGTTGCAATTCAAATGCACTATGCTCAGGATTCATTTGAAATTCTAAAGGTTGTGGGATTTAAAAAAAATACCCAGCAAAAACAACATCCATGAAACTTCTGGTTACAGATGGAGTTTGACTTTAGGAAACAGAAACTAAAAATAGAACCTAACTGAATTTCTTAATAAAATATAGTTTTGGAAAAGATTAACATTACTTGTAAAGACTGCATTTTGTAACAGATCTGTTTTATTTATTTAGTTTCTTGACATTAAGTTCCCATTTGTATCAGAGCATGCAAAGTCATTTGTTCAGACTATTGACTTTACAACTTAATGAATTGGTGCATGAGTCCTTCAGTACTGTATCTTACTTTGTTGATGTGTCTAATAGAAGTTTTTAGGTGGTCACAAAAACATTTTCTGTCATGTGCCTTCAAAGAGAACAGTTCATTTCTGTTTACTCATTGTTCTATATGGTCACCTTTTTGGTAGTGGGCAACCAAGTCACTGATCTGATTTTACAACTGTCATGACTTTAATGAGAAATGTAAAGTATTTCATGTACACAAGGCCCACTACATTGAAACAAGTGTCAGCACTTACAAAGATGTTTGCTGTAAATGTGGTTGATATTTCACTTGTTTTCCCCCTACCCCATAGTTTTAAATATGTTCTAATTATGACAGCATACTCTACTTGCTGTTCAAACTTTTTTAACTTTCTTTTGTTGTAAATATTGTATACTTTTTGTGATTCAAGTTATGTAGCCTATATGCTCTGTAAGGTGATTATTTGTATATAGCAAAAAGGCCCAGTAATATTATATAGTTTCTTGTTTAAAAGGTTATTGAGTAACCTTTGTATTAGTTTAAACACTACCAGACATAAAGCTGAGCCAACTATAAACACTCAATTTTTGTATGTTTTCCAAATTGTACTTATTAATGCTTTTGATACTGTATTATGTGCCAATAGTTTCCCAATCACATAGCAGGCAAAAGATATTTTGTACTTTTTGATCCACTGTAATATTTAATAAAAAATGTTACTATCTGTCCCCTTTTGGGTTTGATTACTAGTTCTGTAAACAGCTCTTATCACAAGGGATTACATATTAACCTCTTGGACCTTTCAACCCTTTTATATTGGCTTCTCTAGAGAAAATATCCCTCCCTGCAAATGATTAGTTTAAAGAAATGCAAGTTTGCTTGGGGAGGAGATAGGCCTCCCCAGTGTCCCTCTGTGTCTGTGTTCTCTTATTAAAATGTGGCTATGATCAGGCTAACTATAAAAATAGCCTTTGACTTGATAACTTCCGTGCTCAGCCAGTGGCTTCCATAGAAAATTTACTTCATTTGCACCTCAGAGCAGGATTTCTCCAACTGCCAGAACTGCAGACTCAGGCTGGAATCTGTTCTTGGCTCAACCAAGAATAACCATTTCAGAGTCAAAAGTGAGCCAGAGATTTTGTTGATCACAGTAAACAACTTCTAACTAAAACTCACATTAGTTATATTCCCAGCTGATGCCATAAATCTTGGTGGGTCTCTAAGAAAACTCTCTTAATGAAAAATACCAGTACATGGTTACATTCCCATCCTTGCTGGCTGGGAAGATCATTTCCTTCAGTGTATTTACAGAATGTATTTCTATCCCAGCTACATACAAAATCTCATCAGCATTATGGTAACTAGGGGTAACTAGGACCAATGGTCACAAGTTACTGGAGAGCAGGTTTAGGTTGGACATTAGGAAACACTACTTCACAGTTAGGGTGGCTAGGACGTG
>JAGPOW010002670.1:0-29156 GCA_030014935.1 Caiman crocodilus | reverse complement strand
ACCCATGGAGGAAACATATAGTTATGCCCCCTGGCCCTTCATTGCCTGTGGGAAGATCTTGGCTTTTCGTGCACTCCGTGGAAACAGGAGACTTCTTCCTAGCTTGCTCTTGCAGCCATACAGCCAAGGGCAAGTGAAACTTGGGGGCATCTGAGCCTCCAGGCTTAGCTTTGCATGTAGGCTGCCTGCCAAATGATTTGGAAACATTTGAAGCCCCAGGTAAGTGTGGAGCGTGTTTGCCAGTGGCAGGACCACACGTGGTTCTTGCATCACTCATTGCTTTAGCTTAATACAACAAAATTTTACTTAAAAAGAAAAGAAAGAAAAGAATGGGGGTCCCACCTCCGGCCCCGAGCTCCACCCTGCTAGGCCAGGGCAGCATCTTAGCTATATCACCCTTTGCCTTTGCAATGACAGCAGGTCCCAGGAGCCCAGGAAAATCAGAGCAGAGTTCCAAGCCTGTGGATGCCACCCTGAGAGTGGAAGGGAGAAAAGAGCTGGGGTGGGAGACAGGGGGCCAGGTCTCCCTCTGGGCAGGGGCATCTGTGAAGCACCAGGTCCATGCCTGTGCTGACAGCTCTGGGCAGAAGCTGCAAGCCAAGATGCCCAGAGGGTTGCCAGGCTGTGGGAAAAGGCCCCAGGAGCCAGGAAGGCTGCACTCAGCTAACATGGGTCACTGGTGGCAGGCAACTGGGCTGCTACAGTGTCCAGCCCCATGACACGGAGTCAGGCTACAGGGATTGCTAAAAAAAGGAGAGACTTTATTTAAAATAAGAACTATTCCCATAGGGATGATCCGACACAGCTACACAGCAGCCACGGGACCCGGACACCTAGGTTTCTGGCCACCTGCAAGAGAGAAGAGAAGAGATGTCAGGGACCAGGCAGGGCCACAACTACAGGGTGGCACCCACTGCCACAGCACTACCCTGCCAACAGCCCCAGTACCTGCTCACCTGGGAAAGCAGCCACCAGCTGTGTGGAGTCCTCTGGCTCGGTGGGTAGGGCAGCAGTTCCTGAAAAGCAGATGCATGCATTAGATCAACACAGTCCTAGACACACAGCGCCACCCCCTTGCCCCCACCCGGGAACGTCTTATTAGCCAGCAGCCATTTAGTGCACCCCAAAGGCACAGCCAGGGCAGGGGGATGGGAAGGCTCAGGTTCAGACTCTGCACTAAGCAAGTCATTAACAAGAAGCAGCTTGAGGAACAGCAGCAAAACTAATGCAGGGGGCCGGGGGGCGCAGAGCAGCCCGTGACCCAGGGAGCTGGCGGCATCTGTCCGGGAGCTGCAGCTGAAGTGGCGAACCCCCGCGGAGGGAAGGAAGAGCTGTTCTTACCTAGCAGCACAGTAACAAACCCTGCTAGTCCTAAGAGCAAGGGGCTGCCTCCGCCGGTCACTCATAGCCACTGCCTCTACGGGCGTCTGCCCCTGGCTTATCTGTACACAAGGCTCTAGCTGTCTGCGCTGCGGGCTGCCTCGACGCCATGGTGCTATGCTTGCTAGCCGCTCTACATCTGCATCTCCTGGGCTGTAAGCTACGGCTCCTGGTCGCTTGCCTTCCTCTGCGGTTGCGCGCTACCATGTCCTCAACGTTAGCCAGCGTCAACTCAGCCACGGACTAACCCCCCCAAGGTCCACGGGAGGTTAGAGATGGGTCTGCTGCAAACAGGTTACACAGGGCCAGGCGCTCTACAGAGGGCCAAGGCCGTTCAGCTGGGCCCCACCAGTACAAAGGGAAGGACTAGGAGCCCCCCAACCCCCATGAACCCATTTTACTACTGGAACTGGCAAGTGAGGGTCTCTCGGCTGGGTCGCCAGCTCTCCAGCCTGCAGCTGTTTAAACAGGCCAATGCATCGTCACCCACCAGCAAGACCAGAGTTCCCAGTACAGCAATACTACCTCAAAGCAACTATAAATGGGCTGCCACTGCAGGTGGGCTGCTGCTGTCCAGCTGAGGGAGCTGCCTGGGCCACAGACCCTGCTGATTACCCAGTGCCAGTCCCAGCTCTGCCTGCAACCCACCCCCACACCACCCAAGTCTGGCTTGCCTTGCTTTTCCAGCACAAGCTACAGGCTGGTCCAATTATCATCTCATGCCAACTGTCCCCCAATACCCCCAAGGTGAGACTGGTGCCAGCTGCCCGAGCAGAGGGGCAGGACACGTACTCCAGCCTGGCCACCAAACAGCCCTGGTCAAAGCCAGCCCTGTTTCCACATTGCCCTGGCCGTGCTCTGCTCCCTTCACCACCTGGATTGTGGGACTGGAGAACAGCTAAGGGGTTGCTCCCTTCCAGAGCCCTGAGGCTGCCAGGGCAACACTGGCCTTGAACAGCACCCATGAAACTAGGGCCGTCATGCCACAAGCCATGATCTCCCTGCTCCTGGGATAGCTGGGGAGCGGGAAGGGTCTGATCACAGCCCTAGCTCCTGAACTGACTGGTCCTAGGCCCTGCGTGTCAGGTCCCAGCACCGAGTCATGAATCCATCATGCCTGGTGTCAGGCTGCGTGGGGGCTGCAAGGGACTCTGATCCAGCTACACTAGCAGGCATCTTGGCCAAGGACAGCTCCTGCATTACAGCTCCAGGGGAGGGAAGAGAAGGGAAGGGGAGTCTCATGCTAGGAGCTGCACTGGACCCACTGCCGCCCATGCTGGCACTCCGGTATAGCGGAGCCCCCTCGGTCTGAGCTAGGCCTAATCTGTCACCAGCAGGTGATGGCTACAAGGGCACGGCAGGGGCTCACATCACACTCCCTTACACAGCACAGGTAAAAAAGAAGACACATTTATTCAGCGTCATGATCAGTCTATTACAGTTTGCAAATCGACGGCATGGGCGCGGAAACGGACAGAGAGTCCCCAGAGCCCTCGGTGGAGCGCTTCGCACGGCCACGGCACAAAAACTAAAATAACCTGGAGTACGAGTCACAAATACAGTCCTTGTGTTTGCAAGGAGAGTGGCTAACACATGTCTTCATGTAGCAGCTACCCCCTGCCACCACTGTGATTTGGCTGAGTTCAAACTGTGGTAACCTGCAGCTTCCCTGTCCTTTCTCTGGCTCTCCTCTCCTGCTAAGCTTTGTTTCCTGTTGAATAACATGGAATAAAGGTGTTAATCTAAAGACATCCAGACTCAAGGCTACACCCCAACAGCACGCTCTTCCCACAGACTGCCGAGCCAGTTAGCGTAAGCATCGACATTTACTGCAATTACGGCTTTAACTACGTCGCACTCGCTCCGCTACAATCAGCAGCACCAAACAGCCCAGGAGGCACGACGCTGTCACTTACCTGGGGCTTAAAACCGCCGGCCGCTGCCGTAGCTGCCACCGCCACCGCCACCACTGGAGCCACCGTAGCCGCCTGTGAGGAAGTTGAGGGAGCATTACAGGGGGCAGAGATGAGGGCTGGACCGAGCTGATGGGGATGGGGAGGCACAAGTAGTGGAGCTTGGGACAGCCCCACATTCTAGGCAAGCAGAACTCACACCAAGGAGGATGCTTGGTGGTCTGGGACTCCTATTATAGTGCAGCCCTGTAGCTGGAGCCATGCAGTAAGGCTGCAAGTCAGGCCATGGGTAAGTGTGTAGGTAGTTTCATGGGCAAAGCAGGGGAGTTTGAGAACTATGATGGCAGTGGCCCCTTTGCAAAGTCTGGGCAGAAATCAGACCTTCCAGAACAGAGGCATCCCCGATGCTGCCTCCTTGCAAGGGCGGAGACCCTCCTGGGGTACTCACCGCCGCCATATGGCCCAGAGCTCCTGCCTCCAAAGCTGCCTCCTTTCATAGGGCCAAAGTTAGAGGATTGGCTGTTGTAACTGCCGAAGTCATTGTAGTTGCCACCACCGCCAAAGTTGCCGCCTGAGGAGGGAGAAGCCAGGTGAGCTCCCCAAGGCAAATGTGCCATGCAGAGGGGCAGAATCTGCCACTTGGGATGTGTCCAGGAGGCACACCAGCCCTGGCTGCATGGGAGAGAGAGGCAGGCAGGCCGGCCAGCTGCAACCCCTTCTGCCAACCCTGAGACATTAACTGGAGCAGCACTAACAGCTTCAGGACAGATGGGGCAGGTGTCATGCTGTGAATGCTTGCAGCCAAGGCATCCCCCCAGGGCAGGCAGGTTTCTGCCAGAGGGTAAGTGGTCCAAGCAGTGCAGGTGCAGAGAGTCTGCCTTGGTGGCCCACAGGCTGCTGTCATGAGCGCCAAGCACCCCCAGCAGCATGTGTCCACAAGGCACTCACCTCCGCTGCCACCGCCAAAGCCACCACCACCATTGTTGTAGCTGTCGTAGTTGCTGCTGCTCCCATAGCCTCTGCTGCCTCCAGAGTAGCCAGGACCGCTGCCACTGCTGCCATACCCTGCAGGGGAAAACCAGTAGCCCACTGAATGCCCAACACTGCTTTGACAGAGCACGCTGGTTCCCCTCCAGACCTGACCACAGCGTGCCCTCTGCTCCGGGGTGCTAAAGCATGGACCAGCGGGTCCACGTCGCTTGGAAGCTCTGCACGCTGCGGTCAGTGTCTCAGCTACCCAAGCTAGGCCAAGGAATGGAGATCAGAGGCTTCCCCTCATCTCACAGGACAGCAGTTCTTCGTGCTTTTCCACCTGGAAACCAAGGCATCTTGGGCGCCAGTCAGCAGAATTATGCATTGGCCTTACCGTCGTTGCCAAATCCATTATAGCCGTCTCCATTGCCTCCATAGCCACCACTGCGGCTGCCACCAAACCCACCTGAAAAGAACAAACCTTTGTGTTCAGTCCATCCGTGAGGGGATGCTGCTAGGTATGGGCACCCAGGGAATGGGCTGTTTGTGTGACGTGATGGAGCTTGACGCCGAAAGCTGGGATTCCAAATCAGGCCACTCCTCTTTTGGTAGCAGGCAAGAACTGAGACCAAGGAAGCGTGCCCAGCCCCATGCCCAGGCTGACAAGTGCAAAGGGACCCACAAATGGTGGCAGCCGAAATGGTGGCAATGTCGATACGCCTGGCGTGAGCTGGGCTGAGTCACAAGGTTAGCTTGACCTATCCCTCTGCCTGCCCTGGCAAGGCCCCAAACTACTTACCACGACTGCCAAAGTTGCCGCCCCGGCTAAAGCTGTCATTCCCACCAAATCCACCTCCGCGGCCCCCTCCGAAGTTCCCCGAGCTGCTGCGTCCTAGGGGGAAGGGGAAAGCCATTAGGATCAGCCTGTCCAGGAAGGACACTTGTACCGCAGCATCACACCAGCCAAGTTCACATTCACTCACCTCTCTGGCTGGCTGAGGCACTGGCCATTTCCTGCTTGGACAGGGCTTTCCGCACTTCACAGTTGTGGCCGTTGACCGTGTGATATTTCTGAACTGTAAAAGAACAAGATATTACCTCCATGCAACTGACACGTCTGACCTGCCCTTGAGTATCCAGGCGGAAAAGCTGAGTGGGATTGCAAGAGCCAGCCAGGTACTTACTGACAATTTTGTCCACAGAGTCGTGGTCATCGAAGGTGACAAAGGCAAAACCTCTCTTTTTGCCACTGCCGCGGTCTGTCATGATCTCAATCACCTCGATCTTGCCGTACTGCCCAAAGTAGTCCCGCAAATGGTGCTCCTCTGTGTCTTCTTTGATGCCCCCAACAAAGATTTTCTTTACTGTTAGGTGAGCACCAGGCCTTTGAGAGTCCTGCACAGGACAGAATGGAAATGCATGAGGGAAAGAAACACCCAACTCTATGCAATAAAGGTGGCATTACACTGACCAGAAGCACAAAAGTTACAAACCAGTGCATTGAAACTGGCTGCTCTCTTGTAGCCTGAAGTAGCACCTGGTGAGTAGTTAACAAATCCCCACCTACACCAGACCCCACAGTAAGGGGGAAAGGGCTAATTCTCAGCCATGTTCCAGTGCAAAGGTACCCACAAAGGCACAGCTAGGGATTGAAACCAAGATGGAAACTGCAGCCCACCCCAAAACCACAAGCAAGATGGGGGAACTTTGTAACCCAGTCTTTCAGTGAGAAATAGCAGCAAGACCACCTTCCCACCCCCCCAAGCACAGCCAATGAAACAGGCTGCAGAAGCTATCTCGGGAAACAATCATTCACAGCACAAAACACAAGGAGCTAAAACAGCTCTTATCAACTGGAGCATGCCCAAGTCACAAATGACCAGAGCAGCCAGTCAAATGAAGGGCTCCACTGCTAACTCAGCCTTGGTACAAGATGGAGAAGCACACTTATCACAGACTCACTGGACTAGTCTTGTTGTTCCTACCTCTCTGGACACAGCCCTCTTTGGTTCAACAACTCTGCCATCGACTTTGTGCGGTCTGGCATTCATGGCGGCATCGACTTCTTCAACGGAGGAATACGTGACAAATCCAAAGCCCCTGGAACGCTTGGTGTTTGGGTCCCTCATCACCTAGAAAACACAAGTCTCCATGAGCAACCCAGCAAAGATGACACAGGAGCACAGAGGGAAACCTAGAGAGAACATTAACTGGCATTTCAGAACAAAAATACATATAAAATGCATGATTAAGCCAACCCGATTCGTTTTAAGCTGTAGACAGAAGTGCAGCTCCTAGCTGTAAACTCAAAAGATTCTTGCTAAGCAGCAAGTTAGATTACCCCAAACCAAACAGAAGTTCAGTTAGTTCCAGGGTGAGGGGAATCGAGGTGCTTTCCAACACCAACAGCCAGAACTCTGCCATTGCTGTATGCATGATGGGAGGAAAAGGCAGCAGAGAGCTCTTCTGGGGGCACCCAAGCTGGTACTGAAGGATGGGTGGATGAACTGGTGTGCCCCCATGGGGGGAGGGGGGTTCCAATACACCCAACCCCACACTCCAGGGGGATGGAAAACCCCCCAGATTGAACTCCCTGTTCCCTTCCCCATTCCAATCTGAAAAGGAGGGGCTGGGAGCTCTGCAGACACACGTTACACAAGGTGCTACATTTTGTTTGTAACATCTTTATCGGATTCCTCATGCAATAAACTACTTTTTGTGGCCAGAGGTGAAAGCTGTCACTTGTCTACACCCTTACAGCACATTGTAAGTACTTAAAAGTAATTATTTGCACAAATAAAGGTGACAAAAACACCCACCCTATTTTAATAGATGCTAATCTCTGTAATCAGTTCCTTTTCTTCTACCACTTGCCTGCTACCCCAGGGAACTTTTCTCCCCATTTATCCCATATGCTGTGCTGGTTTTTACTCAGACAGGATGCTGTTTTCCCTTGTTTAATCCCACCAACAGCAGTGCATCTTTAACACCACAAAGGCAGCTTAAGGAAACCCATCCAGCAACCCCAAAGCACCAAGGGTATCAACACCCCATAGGACCAAGCTAGAACAAGGAGACCCCGACCAATTTTCAGTCTCCTCGAGTACAAGTGACGCACAAGTTTATCTACCCCCGCCTTTCTCCCACGCAGGAAGAATATATAGAAGCTCATTAAATGGGTTTAACTCAGTCGAAGGGCCAGCCCAGGACACCCACCACACAATCGGTGAGCGTGCCCCATTGCTCAAAGTGGCTGCGAAGGCTCTCGTCCGTCGTCTCGAAGCTCAGACCGCCGATGAAGAGCTTGCGCAGCTGCTCGGGCTCCTTGGGAGACTAGAGGAAGAGCAGGGGGTGAGCGGGAAACGGGACCTCACAGGATTGGGGGCTAAGCTCCCGCCCGCAAGTACCCCAACCCGCCCCCCCCAGCCACGCGGGAGCCCCGGGAGAAAGGAAGCTCAGGCGCATGCGCAGTCGCCACGGCGCGCCGAGTACAAAGGCGCCCGCCCGCATGGCCCCGCGCATGCGTCGTCTGCCCTTTCGGCCACGCGAGCCCACCCCCCCCTTGCGCAGGCGCAAAAATCGCTCGGCGCCCTCCGCCACGCAAACGCGGACCCCAGTGGGCGGGAGAACCCCGGTAGATGAGGAGGCCCCGACGCACCTCGGCCCTAGACATGGCGGCAGCAGCGGCGATGCGGGCTCCTTGAGGTGCCGGCTCCAAAAGGGGCCGAGCAACGCCGGCGCCACCGCCTCACCCCGCCGGCGAGCTCTCATTGGGCGGCAGCCGCTGCGCCCCGCCCCCCTCACCACCTCCTATTGGTGGAATCCCAGAGGCCGCGGGCTCCCATTGGCGGAAGAGCACCCGCGCCCTCCCCCATTGGCGAGGACAGAAACGATCCCGCCCCAATCATGGCTACCATGCGCAGAGCCCCGCCTCTTCCCCCCACCCCCTGCTCTCACCTTCTTTCCCGCTCGCGGCTCCATCCGCTCCATCGCGGGTGCGCCCTGCTCCACGCCGCCGCCGCTACTACCTCACGCCGGGGTCCGGGCACAGGTGGGAGCGGGGAGGCGAAGCTGCGCGGACTCCACCTGGGCGAGAAGCCGCGCTGCGGTTCAGACGCGCTCTAAGAAGAGGCCGGGGGCGGGCTCGCGCATGCGTAGCAGCGCGTGGGGCTCACCCTACTGCGCAGGCGCAGGGGTGGGGGCGGCACCTAGGAGGGAGGGGTCTGGGTGCTCATGCGCGGTGTGAGGCTCGCCGGCGCATGCGCGCTCGCGGGCTGTTTTGGCGGGCGGCGGGCGTTGCGCAGGAGCGGAGTGGAGAGGCAGGGTTGCCGGATCCGTTGCATCCTGAGGTACCCGGGCGGCGGCGCGGTCCGGGGGCTCGTATGCAATGAACGGGGGAGCGCGGGCGGGCTTGACAGACACGCGCGTGGGCCAATGGCGCGGCGCGTTGGCTCCGGGGGGGCGGGGCGGAGGCGCCGTTGCCTGAGGAGAGCGAGAGCAAGGCGCGGGGCCGTGAGGGACGGGCGGCTCCGCCAATGGGGCGGCGGCTTTGGCACCGGGGAGGGGCGGGGCCCCGCCGGCGGATGGGCGACGGCGGCGCCCAATGGCCGTGCTGCTTTTCTCCGCGCGCGCCTGAAACGTGGCCGGATTGGCGGGAGCGCCAGCGGCGCCGGCCAATCGGCGGCCGAGGTGGGAGGGGGGGGGCTAAGCGCCCGCCCCGCTGCCCGTTACCGAGTTACCCCCCACCTTAGAATGGATCCAGGCGTTCGATCCTCATTGTGACGTTGGGGGTGGGGGTTACCCACCGACCACGTGGGTGCGGGGGAGGGGAGGGCTGGGACCCTGGTTGGACCCACGTGCCCACGAGGGACCCCCCCCACGTGGCCTTGGGTCCCCCCTTTAATGGCTCCGAGTAGCGGGGGTTGGCTTTGGGTTTGGGGCCGGGGCTGAGTGTCGTTCTTGTGCTAATCTCCATGGCTGGTCCTCGCCGCTGGATCCCCACCCCTTTCGGGAGAGCGGAGCAAACACCTCACTTATATGCCGCTAACGGGGGTGGGGGCTGCTCTTTGTAGGCCAGGGGAACTTCGACCCACCTCCCTCCCCCCAGCTGCTTTTGCAGTGGGGAATAAGGGATAGGCATGTGGGGTGATGCCTCATGAGGGCAGTGTGTGGGAACCCAGCCCAGTGTCGCGGTGGCTTTGGGGGTCCTTGGCACCGCGGCTGTAGCATGGATGGCAAAGGCTCCAACTGGGAGACCTTTTCCTTGTATTGAGGCGAAGGGGGGCGCTGGGGAGGAAGGGAGGTCCTGCTTGGCTTGCACAATAGCATGGGGGCCGTCCACAGTGGAAGCTTTTCTGGCCTTCAAGCCAGAGCGAACACTAGTTGCTTCTCCGCCTCCCTCACACGAGGCCTTGGAGCATGGGTGCTGCTGGTGGAAGCTGCAGCCATCTCGTACCCTGGCTGCAGCGTGCGGCCCCTTGCTTGCCCTGTGCAGTAGATCAGTGCTCTTTGCAAATGGAGCCAGGGAGGGGAGACTACAGCTCCTCGGCCAGCAAGGAGCCATGAGCTTTCCTCCCAGCTGGACCAGACAGCCAGGTACTAACGCGGGGCCTGGGCTTAGCCTTGGAGGCCTCCTCTGGTCCCAGAGCACGGCGAGGTGAGATTGCTGCATTTTTTTAATGCCTCCCACCCCCAGGGGATGCCTAATCTGCAAATGTGGCTATGGCTGCGGCCTCTTACCCAGCTGCCCCCCTACAATGCCCCTGCGTATGTGACTTCTCTTTGTAATGGTTCCAGTGGAAAGAAGCACTTGGGTCCCAGATGCATTGCAGTGGCTAACAAGGGGAGCCTTGTGTTTAAACAGAGTGACTTGGAGAGCCGAGAAGGGGAACGGGCTCCGTGCAGGAGCAGACTGGGTTCCTGCCCCCCGGAGGCCATAGCAGCGGAATCCCCCTGCCTGTGCCTCAGCCTCGTGCTTCTCTAGCAAGCCCGGGCCCGAGCTTTAACAATGGGCGGCGGTAACTTCAGCCCGACCGGCAGCAGGGCTTGCCTTTAGGCTCTGCTGGGATGGACGGGGAGCTCCTGCTGCTGAGCCATTGTCTGCCTGGCTAGACTGCTGCAGCAGGGCTCGGCTAGCCTTGCAGTATCTTAGTAACCAGACGGGCTGACAACTGCAGCTGTGTCAGACTGGGAGGGGCTGGTGCTGCTTGGAGACCCCAGCAGGCTCCTGCTGCCTCTTTCTCCCAAATTAACCAGGGCTGGTGTGTGCGTGCATCTGCCGCTGTGGTCCTGGGTAGTTGGGGTGGCATTGATGGGAGGTGATGCAGTTGAGGCGAAACCCAAGGGCCTCAGCTAGGTGAACTCTTGCATTCCTGGGAGGCTCCCTGCACTGTCCTGCCTGTGCATTGGTCTGTGGCCTGGCCCAGAGGGGTTTTGAGCCATGGCTGGGGTTTTCTATGCTGTCGGAGAACACATGGGACAAAACAGATGAGTCTTGGGAAAGATGCCAGAGGCTAAATCCTGCCCTGTGCAGAAGACCCAGCGCTCTGGGCCTCAGCAATATCTGCTGCCACGGATTGACCCCCGCATTTCGGTGGCCTCTCCAAGCCGCCACCTCTCCAGGTAAATTAACCGCCTGTCACCAGACCATGCTGGAATCTTGCCTCCAGCAATAAATACAACCTCATGTTGAATGCAAGCCCCTGGCGCTAATGAGACATTTAAGGTTGGTTACACAATTAAAAGGGCAGGAAATTTCAGCCGTGGAGTTTCCGCCGGGAACATTAACTCTGCTGCATTGCGCTTTCGCGACGCTTTCAGGGAGCACGGGCAAGTAAAATAGTGACCTCCGCGCTAAACCTGAGCTGGGAGCGTGGAAGATGGATGCGATGAGGAATCTGGCTAATATTGCTGTTGGAGCCTTCGCTCCCGCGTTCCGCGCCTGAGCGTCCTGCCCTTCCCTCCTCCGCGTTGTAGCTGTACATTGAATTTCCAATACTCTTTTTCTTTTTAACAGAAAGGGGAGGGTGTGAGAGGAACAAAGGAGGCCGGGAAGCGCCTTGGAACTGGAGAGCCGGTAGGAGCTATCCCTAGACCATGCAAGAAGGAGCTTTCCAGCAGGGTCAGGTTCATCCATCTCAGAGGCATTAGTATGATCCAAGGGCACAGAGGCCATTTTCCTCTACTTCAAGCACCTCTGTTTATTGAAGAGCTCTTCCTTTCTTCCTTGTGGGAGAAAGGGTTGTCCTGTGAACCCAGGTAGCGAGCACCTTGTCCAACCACACTGCCAGCCCCTGTTTGAGAGCCTGATGGCTTTTCTGAGCCTGTAACAAGATGTGCAAGGCACCTTCTTCCACAGGAAGCTGGCCAGATGGGGAAAGGAGTTGCTTGCCATATATTGTGCTAGACAGCTCCTTCACCTATGCCTAGACCGGGAGGAATGTTGGTGCCTGTTAAGCAGCATGTGCTGGATTGGTTAAATTAGGCTCCCCATAAAACTGTCTAATATACAGTGGCTCTGTGGTCCAACCAGGGAATGGGGGATTTACCTGGATCCTGAAGATGCCTTTTGTCCCTAGGCAGAAGGAAAGGGATGGGCAGGTGTTAGTGATCCGGTTAACCAGTGTCAATACCCTATAGCAGACAAGGGAGCGGTGGTTTTAGTGTGCTCCCTGACAGCCTAGGCACCCTCCTTTTGTATAGACTTTGTGCAACGGAGTCTAAACCTAGTCTGTCTTCCTGGCCCTCAGGCTTCCCTGGATTGATTCCTGCACAGAGGCAGAGCTGTGGGGGATCCCAAGCTCTTTAGGAAGGGAAACGCCTTGGATTAAAATGTCTGGTGCCTGTGGTGGCTCCAGGACTTAGCTAAATTCTCTGCTTGTAAAAAGGTGGCTTATTTCTGGCCTGCTTTTCCTTAGCTTCAGCTTCTGGCTTGCTGTCCCCTTGTCTGCTTGGTTGAGGAGTCCTTGATCTTAGCGTTTCCAGTACCTGGGTGGGTATCTGGGGTGGTCTCCTCAGTCTTCTTTTGAACTCTTTGCTCTCATGGCAAGGCGGGGGTTCTCATTCTTTAGCTGTTCTTATGGCTCTTCTCTGAGCCATCTTTAGCTCAGCGCCCTTGACTGGTGGTCCCCAGCCTGCACGCGGTGTTCCAGCACCAGTCACTCCAGCACCAGGTAAGGATCTTGTAGAAACAACTTGCAGTTCCTCTGCCCTGTCTGCCACAGGGTTATATTGGAGGCACTTGCTTTCAATGATTATCCTCGATGCCCCAAGTCATTGCTGCCAGGAGAGAGCTCATCCTGTCAGTATGGCCTGTATTTGTTCCTTGCTGTTAGCCACAGCCCACCACAGTCCAGCTGCTGCCCTTGCGATGGAGCCCCCCTTGATATCAGCACTCCATCCCCAACAGTTCCACCTTTGTCCCTTATCTTGTTTTTTATTTTGCCTGCAACATTTTATTTTGCATTTCAGATCATGGTTGTGTTTCCTTCCGGGCATGAATAACCATGTTAAATCATCTGCATGCAGTTCTGGTCCCCCGCGCCTCCAAACGGATATGGTTGAACTAGAAACGGTCCGGAGAAGGGCAACCAAAATGATCAGGAGCGTGGAACAGCTGCCAGACCAGGAGAGAGGCTTAAAAAAGCCAGGACTCTTCTGTTTGGAAAGGAGAAGGCAGAGGGGGGATAGGACAGAGGTCTATCAAATCATGAAAGCTGTGGACCAAAGGAACAGGGAAGTCCTAGGATAGGAGAACAGGTTGGAACCTGCTGAAATTAGTAGGTGATGGGTTTAAAATTAACAAGAGAAAGGACCTTTTTACATCCTTAATGTGTGGCAATCATTACCACAGCAGGGGGTGGAGGCAGGGAGCAGAGCCAGGTTCAGCAAGGGGCTGGATAAGTTCACAGATGATGGATGTGCTGATAGCTGTTGAAAAGAATGAATGGCTGGAGATGTTTCCTCTGGAATGTCAAACCCCACAAATGCTGGGTGCCGGAGAGGGCATTTTTCTAGAGAGGTCCAATTCCACGCTCTCCCTCTGGCATCTGTTTCTGCCACTGTCGGAGACCAGCAGCTGGGTTAGATGGACTGTTGGCCTGAGCCAGCAGCCAGTGCCTGCTCCCGGGGGTCCTCGCTGCCAATGCGCCTGCTCAGCGTCCCATTCTCCCTTCAGGGCTCCCTTTTGAAACACGTTGTCTCTTTAATGAGCCTGTGTGATGGGCAGGCAACTTTTCATCAAACATGGGCATGATGGGAGCTTTCTCCTCTGTCTTGGAGCTTCCCAGGGTTCCAGGATTTAATAAAGATCCCTGTCAGTGGGCCAGAGAGCTCCTCCATCAGCCTTTGATTAAAGCTCCCGGGTGCAAATTATCTCAACCTGCTGATTTAACGCTGTTTCACTTGAGTCACCAATTTCCCCTCTTCCTTAGTGCTGCAGATAATGTGGGCATGGCTGGGGAAGCAGCCTGCAGGTCAGTTAACTCGCCCTGTTCTGGCCCAGGGGAAGCGCACAGCCAGATAAGTTGGATTCCCATGTGCTAATGAGGCTTTTCAGCCCTGATTGAACCAACACAATTGAAAACTGCCCCTTTGGTGGCTTCTCTGGATTAAGCTGCTTCCCAAGGCTATAATTAGGCTAGTTAAAGAACCCAAGTGGGCCTCACCAGTGTCCACATTAGCTCTTAAATGTTGGCTTGGTCAAGTTACAGTTGATTTGCAGGGATCGGATGAAGTCAGCTGTTGCCTCTCTCAGCCAGGTAGTTTCTAAGGTGCTACCCTGCCCTGACTCCAGACCTCCAATTTGGTTTCAAGTGAAGTGTCCTGCTCCAAAATACAGCCACGATTCCACCATCTCTGGCCTGATATTGGTAGCACCAGAGAGCACAAGCGCTGTTAGACCAGAGGATCCATGCAAAAGCAGAGTCTAGACGGGGGTGTTCGCCAAAACACGTGCAGAGAGCAGGGCCCTTCTGGCTTCCAGCTTTGGCTTCTGGGCATTCTCGGGAAAACAGCTTTTCCCCATAATGCCCGAAGTGCTGGCTCTTTCCAGGCCCAGGCTGGCATCCAAGTCCATCACGCTGCTGGAGCCTGCAGCCTGGGAAGTGGGGTTTTCTCTCTCCTGTAACCCACAACGGCTGGGGGGAAGAAGGTTTGCTCAGTCTCTCAAGAAAACATCTCTTGGCCAAGTCCAGACATGGGAACCATTAGCCCTGGGCATGAGTGCAGTGTTGTGAGGAGGCGAATGCTGGAAACTTGTTAACCCTGCTATTTGCAGGCCTTACCGTAACGATGGGCTCCCCTCTCTGGCTCAACAAGAGCAGGCTGCCTGCTGTTCCCTTTTCGCCTTCAAAAAACATTCCCTGCTGCCTCAACTCTACAGGCTGCAGCGAGAGCCCTTGTGTAGACAAGATGCTGTCAACTGCTGCCTTTTAGCCCGCCTCCCGAGTTGCCTGGATTTGCTCATAAACGACCAGCACTTGTTTTGCAGCTGGGTCTTTGCAGCTGATGCCAGAAGGATGGGGGTTTGTTTGGGTTTTTTTGCTGGTCGAAGGCTTGGTCTGCCCACGGCTCTTGCTACTGAGAACTGTTTTGACAAGGGACCTGGGGGTTTTCTTGCTGATGCAGTTAAGCTGGCACAGCGTGTTGGATAGGAGGGCAGAGCTAGAACCGCTATGGATAGGGTAGACCGAGTATTGACAGCCCCACACGCTGGGAGAACTGTGAATTTTCATTATGGCGGCTTTACAGAGATGTTTGGGGCCGGCTGTTCTCATTGAAACGCCACATTGGTGAAACAGCTGCATCCTGAGCCGCTGTAGCAGGGTTGTAGATCAGGGAATGCAGCTTTCCCGGGGCATGTCCATAGCCCAGCAGGCCTTTGTGATGCTGGGGAGGATTGGGAGGCGGGGGGCTGGTTGCTGTCTAGCAGTGTGAGGTCCTGGATGGCTCCTCCAGGGCCCCATCTGCAGGCAGCTGCTGGAGAGGGTGTGTTTAACGAATGCCGGCTAAAACCCCTTTGTCCCTGGCAGGCTGCGGATCCTGAGCAGATGTTTCAGTAGCTCATCTGCAAGATATGCATACAGCGCACCTCACCTCTGTCATGGAGGCGTCTGAGACGCCTTCGAGAGGCACGTCCCTGCTGCCAAGCGGCCGTGTGCCTATGCAAAGAGCTGCTTCCATTTTGCGCTGGATCTTTCTCCTTGGGAGGTAAACCCCCTGTTCTACCAGCGACGGTCTGTCCATCAAAGGTATTCTGGGCTAGCTGTTCATTTAGTTCACGCCACGGACTGGCCTCACATTAGCCCAGTGCTGCTAGAGGTGGGTTTGCAATGCAGCAAGAGAGCACTCATAAGCTCAGCTTTTGCAAAGCGTTTCCATTCCTAAGCCAGTATTTGGCCTCGAGCATACTTGGGATAGGGGAGACAGCCTTAGGCCTGCTGGTTTGGGAGTGATCATTTGTTGTCCTGTGTATCGGGGAAGAGCAAAGCAAGAGCACGCTCTCAGGCAGCCTTGTCTCTGAGCTGGGAACTCACAGCTCAGTTAGAAGCAGCCTCCCCCGGACCCGGCCGTTGTTGGTGTCATTTCAATAACAATATATCTGTAGCACGGGGCACACTTTTATGATATTGTGGCCCAATAACTCACGCTTAAATGTCAATAGAGACGCTCGCGAGGCCCAGCAAGGTTCAATAACTTCTGGTGTGGTTTGTTTCTCCTGTCATCGCCCATTAGAGTTTTTACAGCTCTTAAATTGCTATAGAGAGAAATTGCTTTGGAGTGGAATGGCTGGGTAGGAGGCTGCCAGGATCCCCTTGCTGCGCGGGGCAAAGGAATCGTTCAGCGCCGCTTGGGTTGTATTTACCCAGGTCCCAGCACTGGGGCGTCTGGGTGATTTGTAGAGCAAACACCCTGACGTGGTAGCTGAGCTCAAGTTGATCCCGAGCCCGGAGCCTGTTTGTTGATGGCTGAAGCACATGGGAGGTCCCCAGGACCCAGGTGCTAGGCTTTCAGCGCTGCATTTATGAATGATCCTTGCATGCCCCTACCCTTCCCTTGAGCAGCCGCTTCCTACTACCTCTCTCCTAGGCTTTCCCCCTGGGTCCCCTAAGCCACCAGGAAGCATTGTATTCATGGCAGCAAGCCCAGAGAGTGCTTGGGAGTTGGGGGGGGGGGGCGGTTCCCTCCCAAAAGCAGAAAGTGGGGAGGAGTGCAGTGTGGAAAGCCCCGACCGGCTCATGGACATGGTTGGGCAGACAAACATGCATCTGGCAGCTTCCCTGCTGCAGTGTCTGGGAGCTGGTGGTAGGCGGCAGGCAGAGAGTAGCCAGCTGGTTGGATTGGTTTAATCCCTGGGGAGAGTGGGGGATGAGCTGGGCTTTGCCTGCAAAACATCCCCAGTCTCTGAATACACTGGTCAGCACAGCTGACACCACAGGCGCTTTGAAAATCACCAATGGTGAGGTGGTGATCCCCTGGTCGCCGGCACCAGGCACTGCTTTCTCTAGCTGCCGCCTCGGTCAGGCCAGGAGCAGATCTGGGCTCACAGCATTTTGGGATCAAAGCCATCCAAGCTGTTCTCCGCACAGCCAACAATGTTGGCCTGTTGATTTATTTTGTCTCCCCGAGTAGTGGCAGGCGCGGGGGTGTGGGTGCAGAGGGGTCTTCCCGGCAGTAGCAGCATTCGTCCTTAGTGGCTGTTGCATGGGGGTCTGGTAGTATCTTGTGTGTCCTGGGCACTGCTCTGTGAGCAGCCGCAGCCCAGGAGGCATTGTGAAGGGTGGCGTTCGGGGAGACGCTCCAGACTCACCAGGATATCTTAAATGCCAGAGCAGCGTGTCCTGCAGATAGCAGAGGTTGCATTGGCTGTGGCTATAGGACCAAGCCATCTACTCGGGGATACGTGCCAGGCACAGAGTAGCCTTTGCCTGGCTTGGTTTATGGTGCCTTGCGTGACCTTACCTTTGAGCTTCTGCAGACCAACAACAGGCTCTGACTGGCTCGATTTCCTCTGTCACCCTCCCTTGTCATGACTTGGGACTGTGGGGATGCAGCTTCCCAAGCTGCTGGTGTAGGCATAGGAGGGAATCCTGCCCGGGGTTTTCTCCCTGCCTTTCTGGGTCTGGGTAGCATCTGGAGCTGGCCGGCCTCTGGCAGGCTGCATCCCGCATGCCTGCGTTTTGCAATGTTTACAAGAAACTCCAGGCCCAACGCAAATGAGCCAGCGTGGGGTGTCCCTGCAGCTCCATGGGTGGCCGTTGGGGCCTGCATTGAGCTTCATTAACTGTCTAGCCCCCCACACTGGCATATATCCCCCCTGGGTGCATGGGAAATGGCTCTTTATGGCATGCTGGGGTGGTTTCCCCCACCCATTCTGCTCCTTTAAACTGTCAGCAGTAACAGCGGCGTGTCCAAGGCAGGATTTTCCCCGTAGGACAGTGGCAACAAAGCTTGTGCTAAGCAGGCTTAACACGACTAGTTGTAAAACGCTGCTCGATAGGGGCTGCTCAAATGGCAGCACCAACAGCCAGAGGGGAAGCCGGCTACGGAGAGCGGTCTCTCCCGGGAGTCCTGTGCCAATTGTAGCCGTGGGAGCTGTGGTCTCTGGGGCACGGGCACTTGGTGCCTGGCAGAATCAAGCCCTTTGGGATCAGCCCGCTAACATATGTCTCCTTGCCTGCAGCTCTGAGGAGCAGGGAGCTCAGGAGGGCTGGGCTGTGACCGTGTCCATACCCGTTCACCGCCTGGATGGATTTCATGAGACACTCGTGGGTTCAGGGGTGCCTGTGTGCCCTGCCTCTGGCTTAGGACCTCCCCACAGCCTGGGATCAGGACATCCTTTGGAGCGTGGCTCTGCTCTCGAGACCGATGGCAGTCGTAGTGGTGGGTTCCCAAATGAGACTGCCATCTATCTGAGGCTTGCGGAGCCGTGCGATCCATGCGGGTCTGCCCATGATCCATCCCGGGCTGTGTCTCAAGGTGATTTCTGCCCCAGCTGGTCCATCGCATGCCTGTGCGTGTCCTTCCCCAGCGTCTGACCCAGCTGCACCACCAGGCAATCCCATGCTAAGAGAGGGGAGACTGCCAGCTGCAGGATTCCCAGGGTCTGTCCAGGCCTGTTAAAATAATAACAAAGTAATAAGAAAACATGGATTTGCCCTGGAAGTGTTCACAGCCTTCCTGGCTCGCCCCTGCAGCAAACTGAGCCCCCTTGTCGGATCCCACGTGCTGTCTGCTGGAGCCCCCAGCAGGCTTTGTAAAGTTGAGGGGGTCTGTAATTAAGAATGAAATGAGCCCCTTGGACCCCATCGCAGTCGACCCACACGGCGTTTAGTGGCTAATTGTGGCTGCCTTTAGATTTGTTAAACAGGCAGCAAGGCAGGTTATAGCTCGGACCAGCTGTTTGCTCTTGTAAGTCAAGCAGCATCTCATTGTGGGTTTTTTCCCCCCTTTTCTTCCCCTCTAATTTTTATTCAAAAACTTGGCCCTGGCCCTGAAGCCTCCCAGGCTCATGGAATGAATTTTTACAGCCGAGTTATAAATCCCCCAGTAAAATACCCCTTTCCATAACAAAGCCTGGCTGCAATGTGACTGTCACTCCACGAATACCTGTGGTTACCAGCCACCATCTGGGATACTGCATCCAGTCCAAGCAGAAGGAGCCATCGTCATGTTTTAGCTCAGCTCTGGGGCCATCTGATTCTAGCTGGGGGCTGACTCATCTCTTGCATCTGCCCGGTGTGTCTTGTGGAAGCAACCCGGTCAAATTAGGGCCCGGGCTGCTGTGTGGGGTTAGCTGTCGCCTGGGTTGGGAACAAGTCGGAGCTTCTGGGTGGCAGTCTGCACCCTCGCTGCGGCTCCCAGCCTTCAGTCCTGTGACCCACTGCCCATCTGTTGGGTCCCCACGTGGCTACAGGCCCTGAGCTCTTTGCTGCCGGTAATGAATTTAACCCTCTTGTAAGAGCTAGGTATGGCAGAGGGGGACCCATGTCTCAGAGCTCTGGGTGCTGTCTGTGCTGTAGGCTTGGAATAGTGGGTTCAGGGTGGGCTGCTACAGCCACACCTCGCGTCATAGGCAGGACTTCAAAGTCGGAGCCCTGTGACGGGGCCTTCCTGGGGCAGGGTGGTTACGTGGACTAGTGTTTGCAAGCTGCGGGGAGGGGGGAGGAGACCATTAGTTCAAGAACCTCCAGGCTCTCCCTAGCGAAGGAGGGGAGCCCTGCTGTAGACAGATCCCTGGCGCTGACGGGCTGTGGGTGAATTCCCAGGCCCTTTATTCTGCAGCTTCTGACATTGCCATTCCTGTGGGTGGATCTCCCTCCCCTCTTCTCCCAGCAGCAACAAGACCCTGGTGTGGGATCCTGAGCCCATGCAGAGCTGGGCCCTCGCTGTGCCCTTGGTAGGCTAGAAGTCGAGGGACCCCCCAGCTCTACCCCCGTGCCCCACTGGCTTCTCGTGAAGGGCCACAAGGGTTCCCCAGCCCTGGGCAGATGCTGTGACAGGCCCACGCGTCTCTCCGTCCTCACTGGGGCTCCTCAGGCTTGATCCTGCAGCGAGCTCCGGCCAGGGAGCTCCCTGCGCTCTGCGGGGGGAGAATGGGTGGGAGGGGGACCTGGGTGTGGGCGACCCCTGGGCGGGTAGCGGTGCCGAGACCCCCTCCCCCCGCGCCAGGGCCAGCGATTAACAACATCTCGCTTCCAATTTGCAGGAATTGGGTGGCCTTGGCGCGTTAGGTGGAGCTTCCTGCACTATGGGAAAGAAAAGCAAGAGGACAGCAGATAGTTCGTCCTCTGAAGATGAGGAGGAGTATGTTGTGGAGAAGGTGCTAGACAGGCGTGTGGTGAAGGGGCAAGTGGAGTATCTCCTCAAGTGGAAAGGATTTTCCGAGTAAGTCCAACTTTCCTTCTGCCTTGGGCTCTCTTGTCTCACAGCAGGCAGCACTCCCCGGGCGACCTCCTTGGTCTCCCCCCTGCTCCCCCACGGGTGGGCGGCGTGCATCCATTTAAGCGAGCGGGTTGCCAGGAGAGGGCTGGGGCTCCGAAGCACTTTCTCGAACCCCCTGTGGCAAAAGCTCCCTTCCCCTCCCCAGCTTCTGCGTCCCCCCTCCCAGAGTTGGTTGTTCCACTCGAGCCGTTCGCCAGCGCGACCGTCTGCAGCTTCCTCCTGGCGCGGGGCTGGGGCTGGCGTGTGGGCACCGGGGTGCGCGGGCCGAGCTGGGACCTGCTGTGGGGCCTTCGCGTTCCCCGTGGCCCTTGGCCAAGCCTGTGGGGGATGCGACGGCCGTGGTGGAGTGGGGGACTCTGGCGTGTGTTTTGGGGTGAGCTGTTTAAATGGATGCACACTGCTGTACGCCGGGGGGCAGGGCGTTGTGATGATCGCCGGGGCCGCGCGGGCGCGTGGCATTGAGGGCTTTGGTAGCAGTTTCTTCGGCCTGGCCTGGTCTGGCGTCTCTGCCTGTGGTGCCACGGTTCAACAGCCGCGCTCTGTAGTGCCGCCTAGCCCCAGCTCGGGGCCAGAGCTTGGGGGTCCCCGGGGGTGCCTCCACTCACGGTCGCCTCTTGTCCCTCCCCGGGGTAGTGCCCGGTGTCCCCATCCTGGCACTTATGAGGGCTGTTTTCTTGGCAGGGAGCACAACACCTGGGAGCCTGAGAAGAACCTGGACTGCCCTGAGCTGATTGCGGAGTTTATGAAAAAGTACAAAAAGATGAAGGAGGGTGAGAACAACAAATCTCGGGAGAAGTCAGAGGGTGCCAAGCGCAAGTCCAGCCTCCCCGCCAGCACTGATGACATCAAGGCCAAGAAGAAGAGAGAGGTGAGCTTGTAGCTTTCTTGCCCTGCCTTGGGCACTGGCCTGATGGAACAGCATGTGCCAGGCTGTGCTGGAACAGCTGGCTCCTCCCGAGGCTTCCTGTGGCTGGGGGAGTTTTCAGAGAGAGCAGGAGGACCACACCATGCTCCAGTGCTGGCTCCAGAGCCCTATACTGGGCCCAGCTGACTGCTGCCCTGGCCCCAGCCAAGAGTGCTAAGGCACTAGAGCACAGGGCCCCACTTGCTGTCTGGCATCCCTTGAAGCTTCAAGTCAAATGAGTCCCCAGATGCCAGCTGCTTGCTCTAGTGCCATGTGCCCCCACCCACAGCTGTAGCTCAGGGCCCTAGCCATGGCAGGGACGAGAGGCCTGTTCCTTCCTTGTAGGGTTGCCGAAGTGCCCCCAGCTGCGTCCTTGCCTTCCCTTGTTGCAGCCCATGGTCATCAGGCGCTTGTGTGGCTCTGGGAACAGCCTCCCCTGCCAGACGCTGCTCTATGCAGCTGGCAAGCACTGGTCTGCACCTGGTGTCTGTGCCTGTGGAGTACTGGGCACCCTGGCTGAGGTGTTGCTGGGATGTGGCATGGGGACTTGGTGGTGGGGAAATCCCAGCCTCTTTGAGAACATGAGCGAAGCTCTGGGTGCCCACAGCTGGGCCAGGGCAGTTGTCTGGCCCTGACCCCAGTGGTGCTGACCACAAGAGCTTGCAGGGATCCCATGTAAGTGGTCTCATATTTGTTAGGGCCTCTCTCCAGAATCGTCGCCCCTCGGCCTGGCCTGAACACCATGCACGTGAGCGCTCGGGTGCTTTGTGGCCCTGCCTGCCACAGCCTCAGTGCATGGGCCAGGGATTACCAGGGGCCGAGCTGGCTGCATCTCACTGCGCCCACTAGCTTGTCATCCCCAGCGAATCCATGGGGGCAGGAACAACAGCACCGGGGCAAAACAACAGGGCAGGGTCCTGGCTTCCCCAACACTGCACAGGATTCCTTGCCAGAGGTGCAAGCCTCTGTCACCGGTGCCCAGCGACAGCAGGCTGTCGGAGCCTGTCTCCACGGCAGAGCTAATATATGGAATCACATAGACCCGCAGCTCTGGAGCGCAGGGTTTTATGGCCCTGCTCCCCCTTGCTGGGTGAGATCTGCAGGAGATTTTCTGCATTCGTTAGTTTTTTTTTATGACCTTATTTGAAGAAATGCCCTGCCCTTTACGGTGGCGTCTGTACAGAATTACGGCCGAGCTGTCGGAGAGCCAAGCATGCCTCGCTGCCGCCTGCGCATAATGAAATCATAAGGGGTAATAAGGTCGTATATTTGATGGCAGGCAGGTACCTCCATGGGGGGGATCTCAGGTTTATACAGGTTTATAACCCATTATGTGCCCTGCTTAAAGATGGGGTGGTGGAAGCTGTCTGGCCGCGTGGCTGCCCCCTGGGCCTGGCTCTAGAGCTCCCTGCGGCGCTGCTGTCCGTGGAGACATTGCATTGGGAATGTGAACATTGGCACAATTTGACATCGGTCTCCAGAGCCGTGTGCCCACAGCTGAGATCCAGCCTGGGGGAGCTGGCTGCCAGCGAACAGAACTCGCTAGGGCAATAGATTTTGCTCTTTGTGGGACTAGTTCTAAGATGTATTTTAAAACCTGACAATTTAAAATCAACTGAAAGCAGTTGGAGGGGGGCCTGCCCCTGCCCTGATATAGATGTTCCCCTTTTTTCTGTAGCATGGGTGAGGCTGTGCACTGCAGTGAAACCCCCTTGGCCTGCCCAAGCCAGCCATTTCCCCTCTATCTTGGCGACCGAGGCATTGAGCTCAGTTGCGGATCAGGGCAGTGGCTCTGCGCAGGCCCTGGGGTGCTTGGTGCTTGGTCGAGAGGCCCTGCAGCACAGCTCTGAGTGTGTTAGCTTAGGTCCCTCATCGGGAACCTCTGTCTCGCCGGCCACAGAGCAGCTGGGTCTGCCTCCCAATCCCCCCGCCCGCCACTCCTTTGTCTGCCAGCGCAGCAGAGCTTCCCAGCCGGGCCGCCTGCCTCTTTGTTTGCTGCTTAAGCAGCGGCGGGCGGGGAAGGGGGGAGGCAGCCTGGCGCGGTGGGGCTGGGAGCAGGGACACGCGCAGACCTGCCTGCTCCTCCTGAGCACCGGAGAATGCATGGACGATGCCTGGTGCCGCCAGACCTGAATCCTTCTCTTCCCCAAAGGCCGGGCACAACCTGGGGTCGCCATCCCGGCTCTCTCAGCAGCCCTGGCAGGGCCTTGGCTGTCTCGGTTCCCTCTGTCCCCGGTTGCTGCGATCCACTGATGAATAGCGGAGCCCAGGAAAGGGGGACGGAAGCGTGGAGGGGTCGGGGAGGGGGGCTATGGCGTCTAGACGGCCGGTGAGAGCCGAGCAGTATTTCTGCCTGGCAGGAGCTGCCGGTGCCCTTTTGAAGCCGGCTTCATTTGGACCTGTCAGGGCGGAAAGAAACGGTCCCAGAGGATATAAATCCTGATCATTCCTCTTTCCCTCCCAGAGCAACGACATCGCCAGGGGCTTCGAGCGGGGCCTGGAACCCGAGAAGATCATTGGGGCCACTGATTCCTGCGGAGACCTGATGTTCCTGATGAAATGGTGAGGCTGGTTTTCCACGACCCCCCGTACCCCTGGCCGCAGCAGCCTCCAGGCACTGCCATGCATGCCCAGCACCCTCCTGCCACGGTGCCCCCAGGCACGGCTCTTTCTTTCTCTCTCCACTACTGCGGGGCCCAAGCCTCTCACCTGGCTGGGCTGGATGATGCAAAGGGTGTCCCTCTTCCACCACTTCAGACAAAGAGCTTTGGCCAGCGCCTCCCCTGCTGATCACAGGCTCCCAGGGAGGCCTGCACCATTCGACACCCTCCTCCTCCCCTGCCTTGGCCACTGGCTCTGCCCCAAACAGCTCCCTGGGTCACAGCCTTGGCTCCCTATCAGCCTCCCTGGGACCCAGCTGGGCAGGAACGGCTCCAGGCGCAGCTGCGGTGGAGTTGTGGGGGGGGCTGTGGCTGAGCACAGCTGCGGCTCGATATGTCCTGCTGAGCCTCACAGCTCTGGCAGACGGGCAGCTCCTCATTGCCTCGGCTGGCACAAGGCACTGGCTGGCGCTTGCTGGCACCTCCCCTCCACTCCCTGGCTCCTAGTTTCCATCAGAGCCCCCTGGCAGGGCCCCCCCGAGGCAGGTTGTCAGCTCACGTCAGGTCCTGGGTTCCCCCTTCCTCCAGGGGCTGGGGCTGTGTATTAGCAGCTCCAGGGGCTGCAGTGCGGTTCAGGGGGCCTCCTGCCCACCCCAGTGACAGGTGTGCAGTGGCACATGAGTTTGGGTAGCGAGAGCTTGGGGCTGCCAGGATCTCTCGGGAACCTGGCAGGGAAGTGACTAGGAGAGATGAAGCTGGTGCCCTCCACCAGGCCCCCTCTGGCATCATCATGCACAGCTTTCACCTCTGTTCTGCCCACCTCTAAAATGAGAGGGGTGGTTCCCTACCCCACAGTGGGGGGCTGTGACAGCAAAATCCATCTGCATGGGGCATCAAGGACCAGGGAAGTGCGTGTCCCTCTGCCACCCCTCAGCATGTGGGAAACAGGCTCAGAGGCGGCAGCAGAAAAAGTCACAGGGGTTGCCCCAGCCTGGCTGCTCCTGCCCTGACTCCTTGTCTCCCCCACCTTAGGAAGGACACGGATGAGGCGGACCTGGTGCTGGCAAAGGAGGCCAACGTGAAGTGCCCGCAGATCGTTATCGCCTTCTATGAGGAGAGACTGACCTGGCACGCGTACCCTGAGGACACGGACAGCAAAGAGCGCGATGCTGCCAAGAGCTAGGCGCCCGGTGCTGCCCACCTGTCCGCCTGCCCCGTGCTGATTACTGTGTCCCCCGCAGGAGGCCCCGCGCCGCCCGCCCGCCCACCCTCGCCTCCCCTCCCTTTCCCTCCCTCTGTCCGCTCCACAGCCATGGCGGGAGCTTAGAGTAGTTCCTTCCCTTCTGGCTCCAGCCCCTCCAGGCGTGGGCGGGAGCCGCAGCCTGCGTGGGACCGTTCGTCCACCCTGAGAGACCCCCTCCCCCCCTTCCGGCTGCTGTGCCAGGGCCCCAGCCCTGTCCCCAGTGTTGGGACGCTGTCTGCCCTGGCCTGATTGCCCGAGGGGACGGGAGCATGTCCTCTGTCTGAACCCGCCTGGCATCACCCACTCCCAGGCACCAAGGAAAGCCTTTGCCCCAAAGGCTCTTTTAATTGGGGGATGGGGGCTTCTTGTCCGTCCTTCCCTCCTCTCTGTAGGGTCCTGTCCCTCTGCGGGGGACAGCGTGTGACCAGGCACCAGATTCTTCCCTGTGGCTGATCTCAGACCAGAGCACGGAGACCCAGAGCTGCCGGACCCCCCCAGAGGTCATCTAGTCCAGCCCCTGCCCTGGGTCTCGCTCGGCCCTGGCACTGGTGCCCCAGGGAAGCTGGTCAGTGTCTGGAGCAGGGAAGTTATTGGGGCAGTTGTTGCCCCCCCTTGCTCCATGCCATCCTTCCCTGCTGACATTGTCGTTGGCCAGCCCCAAACCACAGCGGGGAGAGCCCATGCCTGGCAGCTTACCCCAGAGGGCCTGGCCTGGCCTGGCAGGGCTGGAGCTGCCCTTGCCCCCTTTCTGTATCCCTGACCTGTGCCAGCTCCCCCAGGAGGTCCAGTTTTCCTCCCCATCCTTTCCTGGGGGAAGGCTGCTGCAGGCAGGCCAAGTATTAGCCCCACAGAGGAAGGTGGGTAGGGGGAGCAGTAGGGGCTGGAGCCCAGGAAAATGTCGACCCTGCAGGGATATGGGGCACCATATGCCAAACCCTCACTGGGCCAGGGATGGAGCTGCATCTCGCCAAGCTCCCAGCCTGAATCACTGAGCCCGCGTGTCTGCCCCTGCCCTCCCGCTACCACCCATCTCAATCATGTGTGCACACCCACGTCAGTGTTCACCCTGGGGTGGGGGGTGTGGGTCCTGGCAGGCCTAGGGAGGGAGCGGGGGACAGCCTCTGGGCACTGAGACCCAGCTGTGTCCTCCAGGCCACAAATGTCCCGTCCGTGTGTTGCCCCTGCAGAGCCGGGGGCACCGGCCTAGGTGGAAGCAGCTGGGGGATAATGCCAGCTGGGCTTAGCTCCCCACTGCCCAGCTCTCCAGGCTTCCCCAGTGCCCCACAGCCCGTCTTCCTCCTGGGGTCTTCATCCCTCTGTCCCAGGCCCCCATGGGGGCCTCGGCTCCGGTGCCTCTGTACGGCTGCCCTGTCTGTCCACGTCCCTGGAGGCAAGTTCCCCCTGCCCCCCAGTCTGTACCTATGTGCCCCACCCCCCTGCCCCCACCCCAGGCTGGCAGCTGCTCTGGCCATGGGGAGCCTGGCACAGCCCAGGGTCACTCCCCCCTGGGCGGGCATCGTCTCTGCCCCCTGCCCTGTCTCCTGTGTCCCCCCCATCCCCCACCCTTGCTGTTTTTTTAACATAGGTGTTTTTAAACTAGGGGAATTTTTTCCTGTCCATAAAACTGACGTGTGAGGCCCCCCTGCCCCCCCCCGGGGCAATAAACGGTGACTTTTCCATCTGCGGCCTGTGCTCATTGCCTGACCCCTGCTGGCGGTGTGGGAAGGGATGATGCCTGGGTTCTTTAATCCCCCCCATCACTGGTCCCTGTGGGCTTGCCCCAAGTGCCCCCTGCTGCAGGCAGCCTGGGCCTGATCCAGATCCTGCCATTGTGTGAACTGTCTGGACCTGGTGGCTCTTTCCCCCTGACCACCAGTGCCCCCCCACCCCGCCCGACCTGCAGCTCCCAGGGCTCACCCACTGCCCGCCCGCCCTCCTGTGGCTCAAGGCTGGCAAATGGGGGGAGGGGGGATGGGCTCGTGGCTGCAGAGACGAGGACAGATCCCACTCCTGGCACAGCAGAGCTTCATTGCAACTCGCCTGGAGGCTCCAGGGGGCCCAGTTCCCGGCCCAGTGCCCCCAGCGCCACCTTCCCCTGCAGCCTGCAGGGACACAGTGCATGAGACCCCCAGCCTTGCTCCACCCAAGGCCCCCAGCGGGGAGGGGACCCAGGGGCCGGCCAGCCAGGCCAGCCCCACAGTTGACCTTTGCCCCCTGCCTGGGCCTGGCCCCCACCTCTGGGCAAAGAGAACCAGGTCGTGGGGGCCCCGGCAGCAGAGCAGGTGCTGGCGGTGCTGGATCAGGAGGGCCACGCAGAGCAGCAGTGCGATGGTGGCCCCATCCCCAGGGGCATCTGCACCTGCGGGGAGCCCTGGAGATGAGACCTGCTCCCTTGGGTGCCGGCGGGGTGGGGACGGGGGCAGAGCCGCACCTGCCCCGGGCTGCCCAGCCCGGCCCTCCAGGGCGCTCAGCTCCAGCACCCGCAGTCCGTCCTCGTGGTCTAAGTCGCTCTGGAAGCGCAGCTGCAGCCACCTGGGGGCGGCCCCGATCCCGGCTCAGGCCGAGCCCCGCCACCTCTGGCCGCCAGGGGGCGGCGGCGCCCGGCGGGACACGGGTTCGAGCACCGCGGCCGGGAGTGCGGGGCACTGGGCGGGGGGGGGGGAGCCGCACCCGAGGCAGAAGAGCAGCGGCTCGGCGCTGAGCCCGCACAGGTGCCGGTGCAGCTCGGGGTCCGCGTGGTGCAGCAGCTCCGCGGCGCGGCCTGCGGCACAGGGGTCGGACCCGGGTTGGGGGGGGGGGGCCGGGGCTGATCCCAGCCCAGGGGCAGGGGCGGGGGGCTCACGCGCGAGGCGGGCGGCGCCGGAGGGGCGCAGCGAGGGCGCCCAGCGCCGCAGACAGGCCGAGAAGCACCAGAAGGCGGCGGGCTCCGCGTGCAGCGCCTCCAGGAAGCGGGCGGCCACGGCGGACAGCCCCGAGCGGTAGCGCTCGCCTGCGGGGGGCAGCAGTCAGGGGCGTGGCGGGGGCGGTGCCGGGGGCGTGGCACCGGGACGTGCGCTGGACAGGCGGGGCGAAGCGGTGGGCGGGGTTGGGGGCGTGGCCATGGGGCATGTGCGGGGCTGGCCGGGGCCTGGCTTGTCGCAGGTCAGTGGGCGGGGCCTGGGGAGGGTGGTGGGCGGGGCCTGGGTTGTGGCAGGGCAGTAGGTGGGGCCTGGGGCATGTGCTGGGTGTGGCCTGGGGCGGGGCGTGGCCGTGGCGGGTGGGGGGCGCCGGCGGGGTGGGACGGGGCTCACCGGGGTGGAAGGCGGCATAGGTGACCAGCAGGTCGCGCAGCTGGATCAGCCGGGCCAGGCCCTGGCGCCTGCGGGAGCCGCGGGCTGAGCCGGGGGCTTGGGGCCGGGGACCGGGATCCGGGGCCGGGCGGCCGCACTCACTGGAAGAAGGTGCGGTGCCGGTGGGTCCGGGGCACGTCGGCGTCGATGTCCCGTAGCGCTGCCCCGAACTGCGCCTCGTCCAGGCCCTGCAGTTGCTGCTCGGCCTGGCAGGGCGGTGGGGTCAGTGCCCGCCCAGCCCTGCCCAGCCCGGCCTCCTGGGTCCTCTTGTGGCAGAGCGGGGCTTGGATGCCTGGGTCCTCTCCTTGCTCCAGGTGGGCAGTGGGGCCCGGTGGTTAGAGCCCAGCCGTGCCCCTTGGGCTGTGCTCCCGCAGCCCAACTGGAGCCTTCCTTGTTGCCCACTCACCTCCAGCGCCGCCTCCTCATCGTCCTCCTCCCCGTCCTCCTCCTCGCGCCCCTCGTGCTCCTGGATGGCCAGCGCCAGCTCCACTGCGGGCACAGAGCAGGCCCCGTCTCAGCCTAGAGGGGTCCTGGCTCTTTAAGGAGGGTGGGGCGCTATGGTTTAACTCGGGGGCGGGGCTTCTTGGTGGGTGGAGCCTTGGGGGGCTATAAATGGAGGGTCCCAGGGTGTGGCGCTGGGTGTGCTGTGACACCACAGGGCAGGGGGCTCACTCACGGTCTGAGTGCACGCGCCAGTGCCGGGCGCTGGGCACACGCCTGCGCCATGCTGCCTTCATAGCGCGGTAGCGGGCGCCCAGATGCCGGTCCAGCTCCCGCTGTGCCTCCACCGTGGCCTCCGGTGGGTACACGCCGAAGAGCAGCTTCCAGCGCACGGTGCAGGGGACATGGCCTGCCTCTGCCTCTGCCTCTGCC
>JAGPOW010002666.1:0-33274 GCA_030014935.1 Caiman crocodilus | reverse complement strand
CCTCCGCCTCCTCCTCCTCAGGGCCGGCCCCCCCCCCCCCCGCCCGGCCCCAACCCGCCCCACACCCTCGCTCCCGCCCGCCGCGCCGCGGCCCGCCCGACAAATCTCGCGAGAACAGCGCGGGGGTGGGGGGGAAAGACCTCGGCTGGATGGGAAAGGGAGTCCGGCGCCGGCCGGCGGAGGGAAAATGGCGGCGGGGAACTCTCGCGAGATGTGGGAAAAGCGGGTGGAAGGAAAAGGCAGGGCGAGTTCTCGCGACAATTGAGGGCGGGCTGTGAAAGTGGAGACGGGAAAGGGAGTCTTAGAGGCTAAAATGGGAGGTGGGGACGTAACTCTCGCGAGATTAGATGGGAATGAATGGTGAATTATCGCGACAGTTTCTGCTGTGGCTGGGGAAGAGCTATCGCGAGATATGATAGGGCTGAATGGCGAAGTCTCGTGACATTTCTTGAAGTGGCGGGGGGGGGAGTTCTCGCGAGAATTAAGCCGGCTATGTAACCCTCAGTTTATCATCTAAAAGGCTGTGGGTGGGAAATGGTTTGAACTCTCGGAAGCGGGTTAAAGGGAGAAATCTCGCGAGAGTTTGGGCAGCGTTTGAAAGGAAGGGCGGGAAAAGGAGTCCGGCTTCCAAGAAGAGGAATGGTGGCGAAGAGCTGTCGCGAGATTTGTAGTGAAATCTCACGGGATTTGAGAGGAAGCCCTGTGGGTGAATTCTCGTGAGATATGGGGAAGGACTGGGAAAGGCAGTTCCTTTTCTGAGGCGGAGAAATCTCGCGAGGTGTGGCAAGATGAGGCGAACTCTTCCAGACTATAGTCAGAGCCGCAGAGAACTCTGCGGAAGGGAAGAAGAGAAAGAGAATCTATCATTTGGGGCCAGTTCAAGGGAAGACCTCTCACGAGAGTTAATTGTAGGATCTCGCGAGATGTTGGGAGCAGGGCTGTAATAACGATGGTGGAAATTAAGCCCGCATTGCCCTCCCCGCATATTATCGCAGAGCCTGCTGGGAATTGTAGTCCCATCAGAACAGAAATTACAGTACTTGCTGGGAATCGTAGTTCCATCACAAAGGGTTCTGGGAGTCGGAGTCCTAGCGCAACGAATCGTTGGGGATGATGGGACTTACAATTGAATCGCGGGGGACGATAGGAACTGTGGTTGGAATCGCAAAGCCTGATGGGAAATGCAGTCCCGTTGGAAGGCATCAGAGCTCGAATCACAGGGCATGAAGGGTAACATAGCTGCAGCAAGGAGCACCATGGGACCCCGAGTTCCCAGGCAGCTGTTGTCCATGCTGCAGGGGATGATGGGAAATGTAGTCACAGGTGTCCACAGAGGGTCGAGGCAGGCCATTCCCCCCTTCCTCCAAAGAGTCAGGCCGCCACGCACGGCCAGGGCAAGGGCTGGCCTGGGGCGGAAGACCCGTGCGCCTCCGGACAACACATTCCCAGCGCTGGGCAGCAGCAGCCCCCTTGTAGCCACGAGAGGTCAGGGCCCAGGCATGGCCACGGCCCTGCTAACACGGGGCAAAACGACCCTCCCATCCCTGCACCCCCTGGAAGATCTGTTTTTTCTTCTCCTTTACCGGCTCCAAATGTTGCACGATTCCCCCGGGGCAAGGGCCCCAGCAAGGCAAGATGGATTCCAACCAGAAGCCCCCACGTTTCTCCTGGTAATGGGGAGTCCAGAAGTCACCTTCCCAGCCTACGTCCCCATTTTTGTGCGCTGTTCCTTGGGGGGAAGCAGCATGGACGCACATAACCATGAGACCATCAGGCCTGTTTCGCACACGGTGCTGCAGAGATCAGGGCCCTTGATCGTGCCAAAGGCACCACCAGCACCCATGGGGACGAGACCGCTGAAGGGCGGGAGGTAAGGCAGGAGGAGGGGGGCTGCGGTGATCCTAGCCCAAACCCAGGCACCTGGGCTCCTGCTCTTGCCCCAGCCCCCTACCCTCCTGGGGAACCCCAGTGCTCCGCGCTTCCAACCCTTCCCAGCATCCTTTGCTCATGCCACCTCCCTGGGGACGCGACTGGTTTGCTGTGGCTCCTGCTGGCCAGGCATCCAATGCATGAGGAGGTTGCGGAGCCCTTGCCATGGCACTCGCGCGCTGGAACCAGAGCCCAGGAGTCCTGCGCTACCACCCCGGGACCAGAAGCACCAATCCAGCCAGAAGCACCAATTTGGGGTTTAATTAAACCAAAAGTGAGGGAGGGGCTAGGAACCGCAGCATCCAAGGAGGGAGGGAGGGAGGAGGGGGCAGGCGCCTCTGCAGCCCTCCCCCCATCCCATTAACCCTTTCAGTCCCGATGGGGTTGGGGGGGAGGGGCCCGTCACGACGTTGATACAGGAATAGAAAAAGAGCGCGATACATTAAAAACCAGAGGGTGGGGCGGCGCGGAAGGGGGTGGGGGTGGGGTCATCATTTAAAACCACCATCTCAAACCCGTTATAAATGTACAAAAGGCTCCCAGCACGAGCGGGGGAGGGCCGATCTATATACAAGCCGGGGGGGCAGCCCCCCAAATCTTCCTGATGCCTTTGGGTGGTGTCGACGGCCTCCTCCAGCTCGTCCAGTCCAGCAGGGGGCACCCGAGCCCGGGGGCAGAGCCAGCATGCCCCTCGTCAGGCCGAAGGGGTGCCAGAATGGTTGCTGCTGGGCCCCGGGGCAACAAAATGGCCACCACCAGACCGGGGTGGAGCCCATACGGCCGCTGCTAGGATCCCAGGGCAACTCAGTGGCTGCCACGGGCCTAGAGTGGGCACCAACATGGCTGTTGTCAGGCTCCAGGTCAGCAAAATGGCCACCACCAAGCTGTGCTAGCAAGGCTGTTGCCAGGCTGGGGGCAGCAGAATGGTGGCCACCAAGCTGGCTGGGGTCGGAGCCAATATGGCCACTATCAGGCCCCCAGGGCACCAAAACGGCTGCCACCAGGACAGAGGGGTGCCAAAACGCCCGGTGTCAGGCTTCACGGTGTGAAGTTGGCTGTCATTCAGCTGGAAAGGCTGCCAAAATGGTAGTCACCAGGCACCAAAATGGCTGCCACCACAGCAAAGAGGGTGCCAAAATGGCTGCTGCTGCACCCACGGGGCACCAAAATTGGCTGTTGGTGAGCCACAAGGGGTACCAACACAGCCAGGGAGCGGGCCAAATGCCACCCCGTGCCCCTGTTGCCCCCTAGAGTCCTCGCCCTGCTTGGGGCAGGGGCCGGGCCGTGCTCCTTATCTGGACTCCCGGTCCTTGTAGGCGGCGGTGAGGTCGCGGACGTCGGGGGGCCGCCGGGGCGAGGCGGAGCGGGCGCTGGGCGTGGCAGACGCGGGGATGAGGGGAGGTGGGGCGCTGAGCAGCCCGGCAGTGGCGCCAGGGGGCGGGGCCGGCGAGGCAGAGGGCGGGGCCTTGCCCAGCAGCGCAGCGTGGCGAGGGTAGGGCAGCAGGCCCGGGTGGGGCGAGGGGGGCGCCAGCCCGTAGAGCCGCACCCGCTCGTAGTCGTCAGGCAGCTCCCGCTCCAGGTAGCGGGGCAGGCGCGGCAGCTCCAGCGCCCGTGGGTACGGCTCCCGCCAGCCCTCCAGGCTGCTGTAGGCGGGCGCCAGGTAGTGGCCGGTGGCTGCGGTGGGTCCGCGGTCGAAGACGGCCAATGCCCCCAGGGGGTGGCCCACGTGGAGGGGGCTGGGGAAGGGGGCGCCCGCCCTCAGCGCCCCCTCGAAGCCACCCAGTTCGGGCTCCTCCTTCACCTTCACCTCCTTCTTCAGCTGTGCCTCTGGGTAGGGGGAGCGCGAGGCGCCGCCCCCTGCCGGGCTGCCGTAGCGCAGCTCCCGGCCCAGCTCCGTCCTGCCCGCTGCCGCCTCCTCGTGTGCCAGGGCTGCCGGAGGTTTGGGGGGCGCAGGGGAAGCTCGCATGGGGTGCCGGGAGAAGATCGTATCCCTATGGAGGGGAAGGAAGCTGCAATTGAAGTCTGAGGCGCTCCATGGCACCCCCCCCCCCCAACTGAGATTAATGGGTGTCAGGCACTATACGAACCCCCAGGCTGACAGTGGGGGGTGCTGGGCGCTGTGCAGGCCCCCCTAGACTAGGAGTAGGGGGCACCATGTGCTGTATGCATCCTCCAGGCTGAGGTCAGGGGGTGCCGTGTGAAACCCCCTGGCTGGGAGTGGGGGATGCCAGGTGCTGTACGGACCCTCCATGCCAAGAGCAGGAGGTGCCGGGCACTGGTCGGACCCCCCAGGCTGAGATCAGGGTGCCAGGTGCTATACAGACACCCCCGGTCAAGACTGGGGACACGGAGTGCTGTGGGGACCCCCAGGCCGCACTCAGGGGCATCAGGCGCTGTGCAGACCCTGCTGCCTGAGATTGGGGGCGCAGGGCACTGTGCAGACCCCCCAGGCCGAGACTGGGGGCAGCTGCGCGCAGCCGGGGATGGGGACCGCAGCCTCCCTCCCGGCCCCCCCTCACCTGTCCTTCTCATCCTTGATGGCGGGCACCTCGCGCTTCTCGGGCTCCTTGTCGTGGGGGCGGTCGGGACCGTCGCCAGCGGCCTTGGGCCAGGCTGGGGCAGTGGGGAAGGAGGGCGGCGTGCGGTGGAGCCGGCTCCAGGGGTCGTGGGCAGGGCCGTAGGCTGGCGGCCCGGGACTGTCCTTCTGCCCAAACACTGCACCCGAGTCTGGGCCGGAGACAGACAGCAGGCATGAGGCCAAGATCCAGCACAGGCCCCAGCCCAACCAGGCCCCACCTACTAGAAGCCCCGCCCACAGCCCTCTCTTTTCCAGCTCCACCTTCTTTCCACTACAGCTAGCCCTGCCCCTTAAGATCAGGCCCCACCCCTTCTCAAGTACCATCCTACTGAATGTGTCAGTGGCTTTGCCCACTCCTGGGCAGGAGATAGCTCCGCCCTCTCTTCCCTAAGCTCCACCCCCCCAAAGCACTGTACTCCTATCCTTTCCATTTTCCCTTACCTATGGAAACTCCGCCTACTCTCTGGAAGAGACTGCCCCCCTGCCACAAGCCCCACCCACTCTCTGAAAGAGTTCTGGCCTCCACTGACAAGCCCCACCTCCATGACCCCCGTAGACTCCACCCACTCCACCACAGCCCCCCTCCATAAGCCCCACTCCCTACACGATGCCCAAGAGACCTCAGAGCATCCACCCACACCAGCACACCCCCACGCCCCCAGGGCTCCACCCATGTGATGGGGGCAGGGCTCGATTTGCATAACTCTGCCCCCAGACTCACTGAAGGTGGGGTTCCCTAGGCCCCCAAAGGCCCCATTGGACAGCGCTCCCAGGGCCGAGAAGCTGGCTGGTCGGCTGAAGGGGTCTGCAAGGCAAGGGCTAGGGGTCAGAGTGGGGGTGCAGCCTCCAGGGCCCCGCCCCCCCGTCCCACCCCCTCCCAGGCTCTTACCGATGTGTGCGCTGGGGCCCAGGAAGGCGCCAGGAGGGGCACCGGGGGGCCCGAAGTGGGCAGCGGAGCCTGGGTGGACAGCACCTGCAGAGGCCAGAGGGAGGGGTTGGGTGGCCTGAACGGGCATGGGATGGGTTGCAAAGGGCAAAGGTCAAAAGGCACTGACCTGCGGGGGTGAAGAGGGTGGCTGGGCGCGTGAGTTCAGGGCCATGCGCCAGGGTCCCAAAGGCCCCGGTGCCCGGCAGGCAGGTGATGAGGTCGTTCCGGAAATCCAGCTTGTGGGGGTCGCCCTGCATGAGCTGGGAGAGAGACGCCGTCAGCCACGCCTGGATCCCGAGGCAGAGATGGGGGGCGTGCCAGGCAGTGTACAGACCCCCCAGGCTGGGACTGGAGTGCTCTGAGCACCGTACAGGCACCCCAGGCTGAGAGTGAGGGGGGGCTAGACACTCTGTGGACCCCCAGGCCAAGACTGCAGGTATTGGATGCTTTACAGCTGAGATCAGGAGGTGCCAGGCAATGTATAGACCCCCTAGGCTGAAATTGGGGCGTGCCAGGTGCCCTATGGACCCCCCAAGTTGAGATTGGGGGGTTCCAGGAACTATATGTACCCCCAGGCTGTGGTCAGGGGGTGTCAGGCACTACATGGAGCTCCTAGGCTGAAATCGGGGGGCACTGGGTGCTGTATGGACCTCCCCAGGCTGATCTTGGGGGATGCTAGGCACCGTGTGGACCCCCCCCAGGCAGAGACTGGCAGGTGCTAGGCACAGTATGGATCCCACAGGCTGAGATCAGGGGGCACTGGGCACTGTGCAGACCTCCTCCCACACTGGGATAAGGTCCAGGCAGACTCTACCTTAAGCTTCTCCTGGTGTCGAAGGATCATGTAGGCCACACGGACGTGCATGGCGCACCACTTGCCCGACTTCTGCAAGGGGAGCAGGGAGGGGGGAGTCTCAGTTTGGGCAGCTGGATCCCCTCAGCCCACTCCCCTCCCAGCGAAGCCAGGCAATCGGCCTGCCAGCCCCCCATGGAGCAACTCACCCGCAGTGTGGGCCTGAAGGGGTCCGTGAGCTGCAGGAAAACAGAAGGGGGGTTAGTGCACCCACCAGGACGCCCCAAATCCCCCAGGCCCCCACTCACCTGTGCTCCCTTCTGGGACAGGCTGGGGGCGACGGTGCCCAGGCGCGAGGGCAGCTCCGGGTTAGTGCTCTGCAGGGAGATGGGCGGCCCACTGGAGGGGAGAACCCCGGTGTCCGGGCTCCCAGCCCTCCTGCTCTCACCCCCTCACACTCAAGAACCCAGGTATCTGGGTCCCAGTCCCCCTACTCCCCTCCCAGAGACCCCAGGCGTCTGGCTCCCAACCATGCTCCCCTGGCCCCATCACTGGGACTCACCTTGGGTTGGAAGGCCCCCTGCAAGGACCCAAAGGACACGGTGGGGGGCAGGACAGGCGGGATCCCAGGCATGGCCGAGGGGAAGGTAGCATAGAACTGGGGTGGGGGGAGAGAGGGAGGAGCGACGTCACTGCTGGGAGCAACACCCTCCACCCCACTGAAACCTGGCTGAGACATGACCCGTCCTCTGCTAAAGCCCGGCTCCAGGGACATGGCTCTGAGACATGCCTCCATCGCTCGCTAGAGCCCAGTCTCAGGGACGTGACTCAGAGACATGGCCCATCCCTTCCTGTCCTGGAACCTGGGTCCAGGAACATGGCCCTGACACATGGCTCTATCCCCTGGCTAGAGCCCAGTCTCGGGGACTTGGGCCTGAGACGCAGCCCATACTGTACTCAGTCCCTGGGGACACAGCTCCAGCCCCTGCTAGCCCAGGCTTGCGGCCCTGAGATGCAGCCCATCCCGTGCTAGAGCCCGGCCTTGGAGACACGGCTCCAGTCCCCCCTTAAAGTCTGATCTCCCAACCCTGAGACACAGTCCGTCCTGTGCTATAGCCCAGCCTCAGGAATGTGGGCCTGAGACATGGCTCCATCCCTCGCTAGAGCCCAATCTCCCAGCCTCAAGACACAGCCCAGCCTTGGGGACACAGTCCGACGACATGGCTCCATCCCCCGCTAGAGCCCACCTCAGGGACCCGGCCCCAGCCGGGGCACTCACGTTATGCCGTAGCAGCCCATCGATCTTGCCTGGGTATTTTTCAAACTGGGGAAAGACAATGCACGAGAGATCAGGGGTCTCTGAGCAACTGGGAGAAGGAAGCCACCCTCTGCCTCCCGAGTGGCAGCTACTGTGCGGCCAGCTCTGGGGCAGAGCGGGTGGGCGATGGCTGAGTGGAACATGGCATGAGGCCCTGCCTATGCCCACCCCCAGAGGCAGCCTGTCAGGCTCCGACCTCCCCAGACCTGGGAGAAAGCCCCCTGCTCTCATCCCCCCAGCCCCGATCCCCTCTGGAAAAACCCAGCCTAGCCTTCCCTCCATGCACTCACCATGGCGGGGGCAGGGGCGGGAGCGGGCACCACGCCAGGCGGGAAGGGGGTGAAGTGCTGGTGCGTGTGCTGGTGCGTGTGCTGGTGCTGGTGGTTGTGCTGGTGGAACTGGAAGGCCAGGGGCCGGATGGCGGCGGCAGCCCCCACATCGGCCCCCCCGGGCCCCGTCAGGAACCGGGAGCTCAGGTCCGGCCGCAGCAGCTCGGGCTCTGGGCGGGGGTGGGACGGGGCCGGTGGCAGTGTTACCTAGGGATGGCGGTTGGGGGGGTCCAGCCCCCAGCATGCAGGGGCCCCATGGGTCTGAGCCCCCGCCCCAAGCCAACCTGACCGCTTGGTGGGCGCAGACCTAATTCCCTCTTTAACCAGGCCAGGCCAACCCTTGCCCCCCCAGATCTCTTCCCACCCCCAGCCACACCTGACCCTAAGTTAGGCTTAAGCCCTCTCCCACAAGGCCTAAGACCCCCCTGATGCCTAAACACCCAACCTGGCCTCAAGTCTCTGACCAGAGGTCCGAGACATAGCTCCCCCGAGCCAGACTTGACCCCCTGCAGCTAGGCCTGAGCCCCTGCCATACCTACAGACCCCCCACAGGCCTCAGACCCCCAGCCACACCTAACTCCCCCTCCCCAGCCAGGCCTGACCCTCCCCAGTTAGGGCTCAACCCCAAACCAGGCGTAAGGACCCCCCTCAGAGCCGACACCCCTCCTCCAAGACCTAGTGCCTCCAGTTCTGATCTCCCGCACAGGCCTGCAGACCCCCTCCCAGGCTAAGCCTCCCTCCCCCGTCACCGATCTATAGACCACCCCAAGGCCTAAGCCCCCCCCAGGTATGCAAGGCTTGAGAACCCCCCTACAGATCTAACCCTCCAACTCCCTACACTTAAAGCCCCCCGCCCCAGCCTGCTGTCACCCCTGCAGAGGTACAGTCGCCCTCAACCAGGCCCGACATGCCCCTTTCCCCAGCTCCCCTCTCCCCCCGACACGGCTCCATCTGCCCTGATGTCCCCCAACCCACTCACCGGAGAGGGCGGCGGCCGCGGCAGGGTGTCCAGCCACCTGCAGCAGGGGCGGGGGCGGGGGCAGGCCGGGTGAGGGGGGGAAGAGTGGGGGGTGGTGGTGGGAGGGGGGGCGCAGGGCCGCGGGGAAGGCGTGGGGGGGCAGGGCCAGCGAGGGCGGGGAGGGGCGCGGGGGCAGCTGCGAGGCGGGGGCCGAGGCGGGGGCGGCTGAGGCGGGCAGCAATGGCTTGGCGTGGGCACTGCTCCGGCCGGACCTGCGGGGGCGATGGGAGACAGCAGTCAGTCTGGGGCCTGGGACAGAGAGAGAGGGATACCGGCAGGGCCCCAGCATCCCAGAAGCCCCTGCACAGGACCCAGGCGTCCGGGGCACCGTCCCACCCAGAACGGACACCCACACGTCCGGGACACACCCCACAGAGAGAGGTGAAAACTGAACGAAACAGCAATGAATGAATCAGAGCCAGGAAAAGAGAAAATAGACAAATAAAACAAAAGTAAAAGGAAAAAAGGGCTGACCAGAACAAGGGGAGGTAAAAGAAATGAAAACAAGGAAAAAAACGCAAAGCAAAAGAAAGAACCAAAAAGAACAAATGAAAGAGGATGAGGGACAATAAAGAAGCAAGTGAAGAGCATGCAAAAAAAAGAAAAGACTGCATAAAACAGGGCGAGAAAGGAAAGGAAGAAAGAAAGGCGTGACCAGAACAGCAAGAGAAACACTACACGAAACAGGGCGAGAAAGGAAAGGTGAGAAAAAGAAAAAAAGGGGACATAGCCACAAGAGGGGAGAAAAGGGAGCAGAACAAAAAACAGGAAAGAAAAAGGAACAGAAACCGACTGAAATAGTAAGCAAGAATGAAATACTGAGAAAACAACAAAGACAAAGAGTGAATGAAATAGCAGAGGGAAAAGAAAACAGAATGAAAATAAGGAAACGAAGGAAGAGACACGGCAAAGAAAACAGGGCAAGAAAGGGGAACTTAGCAACAAGAAAAACACAACTAAAAATGCAGAAAAAAAAGATGAACAAGATGTGAGAAAGGAGAAAGCGAGTCAACCAGTGAAAATGAAACAGAGAAAAAGGAGAGAACGAAACACCAAGAGAGAAAGGAGAAGAAAAGGGAGCGAAAGAATGAACAGAAGAGTGAGACGGAGAAAAAAAAGAGGCTGAAACAGTGAGAAAAGCCCAAATAAAAAGAGGGAGGAAGAAAGACTAAAATGGTGAGAAGGAGGGAATGAAACAAGGGAAAGAAAGAAAAAAGAAAAGGGAGGAAGGATAAGAACGAATGGCACAGACAGATGGACAGATGAAAAGGGAAAGAACAAAGGAGGAAAACAAATCTCCAGAGAACAAAGCAGTGAGAAAAGGAAAAAGAGCGAGTGGAAAAGGGAGGAAAGAGAAGAAACAAGGAAGGATACCATATTTACCCACCTACAAGACAACTCTGAATTGACGACAACTCCCCGCCCCCCACTAATTAAATTCTAGACGTTTACATATTTATTGTAATTTCCCATGTCTAGGATGTAAATCAGGGGAGGGACATCTTCATTTCATGCCCCCCACTCCTGTGGGATGAGTGTCCCCCCATGGCTTGCCACCTCCACAGCTTGGCCCCCTCTCTCCCCAACACCGCTTAACCTGAATCACACCTATGTCAAAGCTGGGTGTGGGCACGATGGTGGCAATGGGGGCTGTGCTCCAGCTCCAGCTCCCCCTGTACTCAAATCCAAGAGGAGGGACTTTATTTCTCCCCATGCTGAATGAAGCGGGTGGGGGGAGCTTGTCTTGGAGTCAAGTAAATACAGTAAATATACCACGCCAAGGACAGAAAAAGGAAGAAAGCAGCAACCAGACGGCAAGAAACAAAAGGAACAAGGGAAAAACAAATGGCACTGAATGACAGAGTGGAGAACAGGAAAAGAAGGGATGAAACAGGATGAGGATGGGCAGAAAAAGAGATTGAAGCATCAGGAAAAAGAAAAAAGGCATGAATGAAACAGGCAGGAAAGAAGTGGAGAAAACCAGCAAACTGAAGCAGAGGAGGAAGAGGGAGAGAAATGGGTGAACTGCGCAAGGGCCCTGCCATACATTCCAATCAAAACTGGGTAGAGATGAGCTGTGATGTTGGCACACCCTTTCAAGCACTGCGTTGGGAGTGAGTTGACTCTTTGCAGCTGGGCGACCATTTTTATGGCAGGATAATTGCTTTCCCAGTTTACGTTTATTGTGCGATTCCCCAGTTAAAACTGTGCAATGTATGTAGTGTGAGGCAGGGGCTCAAGAAACCAAAGCAATGAGAATAGCAGGCTCCAGGTGCAGTCTGCCCACACCACTGACCACCCCACACCTCTTTTCAAAATCCTAGGTTCACCCACAAAAGTGGAAGGGGGAAGAGATGAGTGAATGCTAAGGGGAAAAAGGAATGAGGAAAAAAAGAAAGAACATGGAGTAGAGGAGCAGGAAAGGGGGAAGGAAACAGTGCAAGGGAGGAAGGAAAGAACAAAATGAATCAACAAAGAAAGAGATAAAAAAAGCAAATGAAGCAGCAAAGGAGAAAGAGAAAAAGTAAATGAACCAAAGGAAAGAAAGAGAGCTAATAAAGCTACTGGAAAAGAGAAAATAAGTTAGAACAGCAAAAAAGAAGAAATGGGATGAAACAGCAAAGAGAGAAAATGAGAATCAATGAAAGAGGATGAGGAAAGAAAAGAAAAATACTGAGCAAAAGGGAGGGGAAGAAGGGACTGAGACAGAAAGGAAAGTGAGACAAAGACCAAGGAGTGGAAGGAACAAGTCATACAGTAGAAAAGAAATGGAACAAGAATGAAGGAGTGGGAAAAGCGAAAAAGGAGGAGGAAGGAAAGAAGAAGAGAGGAGAAAAGGGTAGAAAGAAAGAATGAAGTGGAGATAAGGACATGGAAGAAAGGCACAAGACTGAGAGAAAGAAAAGGGAAGAAGGGAATGAGAGGAGGGGATATAACAGGAAGAAAGGAGGGCAGGCGCTGACTCACCCGCCGGTGCTGAGGTCGAGCCCCGCAGTGTAGACCCCGGGCTGCGGCTGGCTGGCGAAGGGGGGCACCTTCATGTGGGGCTGGGGCAGGCTGGGGGGCTGGGCGCGGGGCAGGGGAGCACCGCGGGGGGCAGTAGGGCCGGGAGGTGGGGCCCGGGTGGGTGCCGGAGGGCTAGGGGGGCGGAGTGGGGGGGCCGGGGCCGCCGGGGCCGGGGGATCCTTGGGCAGGAAAGGCACTAGCAGGGCGTCCCGGTCGGCCTCATAGCTCCGCTCCTGGCTCCGCTCCAGGCCTGACACCTTGGGGATGACCGAGAGCTTGGCCTCCCGCGTCCCGTTCACCGCACCGCCGGGGCCCGGGCCTGCGGGGCAGAAAAACACCATAAGACGGGGTGCCAGGAGACCACACTGGGATGCTGGGTGGGGGGAGGAAGAACAAGGTTTATGCATGTAAATACAGTAGCTCCCTTTTCTCCAGGCAGGGAGTGGAGCATGGGGGTGCCATGGGGCAGGAGGGCAGCAAAAGGTGCTGTAGGACAGGGGTAGGGTGGAGAAGTAGCAGGGGATGGGGGGAATGAGTGCATTCTAGGCCAAGGGGTAATGCAGCAAGGGGTGCTGGGGCAAATGGGGAAGGCTGAAGAGCCATGGCAAGAATAGTGCATGTTCTACATGTGAAAATACAGTAGGCCCCTTTTGTAGGCCAGGGGAGCAAAAAAGTGCATGGTCTACACAGGACAATACGGCAGCCCCCCTTTTGCCCTGCAGGGGGCACCTGGGGGTGGGAAGCACGTTGTACACGTGACAATACGGTATCTCCCTCTTGCCCTGCAGGGAGCACCCACCTTTGCTGGCGGAGACAGTGAACGACTGGTCCAGTTCATCGGCGGAGGCCTGGGGAGAGGGGCAAACAGCCCAGTTACTCCAGGGAGGGGACAGGGCACGGGTAGATTTGGGGGTGCAGGGGAAGAAGCTCCGCCCCACAACGTGGGGCAGAGCTAGGGTCTCACCTGCTCCTCGGGGTCGCTCTCGGCATCACACTGCAAAGGAGAGACAGGGGGTGAGGTGGGGGCGGGGCTGGGGGCAACTGGGGAGGGGCAATTAGTGGGGACACTTACTATGTATCCCGTTTCCAGGTAGGAGTGGCGGGAAGCCTGTGGGGGTGGGGAGAGAGACGGGGAAAGGGGGTGGGGTCAGGCCAGCGGCCCCGCCCCCTCGGGAGGCAGAGGCGGCTCTCCCTAGCACATCTCATGAACCCCATATAGAGGACGAGTCCCCGACTGCCAGGGGAAAACTGAGGCAGGTAGGGAAGTGGCTCCCTGGAAAGCCTCACCTCTTTCCTCCGCCGTTTGCCCGGCTTGCGTAGAGCCCGGTCCCCCGGGCGCCGCCCGCGGCCCTTTTCCGAGCTGCCAGCACGGCCTGGCCCATCCTCCGAGCCGCTGCCCTCGCCCCGCTTCCGCTTGCCCGACTGCTTCAGGCGCTGCTCCAGCCGCTCTGGGGTCTTCAGGGAGGCGTCCTTCTGAATGGAGGAGACAGCAGTTGAGAATGGAGCCGTGGCCAGCTCTGGGGTGAGCACCAGGAGCTGGGTGTCACGGTGATGCAGCCAGCTCTGGGGCAGGTGTCACGGAGCTGTGGCCAGCTCTGGAGTCGATGCTGAGGACTGAGAGCTACACAGCTGCGGCTGGCTCTGGGGTGGGCACTGGGGGCCAGAGCTGCAACCTGCTTTAGGGTGGGTCCTGACTACTGACCCCAGAGCTGCAGAGTAGGCACTGAGGGCCAGGTGCATCTTACTTGCTCCTGGTGCCCACCCCAGAGCTGACTGCCAGGCAAAACAGCTGTGGCCAAGCCTGGGGTGGGTGCTAGTGGGGGGGGGGGTCATGTGTCATGGAGCTGCAGCTGGCTCTGGGGTGGGCATTAGAGGCTGGGTATAATGGAGTTACTGCTAGGTCTAGGATGGGTGCCAGGGTCTGGGTATGACAGAGCTGCAGCCAGCTCTGGGACAGGTGTTGGGGGCCAGGTGTAACGGAATTGCAGCCAGGTCTGGGGTGGATGTCAGGGGCTGGGCGTAACGGACCAGCAGCCAGCTCTGCGATGGGTGCCAGTGGCAGGTGTAACAGAATTGCAGCCAGGTCTGGGGTGGGCTTCAGGGCTGGGTATAATGGAGCTGCAGCCAGCTCTGGGATAGGTGCTGGGGGCCAGGTGTAATGGAATTGCGGCCAGCTCTGGATTTGGCAGCAGAGCCAGGTATACCAGAATTGCGGCCAGCCCTGGGGTAGGCCCCAGAGGCCGGGTGTAACACAGCTGCAGCCAGCTCTGGGGTGGACACCCGGGGCCAGGTGTAATGGAGCTGCAGCCGCCTCTGGGGTGGGGCGGAGTGGGGTGCGGCAGGCTCCCTCCCATCCCAGCCGAGCAGTGTGCGAGTCGCGGCCTGCCCCGCGTGGGACAGGCCCTGCCCCGGAGCGTGCCCACAGCCCCGGCCCCCCAGCACGGAGGCGCAGCCCCGGTCCCCAGCGCGCCCCGCACCTCCAGGGCCTCGAGGCTGGCGAAGCTGGCGATGGCGAAGCCGTCGATGAGGTCTTCCTCCTCCTCCTCCTCCTCGTCCTCGTCCTCTTCCCGGCTGCCTGAGGAGGCCGAGGCCCGCTTCCTGCGGCGCGGGGGCCGGCGGCGGCGCAGGGTCTTGCCGGGGGCGGCGGGGGCCGGCGGCGCGGGGCCCCCCTCACTCCCCGAGCCCGAGGACGAGGACGAGGAGGGCGGGGGCAGCAGCCCCCCGCGGCGCGCGGCCTCCCCGGGCCGGCCCCCGCGGCGCCGGCTCTCACGGTCCCGCCGCGAGCAGCGCCGCTTGCGCCGGGCCCGGCTCCCACCCCCACTCCAGCAGGGGGCAGGCGGCCCCGTGCCCTCCATGACGCCCCGGGGCGGTCGGCGCGCGGGGTGGGGGGAGGCTGCTCCGGCCGCGCCCCTCACCCCTCCCCCGCCTGCGGCATGGCAGCGCCTGCTGTCTGCCGAGTCCTTCGCCACCCCTTGCAGCGGTGTCGCCCCCTTCACGGCCGGCCGGTGCCGGAGGCCTCCTTCAGTCCAGGCCCGGGGAGCAACCGACCCTCCCCTTTAGAGCAGCTTCCACGTCCTCCAGCTGCCCTGCTCTCAGTCCCGGTCCAGGAAGCGCATGGAGGTGACGGTCCCTCCCCTTTAAGGGGCTCGGTGGTGCCCTGTCGCCCCTGCTCGGGCGTCCTTTCCCGTCGGGCCTAGCCCAGCCTCTTCCAATCCCAATCCAGGAAGTGGGGGAGGCGATTGCTCCTCCCCCCCCAGCTGGTTTTAACAGCCTCCGCTGGAGATGGCTCCTGTACGTGCCTTTGCCTTTAAGGCGTGCCCAGACCGGGGCAGCCCGGCTGTCACCGGCAAGCCCTGATGCAGAGGGGCGAGCACGGTCTTTAAGCAGACATACCTGTCAGGAGCCTGTGCCTTTAAAATGGGGGGCGGAGGGGGTTGAGCCTTTAATTCTTAAAGGGCCAGTAGCAGCTCTCAGCAGAAGCCTCCCGTAGCAGAACGCAGGCCGTGGGGAGAGCGCCGTCACCGCCCACCACGGCCTCCCGGCAGTTCTGGGCCTGACTTCCCCTTTAAATGCATTGGTTTAAAGTCGCCCGGTGCCAACTTCCCCTTTAAAGACTCTGAAAAGGGCAAAATGTCATGCTTCCTCCAATGACATCACAGCATTTACGGGAGCGTGGCGGGGCGCTGCCCCTTTAACGATCCGGATTAAAATCCCACCCAACCAGCAGGGTCCCGGGGGCTGTATCCTGCTCCTTTAAGGATTGGTTCCTCCGCCGTTCCTTCTCCTTTCCTTTAAGGCAGGTGGATTAAATCCTCCGACGGTTTTTTAAAATGGTCCTTCCCTTTAACGTGGCGGCGTCCGGTCCCTCCGACGGGAAAAGCCTCCTCTCCGTTTCCTCCGGCCGCGGAGAACTTCCCGGGGCCCTTTAAATCCGCTGACAGGCGCCGGCTGGTTCCTTTCTTGCCCTCCGTCAGGAAAAAAGTCCTGTGCCTTTAAGACCGCAGCCGTTGGGAGCCGTTGCCCGGGGAGGGGAGGGGTGGGGGTTGTCTCGGCCCCCCCCCTCCCCAGCTTCCCGCGGTCGCTGATTGGTCGCCGGGCTCGGGAGCCCCGCGGGAGTCCGTTGCCCTGGTCCCGGCGGGGAGGGCGCGCTGATTGGCTGGGCGGGTGGTCCGGTCCGGTCCTGCCCACCCCCGCGCTCCGCCGGGAGTTGGTCTCGCCTGCCGCTGCCCGGCGCCCCGGCCCCCCGGCTCAGCCCTGCCTGCGCGGGTGCGGGGGGCACTGCGCATGAGCGCCGCCGGGCCCTCCTTCCGCTCTGCGCACGGCACGCAGCCCCGCCCCCTGGATCCCTCCGCAGTCGCAGCACCACCTCGCGTCTCCCAGCGGGTACTGATCCTTCCGCCGCGGAGCGAAAAGAGGCCCGGCCCCGCTCCCGAAGGAAGTGCGTCACTCGCCCCGCCCCACGCACCGTGATGTCACCGCGCCACCCGGAAACACGTTACGGCACCGGCGCCTCGCCCGTCGTTACCCGAGCCTCACGTCGGGCGAATCTGGGCTGAGGTCCCAACCTCCACGTCACTGCCCAGTGATGTCACTGCACCAACATACGTGCCAGCCTGTGATATAACCCCTGCTGGCTGTGACCTCATAGGTGCTATCTACTCTTCCAGGTCACAGGGCAAGCTTTCAGGCTGTGACATCACCACAGCTGCTTTCCCCCACCACCTTGGTGACACAGCACGTGCAGTCAGCTGGGCAGTGACGTCACAGGTGATGCTCCAGCCCCATGATGCTGCCAAGAGGTCATAAATGATGTTCCGGGGCAGGGTGATGACATCACAGCGCCACCCCGCCCCCATCCCAGGCCTGTCTCCAGCCGTGACCGCGCAGGCCAGGGTGATGATGTCTCCCCCCTGCCACCCCCGCGCGCGGGCAAGACACAAGCCGGCTTTTAACTGAAAACTTTAATAGAAATATATATCTCCAAACACAGACACGCAACACGGGCCCGAGCCGTGCGGCCAGGGCCTTCGGCCCTCGCGCCCCCCGCCCGGGCCCAGCGCCTGGACAGGACATCCCTGGGCACGGCCCCGCCCGCCGGAAAAGGGCGGGGCGGGGCGGGGCAGGGCAGGCATCGTGGGGTGGACGGAGCCCCGGTATGGCAGGGGCAAGGCATTCTGGGTAGCACCCCCCACACACCAGGCATTGTGGGTCATCCCAAACACGCCAGGAGCAGGGCCTCGTGGGCAGGCCCCGCTCCCCCCGGCGTCAGGCATCGCGGGTAAACCGGCCCAGCGTGCCCGGAGCGGGGCAGCGAGGGCAGGCACTAGGGGGCGCCGGTGGCCTCGGGACCAAAGAGGGCGTCCAGCTCGGCCAGGCGGCACCGCAGCAGCTGCTCCAGGTCGGGGTTGGGGCGGGGGCCGGGGGGCTGGCGGCGGCCGCGGGAGGGCCCGGGGGGCCGGGGCCGGGCGCGGCGCTGCTTGCGGGGGCCCCCGCCGGGCACGAACTCCATCGCCCGCTTCAGCTTGCGCTGCCCCGTCAGCACCAGCGTCCCGTCCCGCCACCGCGGCTCCTCGAAGATCGTCTCGAACGTCCTGCGGGGGCGGGGGGGTTAGAGCGCCCGGGGCCCTCGGGGCCCGCACGACTCCCGGGCATCGGGCTGACCCGAAATAGCTTCAATTACTGTGTTTCCTCAAGTACAAGGTACTCCTGTCCTCCAGGTATGCAGCGCCCGGGTATTACTGAGGGTAAGCGCACCTTGCGCCCCCCCCTTCCCTGTCGTCTGCAGCAGGGCGTGGGCTGGGCGTCTCTGCGTCGTGCCCTGGGGCTGCTGGTTGGCAGCAAGGCCCCGGCTGCCTGCGCTCCTTCACCCTAGGGCATCTCATCTCCCCCCAGGACTGGAGTGGGGGCGACGACACCCATGGCTCACCTCTTCTCGGTGGGAGTGCGGTAGTTCTTGTTGGTGTAGATCTCCTCCAGGCTGAACTCCTTCTTGTTCAACCTGCCGCCAGACGGGAGGAACTGAGGTGCGACCATTGCTGGGGTGGGGCGAAGGGGCTCGTGCACGCCAGCCCCCACGCCGCTCCCAAGGAAGCCGGGCTCACAACCCGCAGGTCCTGACCCCCCCCCCCCCCCCAAAATCGCAGACAGCCCAAGCTCCCAGCCCCCTCCTTTCCCAGAGACCCCAGGCATCCAGGGAGGGGCTGTACCGGACGGGTCGGGGCAGCCCCATGGGCGTGAGGTTGGCCTGCTGCCGGGCCGGCGTCCTATGGATGCGGAATCGCGACACCTTCCCCGGCGGCCGCTGTGGGGAGTCCTAGGGGGAGAGGCTGCATCAGGGCCGGCAGGGCCACCCCCTCCAGCCCCCACACTTAGGTCCTGCCCAGCTCCCCGAGCCACCCCCGTGCCCCTCACCGTGGCTGGCACCACACCCTTGGTAGCCGGGTCGCAGCCCACCTCGGGGGGCTGGCAGCACGGAGACCCCTCCCTGTTGGGAGGAAGAGGCGTCAGGGCTCACCAGAAGCGCGTACCTCCGTGGAGCCCCGGTGTCAGAGGGAAGCCAGGCATCTGAGCTCCCACTCCCCCATTTGGGACCCAGGTACCTGGGCGCCCAGCTGCCCCTGCTCTCGTCCCCCCCCAGCCCCCACTTCCATCCAGAGAACCAGGCATCTGGGCTCCTAGTCCCTGCTCTCCCCGCCAGACCCAGGTCAGCTGGGGCAAGGCTTGGGGCTGGGGGTGGTCTCTGGGTCGTATACAGGTTGCTGGGATGCAGCCAGCTATGGAGACAGATACCAAGGCTGGGTATAACACAGCTGTGACTAGCTTGGGGGGGGGGCAGGAACTGAGTATAACAGAGCTGCAGCCAGCTCTGGAGTGGACGCTGGGGGCCAAGCTTAATGGAGCCGTGGCCTGCTCCGGCGGGGGAGCTCACCTGTCCATCACAGGGCTGCCGGGGGCCTCAGGGGCGGTGTCAGGGTCAGCGGGGGCCGGGTCGCACCGGGCCACGTGGCTGGCAGGGCCGAACGGGGACCAGCGGGGGCCAGGGCCAAAGGGGTAGACCTCCTTGCGCAGGCAGGGCCGGGCCAGCTCCCCGCCCCCCAGCGTGTGGCGGCGCTGGCGGGGGGTGGCCGGGGCGGCGGCGGTCGGCCCCAGGGACCCTGGCGTCCGGGGAGGCAGGTCGGGACAGGAGACGCTGCGGCCCAGGCTGCGGGGAGGGGGCCCCGGCGCCTCGCGCCACTGGCGGATGGGGGGCCGGGGGCTGGCGATGGCGATCTTCACCTGGATGTTGAGGGGGCCGGGGGGCGGGGGCCGAGCCGGCGGGGGCCGCGGGGCCTTGCCGGGGGTCAGGAAGATGTCGGCGAAGGTCTCCAGCTTGGAGCGCACCGACTGCACCAGCGGGGCCAGGCCCCAGGCCCGGGGGGCGCTGGCGGGAGCCACGGACGCCGGGCGCAGCAGGGCCGACAGGGGCGGGGGCCACGGCGCCGCGGGGGGCGGCTCTGCTGGGCAGACAGGGGGGCAGGTTAGTTCTGCCCCTGAGCCCACCCGCCACGCCCCCGGAGACCCACCCTTGGGGACTACTGCATATTCACGAAGGGGGTGTGGTCAAAGGAAGTGGGGCGGGCCCTGTGCTTTGGTGCTGTCCCTTTAAATCCTATCGCCTCACCCTCAGTTAAGATGGCAGGCCTCAAATGAAGGTGCCTGCCCTTACTCAAGATGGCGCTGCGCCCTGCTGGTCCTGTGTCTGGATCCTCCCTGCTTGCCCTTCCCCTATATGGCATGCCCCCCAGGGGTTCAGCGACCCCGCCCCCACCCCTATCCTGAGCTCTCGCCCCACCCCCTGGAGAGCCCTCCATTGGCCCTGCCCCCAAAGACCCCACCCACACCCCCTTAGATCCCTCCTCTCCTCCCTCACAAGCCCTGCCCCCTCCCTCTCCACAGGCCCTGTCAATCAGAAATCCCTCCTTGCAAGCTTCACCCCCTGGTCCCTTCAGGCTCCGCCCCCAGACGCCCCACCTTTGGGCCACACCCACCGAGACTCCACCCCTCCTCAGACACCACTATCCCCTCCCCGCCTACCTGGCTGCCGGCAGCACTCCCATTGGTCAGAGGAGGAGCTAGCCCCAGGGCTCCGCCCCCTCACATCTGATAGGCTGGGCCCTGTCATCTCATCTGTCCCATCTCCTGTGGTGGGGGGCTCCTGGAGGGAGGGGGATGACCCCCATTGGCGCACCTGGGAGGGACAGAGACAAGTACAGAGTTAAACGGTGCGACCCCTCCCTGGCCCCCACACCTGGGGAGCCCTGCAGCCCCGGGAGACCCCCCCTTCCGGCCCTCCCCCACCCAGGGGGCCCCCTCCAGCTCTGGGAGACCCCCATCCAGCACCCCCCACACCCAGGGGACCCACTCCTCCAGCCCCGGAAGACTCTTCCCAGACCACTCGCCCCCCCCAGACCTGGGAGACCCCTTCTGCCCCCCACCACATGCAGAGAACCCCCCCATCCTGCCCCCAGCCCCCCAACTCGGGAAGACCCGGCCCCCCAGCCCTCAAAGTTCCCCCTCCCTGCCCCTCAACTCGGAGAACCTCCCTCCTGCCCCCCCCAGCCCAGCTCACGGGGGTTCGGGGGGCAGGACACTCCTCCAGGGTGACGGCCAGCACCCGGCGCCGGGACCGCTCCAGGGGGGAGGCCACCTGCCAAAGCGCAGCTCCTGCTTGGGCCCCTGGGCTTGCCACCTGGTCCTCCGCGGGCCGCCTGAGGGGAGGGGACGGGACAGGGGTCAGGGCGGGGCGACACTGACCACCAATCCCCCCCGGACCCGAGCCCCAAAACAGCTGGGGCCAGGCACCCCCCAGAACCCCCCGGGCCCAAAGCACCCCCCCAGTCCAAGTTAAATGAGGTGGGGGGAGAAGAGGGGTTGCCTTCCCCTGTAGTTGGGGGGGGGCGCAGTGCACACCCTCTGCTAGGGGGCTCTCGGGGTCAATCTGACCCAAAGTAGCTTCAATTACGGTATTTCTTCGAGCACAATGCACCCCTTCTATCCAGAAATGCAGCTGCTGGGTATTTTTGAGGGTGCACTGTATGCAGGATGCATGGTTAGAGCAGCTTGTGCCTCCTTTGCCAGCCCCCCCTCCCCAAGTCAGTGGGAGGAGGGCCAGGGGCGTCGGTGGGGGGTCTTTGGGTCACGCCGCAGGGCTGTTTGCTTTGGACTAAGGGGGGCAAAGATGCATCTGGGGGGACAATCCTGCCTGGAGATGATCAGGAAGGGCTCAGGGGCGCCCAGCTCTGGGGTGCGGCAGAAAAAACGGGCTGGCCACATATACTGCTGTCTAGAAAAAGCTCAGGTGCATCCAGCTCTGGGGTGGAGCAGAAAAGAGAGGGATCAGCTACACAGATCGCTAAGGAGGAGAGATCAGATGTAGGCAACTGTGGGATGGAGCAGAAGTGGAGGAAGAAACAGCTGCATACACCACAGTCCAGTGACATCCAGAATGAAGCTGGGTCTGGGGTGCAGCAGAAAGGAGGAAGAGCGGCCACAAATAACACTGTCTGGGGGGAGAAAACTCAGATGCGACCAGTTCTGGGGTGGAGAAGAGCTAGGAAACGTAAGAGCCATCCACATATAACGCGGTCCAGGGAGGGCTCCGAGGCATCCAGCTCTGGGGTGCAGCAGGAGAGGACAGCGGGTGCTGCATGCAACAGAGGAGCCCCCCCACTCTCCGCATCACTAAGAACAAAGGGTTTTCTGGGGCTAAACGCCTAAAAAAGCCCCATTTCAAGGTCACCCGCCCCGGGGTCCCAGCCCCCAGCCCCACCTGTAGACGAGTCTGCGGCGCCGGACCAGGCGCTCGGAAGCGGAGACGATGTCGGGGTCCAGGGGGGGCTCCATGGCCGGGCCCGGGGTCAGCTGCCCCCCCCGGCCCCGGCTGGGGGTTTAGGGGTGCGCCAAGGCCCCCGGGCAGCTGCTCATCCTCCCGGGGGGTGGTCCCTGCCTGGGGGAGAGCAGCCAGACCTCGTTCCTCTCCACCCCAGGCCTGGCCGCATTGTGCAGCCCCGTGGCCACCCGCCCTCATCGCTCCCCCCACCCCCGGGGTGCCCCCCACCCCCAGGGGGTGCCCCCTGCCCCCCAGGGACCCCTCCCAAAGACGCCCCTGCTCCCAGAGCCGCCCCTCTGCCAGCCCTTCCTGCCTGCCCCCCAGGGACCCCTCCACCGGCCCCGTCCCACAGGGGTCCCCCGCTGCCCCCCTCCCACACCAAGTCCCCCCATCCCCTACTGCCCCCGCCCCTGCCTGCATGCCCCCCACCCCCGCACCGCTATGGTCCGCTCTGCACCGCCCGACGACTCGAACTCTACTGCCCCCGCCTCCTTCCCTCCCCGTCCCTGCCCATGTTGTCCCCTCCCAGCCCCCCTCCTCCACGCGGCGCCAGCTCGGGCAGCCAGTAGCCAGGCGTCTTGCTGCCGCCTCGACCAATCAGAGTGGGCCGTGCTCCAGGGTTCGGGTAGGGGCCGCCGCCATGTTGGCCAAGGGCACCGGCAGCGTGACGGAGGCCCCGCCTCCGAGGCGGCGCCGCCATCTCGGGAGCGGGCAGGGCGGCGCCATGTCGGGGAAGGGCAAGAAGGGACGAGTCAGATCGGCGCCATCTTGGTTAAGGGCAGGTGCCTTCATTTACGGTTCGCCATCTTAGGTGAGGGCGAGGCGTTGGCTGGGCGGGGCTAGGGGCGGGCTGGGGCGGGGTGTCTGGGAGGTGGAGGTGGGGGCGGTCTGGACCCGACTCGTGGGCCCCTGGGGTTGGGGGTGGGAGCAGGGGGCCCTACCCCAGTGGTCCAGCAGAGAGCATAGCGCCAGGCCCTAGGAGGGACGGAGGACCAAGTGACCGTAGCGACCGGTCATCAGGGAAATCCTGGACTGGTGCTGCTGGACAGACAGACGGATGGGCCAGACAGGGGGCTTTCCTCTCCGGGGGCCTGATCCCATCCTGATCCATAGGCAACAGCCCTGGGGCTCTGTCCTCCTGCAGTGTTCAACTCGGCCCTTCCCCACCTGCTCCACCCCAGAGGTGGCTGCATCAGGCCCCCCCCCCCCCCGTCCCCCTGCAGCTGCCCCAGGGCAGCCCAATCTGTGTCCCTCTGTATTGACCCCTGGGACTTGGTGCCTATAAAACCCACTTGACCCCACAGACCGTGAGCCATGCTGGGTATGTACAGCCCCGGACACATCCCTGCGCCTGCCCCCCCGCCACCTGAAGCGGGGGTGAGAGAGCGGAAGGAAGCTGCCCTGCCCCCCCCCCCGCCCCAGTGTGGGAACGAGCGGCGCGCAAAACCCGCTTCATCACTTCCCCGTGCGGTTCCCGGCACCGGGGCGGCCGGCTCCTGCGGTGCTCCGGGCAGCCCGGAGCCCGAGCGCGCCATGGCCGTGCCGCTCGCCCTCTGCCTGCTCCTGCTGGGGGCGGCCCGGAGAGGTGGGTCGCGCTTTTGGGGTAGGGGGCACATGCCACTGCCGGGGGCACCGTGGGCATGGCTCCGAGGCCGCCAGAATGAGGAACCGGGGGGCTGGAGGGGGCGGTTGCGGCGTTTCGGGGGTGGGAGAGGGCATCCTACCAGCCGCGGGGGCCGGTTTGGGGAGGGGAAAGGGTGTTGTGGGGGGTTAAGGGGGCAGTTGGGAGGTGAGAGCGGGGTTGTCAGGGGACGGGGGCAGCTAGGACAGGGTACCACTCCGCTTATTGCCCCATGACGGGGGGGGGGGCTAGGTGGGGTGCAGGAGCCCACCCACGCCCGGACCTGCATGGCCCCAGCTGTGGGCACGCTCGGGGCTGCACGTCATTGTGGTCGCCGTCGGAACGGGTGTGAGAGCACACCCGCCTGTGGTCTGGCCTGGCCCTGGCCCTGGCAGGCAGGTTGGGGCCCTCGGTTGCTAGGACGCCTGAAGCCGGGGGTCCCCAGTTGGCAGGGACAGGCACGTCTGTTGCTAGGGGCATCCCGTGCCGCCTGTCCCACGCCTGGGCCCTCAGTGGCAGTCGCTGAGGTGATGCTAAGGCAGGGGTGGGCAAAATGCAGCCTAAGGCAGGCCAGACGCGGCCGGCCAGGCCATTCTGTCCAGCCACGGGGCCCCTAAAACATGCAGAAAATGAACACGTATCTGCCCCCGGCTGCCTGTCCCGCGGCCCTCGATGGCTGGCCGAAACTCGGAAAGCGGCCCCCCACCCAAAATAATTGCCCACCCCCATGCTGAGGCCAGGGTGGTCCATCCCAGTCGTCGGGGGAGACAGCCGGTGGCCGTCGGCGACAGCTGTGCCCGGCCCCTCGGCCCTTAGCAACCGTCTGGGCCTGTGCTCTTAGTGCTGGTGGGCCCTTAGCAACACCCGGGCCCGTGCCCCCAGCCCTTAGCAACGGTTGGGCCTGCTGTCCCGTGTAAATGCTCTCTGCTGGCTTGTGGCCACTATGCCTTGTAACCCCCGGGGGTGAACAAACCCTCACCAATTCCCATCTGGGAATCAGGAGGCAAAGCAGCGGGCTAATGACGTGCAGCTCCGGGCGCGCGGGGTCCACGTTTGCAGGTCAGGGTTTTAGACGGGGCGGGTTGACGTTTAGCAGCAGGGCAGGCGGTTCTGCTAGGTGTCTGCAGGACCCAGGTGCCCCGGGGGCACACGTGTATGCACACAGGCGTGCACGCATGCAATCACCTTCATCTTGCAAACGTGTGGTGGGCCAGAACAGTGACTTCCTCTGCGGCTGTGGTTTACACTTGTAAGACGCAGCAGAAAAATAAGCCTCTCTCGTTTGCTCTGCGGAGATCGGGGGGGTGGGGAGGGTGCCAGGAGCCCGGATGCCCGCGTTCGCTGCGGGGGGCTGGACCCCTGGGTTCCCCGAGCCAAGCGGGGCCTCGGGCCCCTCCGCTGTAACCCACCGGCGTGCGCTCTTGCCAAGGAAGGATGCGGCCCCCCATCTCGGGGCAGGGACAGGGCGGAGGAGACACCCAGATGCCTGGGTTCCTTCCCCATCTCCACCTGAGACTGCAGTGACCGCCTCCCCACCAAAACCCAGATGTGGATGTGAGACTGGTTAAAAGGGATTGACCACAGCCAGGTCCTCCAGCAAGGCGCAGGCAGGGTCTGGAGGACATCTCCAGGCCACCGGGCTTGGCCACAGACTTTCGACACTGCCACCTGTTCCTGTTTTGCTTGTTATTGGGGGTTGGTTAGAAGAGCTGGGGGAGGGAAGGTGGGCACAGGATGAGGATAACACCCCATCTCTAGCTCAATAACAGTCGTAGTGGTTGTGCCAGTAGCTAGGTATACAGAGCACCGTGCCTGGGGCTGAGATGCAGCCAGCTCTGGGGTGGGGAGCGGCAGTGGCTGAGTGTAACGGAGCTGCGTCCGGCTCTGGGTTGGGGAGTGTCGGGGGCTGAGTGTAACCGAGCTGTTGCTGGCTCTGGGGTGGGTGTCATAGACCGGGGAAAATGAAGCTGCAGCTGGCTCTGGGGTAGGCAGCAGGGGCCAGGTGTCAGAGAGTTGTGGTTGATGGGTGCTGGGTGTTGTGGAGCTGCGGCCGGCTTTGGGGTGGGCTCCGAGTGCAATGCAATTGCAGCCAGCTCTGGGGTGGGCATAGTGGGTTGGGTATAAAGTAGCTGCAGCTGGCTCTGGGGTGGGCACTGTGCCTTGGGTATAACAAGGATCTCTGCCTCTGCTCTGTATCCCCCTAGGTCCGGCCCCCACCCTTGGGTACAACCTCAACACGGCCCACCCAGTTGTCCTGGCTCCTGATGTCGGCCCCAGCTTTGGGCACCAGGTCCTGCACTTTGGGAATGACAGGTAGGAGCATCCCCGAGGTGGGTCAGAGGAGGGCTGAAAGCCTGGATGCCCGGGTTGCCTGGGAGGGGAGTGGGGCTGGGAGCCCAGACATCTGGGATCTCTAGGGAGGCAGCCAGGACTCTGCGGTGCCACCAGGGAACTCTGGCCTCCGCCTGCGCTGGGTGCAGTTCCTCTTGTCCATGCTCAGACTGGTTCCCCTTTCACTACCCGAAACCCCTTGTCTGTCTCCAGGAAGCCAGGGGCACATGGTAGCCTGACTGGCAGTGAGGCGAGGGAACGAAGTGACTAGGGCAGAGGGCGCTGGGCCTCCAGACACTTGAGCTCTCTGGGAAGGGAGTGGGGGCTGCGGCGGGTTGGGAGCCTGGACGCCTGGGTTGTGCAGCTGGCGTGTCTAACCTCTGCCTGTTCCCGCAGGCTGGTGGTGGGGGCCCCCGGGGACCACAACACCACGGGGCGCTTGTACCACTGCTCTGTCCCCACCAACTCCTGCGAGCCTCTCCTGGTGCCCGGTGAGCTGGGGGGATCTGGGTGGGATGGGCTGAGAGCGGCAGGCCTGGGAGCCCGGACACCTGGGTTCTCCGTGGGGAGAGTGGCGTGGTGACCCCCACCCACTCCTGCTCCACTTACAGGTAGACTCGAGACTCCCCATCTAGGCATGTCCCTGGCCAGCGACGGCACACGGCTGATGGTGAGTGTGTGGCTGGGGCGGAGGGGGGCAGGATGGTGGGGATGGGGCTGGCCTGACCCCTGCTTCTTGCCTCCTCCTCTCCTCCCCAGGCCTGCAGCCCCAGCTTGACCCAGGTGTGCGACCGGAACCTGTACCTGAGCGGGCTCTGCTACCTCTTCAACAACAGCAGCCTCAAGGAGCCCCAGGAGATCACTCCCGGATACCAGCGTGAGGACCCAGGCACCCCCTGCTCTCGTCCCCCCACTCCCAGAGAGCCCAGGGGTCCAGACTCCGAGCCCACCCTGCTCTCACCCCTCAGGTGTCCGGGCTCCCAGGGCAACCCTAACCCTAACCCCCTGTGCTTACCTCCCACCTGACACTCCGGTCCCAGAGACCCCAGGCATCCGGGCTCCCAGCCCCCTGCTCTCACCCCCTATCCCCCAGTGCCCTCCCAGGGAACCCAGGTCTCTGGGCTCCCAGCCCACCTGCTCCTGGCCGGCAGGGCACCCAAGCATCCTGTGCCCGCAGAGTGCCTGAAGGGCAAGGTGGACCTGGCCTTCCTGTTTGACGGCTCCAACAGCATGAACGAGCAGCAGTTCAGTCTCATCCGCAGTTTCATGGTGGAGGTGATGGAGAAACTGAAGAACAGCACCATCCACGTGCGTGCCGGACGCCTGGGTTCTTGGGGAGGAAGGGGCTGGGAGCCGGGACGCCTGGGTTCCCCAGCTGCTCTGATGCCCCCATCTCCTCCAGTTCGCCGCGGTGCAGTTCTCCTTGGACGTGAAGACAGAGTTTAACTTCGCACAGTACACGCAAAACCCCAATCCCCAGGAACTGCTGAAGGACGTGAAGCACATGAAGTCACTGACAGAAACCTTCAAGGCCATCAAATACGTGGCGTGAGTGGCGCACCCTGCCCCTGGCACCACCCCAGAGCTGGATGCAGTTCTGCTATACCCGGCCGCTGGTGCCCACCCCAGAGCTGGCAGCATCTGAACTCTTCCTCGCGTTTCTCTCCTCCTGCAGAGATCACATCTTCACCCCTGAGAGTGGAGCACGGGATGACGCAAAGCGCGTCATGATCATTATCACCGACGGGGAGGCCACAGATAAGGGAGATGTCATCGCTGCTGAGAATAAAAAGATCTTGCGCTACATCATTGGGGTGAGAGACCCAGGCGTCCTGACTCCCAGCCCCCTGCTCTTCCCCCCAGCCCCCACTGCCTTCCCAGAGAGCCCAGATGTCTGGGTCTGGGCTCCACTATGCTGTCCCCACCCCAACAGGTGGGCAATAACTTTGGGAACGTCAAAGGCACCCAGTTCCTGACAAAGTTAGCGTCCCACCCCAGCAGCGAGTATGTCAAGGTCCTGGAGAATTTCAAGAAACTCAGCGGGCTCTTCAAGGAGCTCCAGACCAAGATCTACACCATTGAAGGTGCCCAGGACGTGCCCTCTTCTGGTGTGGGGCTGGGGGCTGGGTATAAGAGAGCTGCAGCTGGCTCTTGGGTAGTGCGTGGGGCCAGGTATAATGGAGCTGCTACTGGCCCTGGGGTGGGCACCAGGGTTTGGGTGTAACAGAGCTGTGGCAGCTCTGGGGTGGGTGCTGGGAGCTGGGTGTAACAGCTGTATGGTTGGGGGCCTGGTGTAATGGGGCTGTGGCTGACACCATGGGTTGGGTGTCATGGACCTGAGGCTGGCTTGAGGATGGCGGGTGGGTGCCAAGTATAATGAAGCTGTGGCCAGCACAGATGTGCTGGATAATGCAGATGTGGCTGGTCCTGGGGTGGGCATGGGGGGTCAGCTGTAACTGGGCTGTGCCCTGATGTTGCCCTTACATGTCTTCCTGGCAGGGACCAGTGATAAAACCTCCTTCCACCTGGAGCTCTCGTCCAGCGGGTTCAGCTCCCACTTGTCCCTGGTACCCCAGGCTGGGGCGTGTTGGAGGAGAGGGGCTGGCAGTCAGACAGCAGGGGTGGGGGTCCAGGGTCAGGAAATCCCCCCTCCCCCGTGCTGCACCCTACCCCTGACTCCAGCTGCCTCCCTGTTTCTGTGTCCCTCCCTGCCCAGGGGCAGACCCTGCTGGGGGCTGTGGGAGCTGATGACTGGGCCGGGGGCTTCTTCGACCTGGAGGGTGACCCCGGCACCCCCAGCACCAAAGAAACCTTTGTGGCCAGTCCCACGCATAGCGAGGACAGCAAGGACGCTGCCTACCTGGGTATGGACCCCCCACTCCCGCCCAGGCCTGGCTTTCCATCCCCTCATCCTCTCCAGTCCACTTGGTTCCACCTCCGGCTGCCTACAATCCCCTCCTTCCCCCTCTGCCCCTGTCCCCCTCAGTCCCCTCTGTCCCAGCCAAGTCCCCTCACTCCCCACAGCCCACCTCAGTCTCCCTCCATTCCCCCCAGTCCCTCTCAGTCCTGTGAACCCCCACCAGTCCTCTCCGGGCTTCCCTGTCCCTTCCACATCCCCGTCCTTCCTCAATCCCTTCAGTTTCCCCCGGTCCCTGCAGGCCCCCCAGGCATAGCAATTGGAGCAAAGGAGGGGTGCTCAACCTCCAGCCCACGGGCCAAATGGGGCCTGCGGAGCCATTGTATCCAGCCCGCAGGGTTTGGGAACTTGGCAATGCGTAGGGCCGCCCTTCTCTCTGCTAGATCCCCAAGCTGGGCCACATCCCCTTCCCCGTGTGCCTCCAGCCAGCTGGGCGCGACACGTGTGTGCCTCCACAGGCTACGCGATGGCCATGCTGCGGGGCGGAGAGCGGCCGGTACTGGCTGCTGGGGCCCCCCGGCATGGCCACGTGGGACGGGTGACCCTCTTCCAGCTCAGCCCCCCTGCCCGGCGTTGGAACCCAATACAGGACATCTCGGGGGAGCAGGTGCTCCGGGGTGGGGGTCCTGGCAGGGCAGGGGGGCTGCAGGGGTCCTGGTGGGCCGGGCACAGTGTGGGGGTCTTGGGAAGGCTGGCTGGGTGTGGGGGTTGGGGGGGGCATCAGTGCCGCCTGCACTCCCTGACCCCCTCCTCCCCCCACCTCGCTGGCCCCTCCCCAGATTGGGTCGTACTTCGGGGGGGCGCTGGCGGCCGTGGCTGGGCAGGAGGCCGGGGAGTTGCTGCTGGTCGGAGCCCCGATGTACGTGGGGCAGCGCCATGGCGGGCGCGTCACCATCTACCGCTGGGCCCAGGTGAGCCCCAGCCGCAGACGCCTGGGTCCCTTTGCCTCCTACCCCGCCAATTTCCTTTGCTGTTTCCTCTAGCGATGGGGCTCCCCTTCCTGGATACCTGGGTCCTTCCTGAGCCCAGCAGTGGGGGGCAGAGGGGTTCGTGGGGGGGTCCCGTACCCACATACCTGCATGCATTCGGTGCTGGGGGGCGGGGCATGGTGGGTTCCCAAGGGCACCCCTGCCCAGACACCTGGGTCCCTACTTCAGCCCATGGTGGGGTAGAGGGGTTTCATGGGGGTCCCCTGCTCTTGGCACCTGGGTCCTTCCTGAGCCCAGTGTCGGGGAGATGGTAGGGGTTCCCTCCGCTGACCTCTCTCCCCACAATATAGGAACAGCTGAAGGAGGCAGGGCAGCTGGAGGGGGTGGTGGGACAGCTGCTGGGCCGGTTCGGGGCAGCGTTGGGGGCCGTGGGAGACCTGAACGGGGATGGATGGACAGACGTGGCCGTGGGGGCCCCACTGGAGGATGAGGGGAGTGGTGCCGTGTACATCTTCCATGGGGGCCGGTATGGCCTGCACACCCCGCACAGCCAGGTGAGCCCAGGGACCCAGGTGTCCGGGGGGGGGCAGGAGCTGGACTGGCCAGACCAGGGGACCCAGGAGTCCTGCCCATGTGTCCTGTCCCCTCCCCACAGCGTGTGAGGGCTGCAGACATGGACCCGGGGCTTCAGTTCCTGGGGCAGGCGCTGGACGGTGGCACTGACCTGGACGGGGACAAGCTCCCAGACATCGCCGTGGGTGCCAGAGGACAGGTCCTCGTGCTCAGGTGAGCCCAGATGCTGCGGTTCCCGGGGAAGGGAAGGGGCTGTGGGGTGAGAGCAGGGGCACTGGGAACACAGGCGCCTGGGCTGTCTGGGAGGGGAGTGGTGGGAGTAGTTCCCTCGAGGGGTCTGCACCCCAGATCACACTGAAGCCTTGTTCCACTGGGCCACTCCCTGCCGCCTCCACCCCAGAGCTGGCTGCATCGTGGCCCCTGTCAGCTGATGGGGGTGGGGGCAGGGGTTTTCCACCCAGGAGCTCAGACTCTGCCCCCTTGTCCCGTGTGCAGGTCCCGGCCCATCGTGCGGGTCTTGCCAGTGACGAAGTTCCAGATGCCCGAGATCCCCGTGCGCCAGGTCGAGTGCTCAGGAGATGGCGGTGACTGGAAGGACGTCGTCTTTGGTGTCTCCGTCTGCCTGAATGTCACCCTTGACACGCCCCAGTACCAAGGTGACGCCGCAGGACCCAGGCATCCGGGCTCCCAGCTTTTCCCCCAGCTACCCCACTCCCCTCCCAGAGAACCCAGGTGTCTGGGCTCCCAGTCCCCCTGCTCTCACCCTGGTACCCCCTACAGACCCCATCGCAGCCAACCTGCGATACCAGCTGGAGATCGATGCCGACCGCGTGAAGAGCCGTGGGGTCTTTGCCAACGGGATGAAGATCACAGAGGGGAACATCACTGTCACCAGTGACACCAGCTGCATTGAGCAGGAAGTCCGCATCGTGGTATGGCCTGGTCTGGCCCCTCTGGGGCTGAGCTTCGGCTGGCTCGGGTGCACCCAGTCGAGTGCGCCAGCTCTGGGGTGGGCACTGGGGGCCAGGTTTAAGGGAACTGCAGCTGGCTCTGGGGTGGGCACCGTGGTGGGCAATAACGGAGCCCTGCACCTTTCAGAGCTGTGTGGACGACATCATCACGGGCATCCGGGTCTCTCTGCGCTTCTTGCTGCAGGAGGATGAGGGTGGCCTGGGTCCCTACCCTATCCTCAACCCCCTCACCAACTCTTCCTGGGCTGAGGTGAGTGGTGCTGGGGCAGGATTTGGGGGTTGGGCTGAGATGAGGGGACCTCAAAACACTGAACCCCCTCCTCCCCGCTACTCCCACAGATCCCCTTCGAGCAGAACTGCGGAGAGGACCGCGTCTGCGAGGCTGATTTGCGCGTCAGGTTCAGCTCCGATGGGTAGGAGGGATTCAATGAGAGGGATTATGGTAGCTCCATTTTGCCCTGTAGAGGGTGCTGGGGGGGCAGGGGGCAAAGCAGGGGGGCAGCTGGGGGTGCCATGAGGTAGGGGGCAGGGCCCAGCTGGGGGAGCCAAGGAGGTAAATGGTGCGTATTCTACATGAGGAAATACAGTAGCTCCCTTTTGCCCTGCAGAGGTGGGGGGGGGCGAGTGCACGGTGAGGCAGGGGGCAAATGGTGCGTATTCTACATGAGGAAGTATGGTAGCTCTCATTGAACCTGCAGGGAAGGGAGACGGGGCGGTTGTCAGGGGAGGGGGAGGTCCTCCTTCCCAGGGTTCCCTGGTCTCAACCCCCCACCGCCCCGCAGGCCACGTGACCTGTTGCTGTCACCCGCCGCCGAGCTGCGCCTGGTCCTGGACATGTGGAACCACGGGGAGGATGCATACCAGGCTGGCCTGCGCTTTCGCCACCCCCCAGGGCTCTCCTTCCGTCGCGCCACTGCCACCCAGGTACCCCCTCTGAGGCCCTGCCCCCATGCCCACACTCTGCCCCGTTGGGAGGTGAGGCAAAGGGCCCAGGCTCTCTGCAAACTCAGGTTCTCCTTGGGCGGCGTTATACTAGGCTGTTCCCTACTTGCTCCACCCCAGAGCTGGCTGCATTGTGGGCTCCGGTGACCCCAGGGGGTGAGGGATGGGGGCAGGGACCTTCGCCCCCCAACCCAGGGGTCCTGCTCTGACCCTCCCACTCCACCCCAGGCTGGATCCCAGATCCGGGTGAGCTGTGACGGGGTGAAGACCCCCGACGTCCTGGACTTCAGAACTCTTCAGTGCAATGTCAGCTACCCCATCTTCTGGGGGTCCAGCCAGGTGGGTGTGTGGGGTTGGGTGGTGGGCGCAGGGGGTGTCTTCATACCCCTTGGCTTCTGGACTGAACCTGCCTTCGCCCCCAGGTCCTAGTGGAGCTACTCTTTGATGCTGACCACAAAAACTCATGGGAGGAGTGGCTGAAAGTAGAGGCTATGGCCAGCAGGTAGGAGCCCACATGGGGACCCCCACGCAAGGGGACCCCCCACGCCCATGTCCCACCCATAGGGACCCCCCTGGGGACCCTCACTGAAGTCTGAGGGTCCCATGTACCCGGGGACAGCAGTGCTGCTAAGCAGGAATAGACCATACTGTGGTTTGGATGGGAGACCAGATGAGGGTCCTGCAGCTCTGTTACACCCAGCCCCCACCCCCACCCCAGAGCTAGCTGCATCTCTATTATGTATGGCCCAAATGCTGGCCACAGCTCCATTATGTCTGGCACCCACCCCAGAGTCAGCTGTAGCTCTGTTACACCCAGCCTGTGATACCCACCCCAGAGCTGGTGGCAGCTCAGCTGTGTTACACCCAGCCCCAGGCAAGTGTCCGTGTGTAACCTCTGCCTCTTTCCCCAGCAACAACGACAAGAACGAGACCCTCCACTCCAGAATGGCCACACTGCTGATCCCCATCCTGTACCCCATCAACACCATTGCCAAGGGGTGAGAGAGCCCGATCCCCCCCGACCCCTGCCCCCCCCCAGAGAGAACCCAGGTGTCGGCTCCCCGCCCCACTGCTCTCGACCAGGTCTGGCCCCGAGAGCTGCCCTGACCCCCTGGCCGGTCTCGCGAGATGTCCCAGCCTGCTGGGGTGCCAGGCTGCCCTTGGTCTCAGCTCCTGCTCCCCCCCAGTGAACTGAGGCGTCTGAGCCCCTCCTCACCCCCCAC
>JAGPOW010002665.1:0-21893 GCA_030014935.1 Caiman crocodilus | reverse complement strand
CACACACACACACACACGTATGTGCACACCCAGGCATGTGTGCAGGCACTGGGGGGAGGAGGGGGTGTGCACACAAGTGTGCGTGTGCAGGCACAGGGACACACACTGGCACACAGGTACATAGACCGCAGTGAGGGGCATGAGCGTGTCCACGTGTGTGTGCATGCCAGTGCCAAGGGTGGCAGAGTAACACCGTGCGTGGCCACGTGTGTGCGAGGGGGCACGCGTGTGCCCCGGCGAGCTGTGAGAGGGGCTTTCTAGCGGCCCAGGTGGCGACAGCCGAGCGGGGGTGAGGGGGCAGACGGGGCTGGGACCCACCTGCCATGGTGTCGCGGCTGCTAAAGCCCCTTAAGCCCCTGACGAGGCTTCCCCGGCCTGCCCCTGCCAGCGGGCACCAGGCCCGGGCAGCCGCCAGCACCAGCCCTGGGCGCCTGGGCTCCCGCTGGCTCTGGGGGAGCGCGGCCCGGGGGTTAGAGCAAGGGGGGCTGCGAGCCCCGACACCGGGGGTCTCTGCAGCTCCTGGGAGGGGAGGGGAGCCGAGGGCGAGAGCGGGGGGGCGGGGCTGCATGCACACACCTGTGTGCATGTACACACACATACATCCGCATGCAGATGCACACCCCCCACACTGAAAGTCTCACACACCCGTATGCAGTCGCCTGGGTGTGACAGGCATGCAGACACATAGGAGCACACATGCACACACATGCTGCACACGCACGCATGTACACATCCAAGCACATGACGTGTGCACACCCACACCATCTCCCACGTGATGCCAGCCGGGTGGGGGGCGCACACGGCCACCCGCGTGCGAGGCCTCACCGCTCCAGGCCGCGCCGAGTCCCCGCAGGCGGAGGGCCGGGCCCGGGGGCCGCAGCAGCTGTCCCAGCCCCTGGCACGGCACGCGGGGACGGGATCTGCCGAGTCGGGACATTGTTGCGGGGCTGCGTCAGGGCCTGGGCCTGGGGCCAGCGGGAGCCGTGTGCACACGCGTGCGCACACACACACAGTGCGTGCACACAGACACAGACAGCATGTGCGTGTACGTGGTGCACCCTTGTCCCCCCATGTGTGCAAAAGCAATCCGTGGCGCACACATATTCAGGCCCCCTGAGGAGCCCAGGCCCCTGGGCCCTCTTCAGCCCTAGGAGGAGACTGGGGCCCTGTGGGGGCGAGAGCTGGTGGCGCTGGGACCCGGATACCCGGTGGGGGGGGTCCTAGCAGCGCGTGCCCCGTGAATGGGCCCTGTCTGACCCCCCCCCTTCCCCCGCAGACATTCACGGCCTGGTGCAACTCGCACCTGCGCAAGGCGGGCACCCAGATCGAGAACATCGAGGACGACTTCCGCAACGGCCTCAAGCTCATGCTGCTGCTGGAGGTCATCTCAGGTCTGTGCAGGCCACGCAACGCGCGTGCAACTACACGCACGTGTCTGACCCCTGCATGGCTCCTTCTCACCTGCATGTGTGTGAGCGGAGGAGGGTGATGTGCTTGTGGGTGTGCGCGTACACCATGTGTGCCTGTGCCTGGGTGCTTGAGTGTGCAGAGGTGAGCATGTGGCTGTGCAGGCAGCTGTGTGTGTGTGCACACATAGGTGCATGTGTGCAGATGCATGTGCAGGCACATCTGTGCCTGTGTGCCCACAGCATAGTATCTGCATGCATGTACCTGCATATGTGTACATGTGCATATAGCACTGTCTTCATTCATACACGTGTGCATGTGTGTATACATGTATGTATCCATGTCTGTTTGGCATGTGCAAATACATGCATATGCCTACATGTATGTGCATTCAACATGGCATCTGGATGCATAGACATACGTGTGCATCCATGTGCATTTCCATGTCTTCAGGGGTTCTGGTTGTAAGCAGTGTCTTCATGTGTATACATGTGTGCACCTACATGTGCATGTGTGCGTGCATGCACACAGTCCTGTCTACATGTGTATTTGTGTGTGTGTGCACCTAGGCGTGTCTCCATGTCTCTCACGTGTGCACATACAGTGCTGTGTCCACATGCATGTGTTCCTGCACGCCATGTATGTGTGCGCATGCGCGCGCACACACGTGTTCAGGGGTGTCCCTGTCACTAACCCCCTCCTACCATATGTCAGTGTGGTTGTAGGCTGACCCATTACTGCTTTCCATGCCTGCACACGCGTGTGCCCCCTTTGTAGCATCCCTCCCCTGTGCCTGCGCACACGCGTGCCCCCTCTCATGGCATCCCCTGACCCGTGCAGGCGAGCGCCTGCCCAAGCCGGACAAGGGCAAGATGCGGTTCCATAAGATCGCCAACGTGAACAAGGCCTTGGACTTCATCGCCAGCAAGGGCGTCAAGCTGGTCTCCATCGGCGCTGAGGGTGAGCAGCAGCCGGGCCCTGGGGGCAAGGGAGGGGGCTGGGGCCAGGCTGGGGGGGCCGGGCCCTGAGGGCGGGGGCAGGGCAAGGACCTGGGGGCGGGATGCTGGGGAGGTGGGCGGCAGGCCCTCAAGGGTCCAAGCTGGGGGGCACCCTGGGGGGTCCCGACCCAGGGGGTCAGGCTTGTGGGGGAGACCCTGGGGATGGAGCGGGGGGCAAGCACCCTGGGGTCCAGGCGGGGGCAGAGACCAGGGCCCCCCTTCAGCCCTGATCCCCCCATCCTGCCCCCCCCAGAGATCGTGGACGGGAACCTGAAGATGACCCTGGGCATGATCTGGACGATCATCCTGCGCTTCGCCATCCAGGACATCTCCGTCGAGGGTGAGCACACGTGTGGACCGCGTGCCTTCACACACGCAGTGGACATGTGGACACTTGCACGGGCCCCCATGCTAACCCACGTGCAGGCACAAGTGTGCCTGCATATGCACGCACACACGTGTGTGCGCGCACACGTCCCCCCCATGGCATCATGGACACAAGCACATACATGTAACCCCCCCGTGCAAATACGTACAGGCACACGTGTGAACACATGCAGCCCCCCATGCAATTACGTGCACAAACACAGATACAAATGTGCACCTGCCCCCCCCCGGTAAAGATACACAGGCACACACATGCATGCAGAAACATGCATGCCCTTGCACACCACAGGCTATCACACACACTGAGGCACAAATGCACACCCTACCCTGCCTTGGGCAAACATACACAGACACAGGCAGAGATGCACAGACCCATGAGTGTGTACACACCCCCACCCCCAGGTATCTCATACACACACACAACCCCCTTTGTGCCAACACATACAAATATACGTGTGCAGACACATGTGTGCAGAGACACAGATACACCCACGTGTGCACATGTGCACCCCCGGGCAGTCGCGTGGACAGACACCGGCACAAGTGCAGGCAAATGCAACCCCCTTTGTGCCAACTCACAGCGACATACATGTACACACATGTGCAAACACATGCATAGGCACCCCCCACCCACTTAGGCAAGCGCACACACAGACACAAGCACAAATGCATACACCCATAATCCCCTTTGTGCCAACACACACATACACAGACGTGTGCATATGCATGCACATGCACCTCTCAGGCAATAGCACAGACACAAGCACAACCCCCCCTTTGTGCTGATGCACAGACATACATGTGCACATGTATGCAGACACCTGCAAAGGCATGCACAGACACCTGTCGGGCAATCACGCACATACACACATCCCCCTTTATGCCAATGCACGTACATGTGCAGATGCATGCGCCTGCACACACACTCACCCCCTCAGGCAATTGCACGCATAGGCCCCAAAGACACACACGTCCCTGTTCCAACACACAGGCACACGCGTGTGCAAGCCCCAAATCCCTGCCCTCTTCCCCCTGCTCAGCCCGAGGGGGTGGGTCCACCTGCCTGCACCCCCCACCCAGTCTGACCCCCCAACTCCCCCCCACAGAGACCTCGGCCAAGGAGGGGCTGCTGCTGTGGTGTCAGCGCAAGACGGCGCCGTACCGCAACGTCAATGTGCAGAACTTCCACATCAGGTCCGGGGGCCGGGGGGCGGGCGGCTGTGAGACCTGGGCAGGGCCAAGAGCTGCGGAGGGGGGGTGCGTGCGTGTGCTGTGTCTGGCCAGGGGTGCAGTGGTGTTGTGCGTGGGGTGCACACGTGTGTCTGAGGCCTGGTGCAGCCCATGGCTACAAACCCGTGTGGGTGATGGTGGGGGGAAGGAAGGGGCTGCGTGTGCACACGTGTGCACGTGCACATGGGGCTCACGGGTGTCTCCCCCCAGCTGGAAGGACGGGCTGGCCCTGTGCGCCCTCATCCACCGCCACCGCCCCGACCTCATCGACTACGCCAAGCTCAGAAAGGTGCCGCCCCCAGCACCCCTGCCCTGCCCTGCCCTGGACCATGGCCGCAAACCGGCCCTGTGACCCCCTGGGACCGCTGATCTCCTGTGACCCCCTCATCACCCAGTTGCAACCCCATGCGGTGCCCCCCCGACCCCTACAAACCTGCCCTGCGCCCCTTGACCCCGCGCTGTGACCCCCATCCAGCTGCACCGCCATCCTGTGCCCCCGACCCGCGACCTCCCCACCCAGCCGCAGCGCCTGCTGCGCCCTGCCCCCAGCACCCCTCGCCTTCCCGTCCCCGATCCCTCCCTCTTGTGTCCCGTCCTGTGACCCTCCCCAACCCTTGCTGTACCCCCCCGCTGCGACCCCATTCAATGACCCCGGACCCCAGCCCGTGACCCCCGACCCCAATGCCAGCCGCTCCACGACCCAGACCTCCCCGCTGTGACGCCTCCAACCTCACAAACCCTGCCCCTGCCCTGTCGTCATCCCTTTCCTGGGACCGCTGACCCGTCCCATGCCCCCCCGTGACCCCTGGCCCTTGCTGACCCTGCCCCCGGTCCTGGGCTGCCGATGGGAGTGGAGCCCCCCCATCTCACCCCTCCCCCCCAGGACGACCCCATCGGGAACCTCAACACGGCCTTCGAGGTGGCTGAGAAGTACCTGGACATCCCCAAGATGCTGGACGCCGAAGGTGGGGCGCGGACGCCTGGGTCCCCCCAGCGCGGGGAGGGCCGTGGGGGCTGGGGCTGGGCCGGGAGCCCGGACACCTGGGCCTGGGGGTCTCCCCACGCCTTGACCCACCTGCCCCCCGCAGACATCGTCAACACGCCCAAGCCGGACGAGAAGGCCATCATGACCTACGTGTCCTGCTTCTACCATGCCTTCGCCGGGGCCGAGCAGGTACCCTGGAGGCAGGGAGGGGGCCCCGATCCCGGTGCGGGGGTTGGGGGGGGCTCCTGCCCCCGCGCTGGCCCTGATGGGGGTCTCCCCCGCCTCCCTCCAGGCCGAGACGGCGGCCAACAGGATCTGCAAGGTGCTGGCCGTCAACCAGGAGAACGAGAAGCTGATGGAGGAGTACGAGAAGCTCGCCAGCGAGGTGGGCGCCCCCTGCCCTGGGAGGGAGCGAGGGAGGGGGGCTCGGGGGCTACGCTGGGACCCTGGGCACCCGGGTCCCTCTACCCTGGTCCATGGCGCGCTGCATGGGCCCCCGGCCAGCCGTGCCTCAGTTTCCCTGTCCCGCGCTGCCGGCAGCTGCTGGAGTGGATCCGCCGCACCATCCCGTGGCTGGAGAACCGCGTGGCCGAGAAGAGCATGAGCGCCATGCGCCGGAAGCTGGAGGACTTCCGCGACTACCGCCGCGTGCACAAGCCCCCGCGCGTGCAGGAGAAATGCCAGCTCGAGATCAACTTCAACACGCTCCAGACCAAGCTGCGCCTCAGCAACCGCCCTGCCTTCATGCCCTCCGAGGGCAAGATGGTCTCGGTGAGCCCGCCGGGGGGCACGTGTGGCGCTGGCGCGGCTGAGGGCAGGGGTGGGGAGACGCGCAGGGCCCCGGCGTGGCCACGTCCGTGGGTGGGGAGGGATGTGGGACCCCGGGGAGGTCACGTTCAGGGCTCGGGGGATACCCAGGGCCTTGGCGTGGCCCAAACGTGGGTGCTAGATGCCTGTAGCTTTGACGTGACCACATTGATGGGCGAGGAGAAGTGATGTTCATGGCTAGGGCGTGCACGTGGCCTTGCTCGTGAGCAGGGGGAGACGTGTGGGGCTCTGGCGTGGCCAAGTTCACGGGTGGGGAGACGCATGTGGCCCTGTCCTTGGGGTGGGGACACACGTGGCCCTCCCATGCACGTGGCCCTAGCGTGGCCGAGGCCGTGGGCGGGGAGATGCGCGGGGCCGGGCTGAGCCCTCTGTCCGGCCCCAGGACATCGCGAACGCCTGGAAGGGGCTGGAGCAGGTGGAGAAGGGCTACGAGGAGTGGCTGCTCACCGAGATCCGCCGCCTCGAGCGCCTCGACCACCTGGCCGAGAAGTTCAAGCAGAAAGCCACCCTGCACGAGACCTGGACCAGAGGTACCCCCTCCCCCCCCTTAACCCCTCGCCTCCCGGAGCTCGGCCCCGGTGACCCCCGCCCCCGTCTCCAGGGAAGGAGGAGGCGCTGACGCTGCGGGACTACGAGGCCGCGTCGCTGTACGAGGTCCGGGCCCTGCTGCGGCGCCACGAGGCCTTTGAGAGCGACCTGGCGGCTCACCAGGACCGTGTGGAGCAGATCGCCGCCATCGCCCAGGAGCTGAAGTAGGCCCGGCCCCCGCCCCCCGCTGCCCTCCTGGGGCGGGAGGAACCGGGGTGTCCGGGCCCCCCACTAACCCCTGCCCCCCCGCAGCGAGCTGGACTACCACGACGCGGCCTCGGTGAACTCCCGCTGTCAGGCCATCTGCGACCAGTGGGACACGCTGGGGACCCTCACCCAGAAGCGCCGCGATGCCCTCGAGGTGGGGGGTCCTGGAGGGGCAAGGGAGCCCCTTGGAGGCTGGGTGGCACCTGGGGAGGGGCCGGGGGGCAGGAAGACCCCTGGGGAGCCCGGGCCTGCCCCCACCGACCCCCGGCCTGCCCCCCCAGCGGGTGGAGAAGCTGCTGGAGACGATCGACCAGCTGTACCTGGAGTTCGCCAAGCGCGCCGCCCCCTTCAACAACTGGCTGGACGGCGCCAGCGAGGACCTGCAGGACATGTTCATCGTGCACAGCATCGAGGAGATCCAGGTGCGGGCGTGAGAAGGGGCCGGCGGCTCCTGGACACCCGGGCAGGGGGCTTGGGGGCCGGGGCCCGGACGCCTGGTCCCCCCGTGACCCTGCGCCCCCCGCGCCCGCCAGAGCCTGATCACGGCGCACGAGCAGTTCAAGGCAACGCTGCCCGAGGCTGACAAGGAGCGCGCGGCCATCGCCGGCATCCAGGCCGAGGTGCAGAAGATCGCGCAGACGTACGGCATCAAGCTCAGCGCCGGCAACCCCTACAGCGCCCTGTCCCACCTCGACATCGCCTCCAAGTGGGACACGGTGAGGCCCGGCACGGCGCGACATGCCACGGGCACGGCCCAGCACGCGCGGGCATGACACGGCACGGCACGGCACGGCATGGCGCACCCTGATGCACCCCAGCATGCCGCAGCCCAACACGCCCCGACATGCCGCACCCCAGCCCCCCATGCTGACGTGCCCTGGCACGGCCCAACATGCCACAAGCACGCCCTGACACGGCCTGACACAGCCCAGCGTGCCGCAGCCCAACACGCCCCGACATGCCGCACCCCAGCCCCCCACGCTGATGCGCCCTGGCACGGCCCAACATGCCACAAGCACGCCCCGACACGGCCTGACACAGCCCAGCGTGCCCCGCCCCGGGTGTCCGCCTGGCACCCGGGGGCGCGCTCGCCCTCACTCCCCGGCTCGCCCCCCCAGGTGAAGCAGCTGGTGCCACACCGCGACCAGACGCTGCAGGAGGAGCTGGCGCGGCAGCAAGCCAACGAGCGCCTCCGCCGCCAGTTCGCTGCCCAGGCCAACATCATCGGGCCCTGGATCCAGACCAAGATGGAGGTGCCCGGGCGCTGCCCGCGCTGGGAGGGGAGGGAGGCTGGGGGTGCAAGCAGGTAGCCGGAGCCCAGGCCCCCCCGCGCTGGGAGGGGAGCGGGGCCCGGCCGCCTGGGTCCCTCCCCGTCCCCCCAACACCCCCGCGCGCCCCCAGGAGATCGGCCACGTCTCGGCGGACATCAGCGGGTCGCTGGAGGACCAGATGAACCACCTGAAGCAGCACGAGCAGAACATCATCAACTACAAGGCCAACATCGACAAGCTGGAGGGCGACCACCAGCTCATCCAGGAGGCGCTGGTCTTCGACAACAAGCACACCAGCTACACCATGGAGGTGGGCCGGGCCGGGCCGGGCCGGGGGTGCCCGCGCGAGGGGGCGGCAGGGGGGCCGGCGGTCAGGCGTGACCCTCCGCCCCGACGCGCTCCCGCAGCACGTCCGCGTGGGCTGGGAGCAGCTGCTGACCACCATCGCGCGGACCATCAACGAGGTGGAGAACCAGATCCTGACGCGCGACGCCAAGGGCATCAGCCAGGAGCAGATGAACGAGTTCCGCGCCTCCTTCAACCACTTCGACCGGGTCAGCCTCGCCCCCCCCCCCGCGCTGCGGCAGGCACCCCGGGGTGGCACCCCAGCCTGACCCGACTCTTCCCCACAGAAGCGCAACGGGATGATGGACCCCGATGACTTCCGCGCCTGCCTCATTTCCATGGGCTACGACCTGGTGAGAGACCCCCGCCGTGCTGGGACGCCGGCGCACGCGGGCTCCCACCCGCCTGCCGGCCCTCGCCAACCTCTCGGGGGCAACCTGGGCGCGGGGCTGGGATCGCAGTGCGTACGCCGGGGTGGGCAAAACGCGGCCTGCCAGGCCATTCGTTCCATCCAGCCCGCGGGGCCCCTAAAACACTTAGAAAATGAAGTTATCTGCCCCTGCACGCCGGTCGTGCAGCCCTTGATGGCTCACCATAGCTCCGTAAGCAGCCCTCCGCCTGAAATAATTGCCCCCACCCCTGATACATACACACACGTGGGCTCCCATCCACCCATGGCCAGGCCTGGCCCTGCTTAGCTTCCAAGGGGTACTCAGCTTGCCTGGGCAGGGACTAGGACCCCTAGCGCTGGGGATCCATGGAGGACAGCGGTCTCCCATCCAGACCCTGCCCCTCCCAAACCCTGCTTAGCTTGCGAGGAGTAGTTGGAGCCGGTCGGGGCACGGCGCCCCCTGCTGACCCGGTCTCCCCGCAGGGCGAGGTGGAGTTCGCCCGCATCATGACGCTGGTGGACCCCAACAACACGGGGGTCGTGACCTTCCAGGCGTTCATCGACTTCATGACCCGGGAGACGGCCGAGACCGACACGGCCGAACAGGTCATGGCCTCCTTCAAGATCCTCGCCTCCGACAAGGTTCGCCCTGGGGCCTGGAGGGGAGGGTGACACCGCAAGGCATGCTGGGATAGGCAGCCCTGCAGCAGGGCACCAAGCAGCCTGCCCTGGCTCCCCAGGCTGCAAGGCATGCTGGGAGAGGGGAGCTTTGGCTCCCTCCCACGAGCTGCGGGGTGGCGGGACCGTCCCCCAAGGCTGCCCCATGTGACGGGGGAGTGGGTTCCTGTGACCCAGCAGGAGGGATCGTGCCAGGGTCTCTATGCCCCAGGAGAGGTCATGGGGCCCCCCAGCCCCGTGACCCGCGCTGGTGTGCTTGTTGGTGATGCTGGTGTGCTTGTTGGTGTGCCCCCCCCCAGAACTACATCACGGTGGAGGAGCTGCGGCGTGAGCTGCCCCCGGAGCAGGCCGAGTACTGCATCACCCGCATGACGAAGTACGTGGGGGCCGACAGTGTGTCCGGGGCCCTCGACTATGTCTCCTTCTCCAACGCGCTCTACGGCGAGAGCGACCTGTAAACCCCCGCGCAGGGGCCTCTGTGCTTCCCCCTCCGGCTCCGGGGGACCCCCTCTGCCCCCCCTTCCTGCACCAGGAGACCTCCAGCTGCAGCAGGGGCCCAGCTGCCGGGGCATGGAGAGGTGGGGGGGCCGTGTGTCCGGGGGGTGCAGGCTGGCGCCATGCCCCTGCCCCGTGATAATAAAGGCAGTGCACCCGCAAGAGCCCCCCGGCTGCCTCTGCGTGCCCCGTGGGCGGGAGTGTGCACCATGTGTGCATGCAAACATACATGAGGGCCCGTGCAGTGTGCGTTTTGCATGTGCTCCTGGGTTTCTGCATACATGTGTGCGCACTCCGTGCACATGCAGACATGCGTGCTGACATGTGTACACACTGCGTGCAAAGATATAAACATGTGGCCCAAGTGTGTGCACGGGTGCATGCACATCAGTGTGCATACATATATGTGGCCTGAGTGTGCGTGTGGATGGGTAGGATTGCAGGCTGAGCGCGTGTGTACATGGGCACCTAGACGCATGTGTGCACATGGCCATGGGTGTTATGTGCACATGGGCATCCAGGGGCATACTTGGTGCATGTGTACATGCACGCACACACACACACACGAACCAGCCTACGCACTCTAGACATGTGCAGAGCCCAGAGGTGCTGCAGGTCCCTTTAGGTGCTCCTATAGGCATCAGCCACCTCCCTGGGGTGTCCAGTCACCAGTCTTCTTCCTCCCCGTGCGGCTGCAATAGGGAAGGTAAGACCCTGGCTTCTGCTACATGGGAAACCTGCTCCCCTGAGAGTCCCTGTGGGACCCCCCGAGCCAGGGCAGCTGCCCCCAGCCTCCGCCCCCAAAGCAGCCTCTGAGAGAGGCAGCTCAGGGGATCACCCTGCCCTTCCAGGGCCTTTTCAGACACGAACCAGCCAACATTAATCCAGCACTGGGGGAACCTGGGCGTTCAGTGACTTCCACAGCCCAGGCCCCAGCCCCCCAACCCACCCCACCCCAGCACTCTCCCTAGCCACCCCCCACGCCGGCAGCTGTTCTCGGCTCAGACAGATGCAGGTCCTCAACCCCCCCACGAGGACCGTCTGCTTTGGCCACGGAAAAGGAGAGGCTCCAGGCATCCCAAAAAAGGGTGCAGGGAGTCGAACCAAATGCAGGCAGTGCTGTCTGCAGGAGCCGGGATACTACTGAGCCCTGCTCGACTACCGAGCCCATACACCGTGCCAACACCAGCTGCTCTGTGAAGGCAAAGGCACTGTGCCCACACCTAGAAGCCCCAGCAGCACCCTCAGCCCCAGCTCTCCAGCGTCCTCAGCAGCAGAGAGAGGCCCCGCCAGCCGCCCCGCGCAGCACACGCACAGCCCGAGACACAAGGCAGGGCCCCTGGCTCCTGCGCCTGGCGCCCACCCAAGCTAAGAGGACCCTCAGGTCCCTGGCCTGGCCCAGCCCTCCCCCTCCAGCCCCACTCACCCGCTCTTCTCTCCTCTGGGATGAGCTGCAGCAGCTGCTCGCTGGGGCTGGAGCCTGCCCTGGGGCTCCAGCCGGAGATGCCCTGGGGTTGGACCTGGCTGGGTGGAGCCGGCTTCTCCCAGCTCAGCCGCCTCCTGGCTTCGAGTACAGCTCTGGGTCTCCAGCAGACACCCCCGCCCCCAAGCTGGGATGCGGAGGGCAGAAAACAGCTGCCATGAAAGGGGGGCTCTGCACGATCGGTGGGGGGCCAAACCCATAGCTGGAGCAGGGAGCTCCCCGAGCCTGGGAGCCAGTGCTTCGTCTCCACCAGGCAAGCATCTGCCCAGCCTAGGCCAGGGGGGGACACACACCCAGTGCCTAGCCCCCCACCAACAGGAGCCTAGACAGATCCAGCAGCATAAAGTCCTTTAATCGTAAAAATATAGACTCTCTCTCAGCCCTCGAGAGCGGGGCTCTATAAAAACACTGTGCGGGGCCGGGGGCAGCAGGGGCGCCGGGGACCCCGGTGTCAGGAACACACGGAGACGCTGGGGGCGGCCAGGGAGCACACGGGGGCGTGGCCAAAAAAGGCGGGGTTGGTGAGGGGGTGGAGCAGCAGCAGGAAGAGGGCCACGCCCAGCAGGTAGCAGGCGGCCAGCAGGAGGCGCTGCGGGTGCTCCAGGGCCGCGCCCAGGGCCGGGAAGCCCATGGAGTTGCAGAAGGAGTGACATAGCACTGGTCCCACCAGGTGCCCTGCGGGGGAGGGAAGGGGAGGCGGGTCAGGGGGGGAGGGGCGACAGCCCAGCTGTCCCACAGCCCCCACCCCGGACTGCGAGGGCAGCTCCGCGCCAGCTCCCCAGCGGGCACCCACCTGTGCGCAGGAAGATGAAGGCCGTGTAGGCCCCGAAGACGGCTGTGTAGGAGAACTGGAACGCTGCGGGCACGAGACAGCACCTGCTAGAGCCCCCCCCGACCCCCACCCCATGCCAGGGGCTCTGGGCATCCCCCAAAGCCCCCGACTGCCCAGAACCCCAGAGCCGGGGGGGCCTCAGAGACCCGGCCTCTCCCCCATGCTGATGCCGGGGCCTACCTGCCGAGAGAAAGATGCTGCCCACGCTGCCCTGGCGGAAGCGCAGCTGCTCAATGACGTGGTGAAAGTGAGCTGGGGGCAGGAGAGGCCGTCAGCTGCCCCCCACCTCCTAACCTCCTTGGGGGCTGCTGCCAGGGTCTGGGGGGATCCCCACGCTCCACCCTCCCCCGCCAGGACAGGGGCCACGCCAGACCCCGAGTGTCTGGGGGCGTTGGTTGTACGGACAGGCGAGCCAAGCAGGGGCAGCCGGACAGCATGCCAGGGTAGGAGCCAGCGTGGCTGGACAGCTGGACAGACCGGCAGACAGAAGGGACGGGACAGGGACTGGGGCAGCCGGACAAAGCAGAGACAGACCAAGGTGGTGGACAGATGGAGAGGCTGGGACAGAGGCCAGGGCAGCTGCACAGATGGACAGGCACGACAGAGACCACGTGGCAGTCAAGTCAACTGGACAGAGACAGGGATGAAGTGGCTGGACACAGACAGACAGACCGAGGCGGGCCTCAGGGCCACCAGACAGACAGATGGGCCGACTGAGGAGCCGAGGCAAAGCACCACGTGGCTGGATGGACAGACGGGCGGGCGGATGGGCCAGGGAAAGGGGCTCCAGACCCAGCGTGCCCCCAGGGCCTGGGGCAGGGACCCTGGGCGTCCGGGCGGGGGGACTCACCGACGCCGAAGAAGAGCGGACAGGCGAGCACGGCGGGGCCAGGGCCGGCGCAGGGCAGCAGCACGGGCAGCATGCAGGCGCGGAAGACCAGCTCCTCCGTCAGCGGTGCCACCACCTGGTTGCGCAGCCAGCGCACGTCGCCCGCGCGCCGCGCCCAGCACCGCGGCCCTGCCGGGGACACGGGCACGGGTCAGCCAGCCCTGCCGGGGGTGGGGGGCACGGGTCAGCCCGCCCTGCCGGGGGTGGGGGGCGTGCCCCAGGAACGGCAGGGGCAGGCGCTGCCATCCCAGACTCCTCTGCCTGCTGCCAGCCTCCCCCCGGGGGCCTCCCTCTGCCCCCCGCTCTGCCCCCCCTCACCTAGCACGACCTTGACCCCGGCCAGCCAGTCGCAGGGGCCGTCCATCAAGAGCTGGGTGAGGGGTCCGAGGAACAGGACCTGGCCGAGAGCAGGGCGCACTGTCACGCACCCCCTGCGGCCCCAGAACCCGCCACCCGCCCCCACGGGAGCCCGGGGCAGGCAGATGCCCCAGCCCCGCGCGTACCATGGTGAGCAGCAGGGGCAGGACGGTGGCCGGCACGATGCCCTCCAGCCGGAGCCCCAGCAGGGCGAGCAGGGGGACGTCTGGCTGAGCGGAAGAGGGGGCACGCATGGGTCAGCGGCTCCGACGCCCCGCGCCCGCGCCCGCGCCTCCCCGCCGGCAGGCTCCTACCTTCACGCCCGCCAGCTCCTTCCAGAGCCAGACGAAGAGCGGCGACAGCCCCGACACCACCAGCACGCTGGTGAAGCGCCGCTTGATCACGGCCGGGTGGTCCCTGCAAGCACGGACGCCGGGCGCTAGGCCGCGCGGTCCCGACCCATGCCCCCAGCGCTGGGGGGTCCGGGCTGGGGGGGCGCCCGCACGTGGGCGCGGGGCCGGGGACTCACCTGGGCAGCGGGCTGCGCCACACGTACAGGCTGCCCACGTAGCAGCAGGCCAGGCCGAGGCAGCCCAGCAGCGCGGCGGCGCACGGGCCCCAGCCCGGCCCGGCCCCGGGACCCGAACCGCCGACCCCGGCCCCGCGCCCGCCCGGCCCCGGCATCACCCCGCCCCCCGTGACGTCCCGCGGGCGGGGCCGGCGCCGGAAGCGGGGCCGGAAGCGGAAGGGAGGGGCAGAGCGACACGTGGTTTTCCGCTCCCGCGCCCGGAGCTCCCTGCGTTCGGGGCCCCGGCCCCCAAGTCCGGGACGGCCCCAAACGCGCGGTGCTCGCGGAGTCGGGCCCCCCGGATCCAGCCCAGCCCCGGCCCCGGCCCCACACAGACGGCCTCTGGGACTGGGCCCCCGTCCGGGGCCGCCCCTGCAGCCCGGCTCCGGCTCAGCCCCCCGCACCCCCGACCCCGTGCCCAGCCCCTCGGCCGGCCCGGCCCCGCCCCACCCCAGCCGCTGTGCCCCGCTGCGGGGGGGCGATGGGGGTCCCACACGCCCCTGCTCTGCCCCGCTCCCCCCTTCCCCCCCCCGGCAGGGATGGCGCTGACAGCCCAGGGGGAAGGCTCTTTATTGGGTGTGCACGGGGGGGGTTTGGGGGCACGTCAGGACGCCCACTCGGCCAGGCTCCGCGTCTCCTGCAGCCACAGCTCCTCGGCCTGTGGGGAGCAGAGCAGCGTTGCCTGGGGGAAGGGGGGCTTGGGCATGGCCTCTGCCCCCACCTGGGGCAGAACCGGGTGTCCGGGCTCCCAGTGCCCTGGAGGGAACCCAGCCGTCCCGCACCCCGTCCCCACCCTGGCTCGGGGAAAGCACGCAGGTGTCCGTGGCGGTGCCGAGCAGGCATTTACGTGTGCATGCGGTTGCGTGCTACGTGTGCACACGTGTCAGTGCGGCCCCATGTGCTTGTGAGCATGCCTGTGCATGTGGATGTGTCTGCCTGTGTGTGCATGTCTGGGGGTTTGCCGATGAGTGCCGCGGGGGCTGTGCGTGTGCAGAGCTGCACACGTGTACGTACATACGGGTGCGGTGCCTGTGACTGACCCCACCGCCGGCCCACCTGCACGTTTGTGGGTACATACGTGTGCGCCAAGTGTGATCCAGCTCCCCCGAGCCCAGCTCACCTGGCTCAGATCCTGGCTGCTCCCAGCCCCGTCCCTGCTTTGGCCCTGCCCTGGAGTCCCGCTTGCCCTCCTGCTCTGCTTGGGCTCTGGTCCTGCCCCTGCAGCCTCTCCTGCTGCAAGGGCAAGGGCAAAGGACAGGGGTAGAGGGCAGCAGTGACCTCCCCCCAGCTCTAGGGGAGGCTCAGTCACCCCCAAAGACTTGGGTGCAAGGGGCCGAGACCCCTCTCAATCTACCCCATGGGGAGGAGGGAGGGCAGGGCAACCTAGGCCCTTGGGCAACCAGACTCCACGCCAAACACTTGCCAGCTGTGGGAGGGGCAAAGAGAGGTGGGGGGGTTCATGGGGGTGCAGCACTCTCTCCAGTCATCCTTACCTGGCTCAGATCTGGGGGTCCCAATGTCCCTGGATGCTTCCTCCGGTAAGGGTGGCTGCTGTGGGGGGCACCTTGTTAGTCTGGGGGCTGCCGGTGCCTCCCACCCCATGCTGGGCAGATGGGGGGTGGCAAGGCTAGGTGGGGCAGCCAGATGGGGGTTAGATGGGAGGAGGAGATGGACACACAGGGGTAGATGGGGGAGCAGGTGGCCAGACATACAGGGGTAGATGGAGCAGGCCTACTGACAAGATGCAGGGGGTAGATGGGGAGGCAGACGGCCTGGCAGACAGATGGGAGCAGACGGATGGGCAGATGGGGGCGTAGATGGAGGAGCGGACGGACAGACGGGTTCACATACCCCTGGGTCAGTGCAGGAGCCGTGGGGCAGGCGCCGCCTCCGTGTGACGCCCGTCAGGGCCCCGCTCAGCGCCGCCACCAGCTCCGGGGTATCTGAGACCTGCAAGTGAAAGGCACCCCATCACCGGCGTGGGGGTGGGATTCCCCTTGTCCGCCCCCCAGCACCCCATCCCCAGGCTGCCACAGCCTAAAGCCTGAGAGGCTCTAGCCCAGGCAGGCGGGAGGCGGGGGAACTGAGGCACAAGCCCGTCCCTAAGGAGAAGGGGACCCAGCAGTCCAGCTACCTGCCAGCTCTGCAGACAAGCCCTCCGGAAGCGGGCGCTGGTGCTGCTGCTCACCACGCTGGACACGGCCTCCAAGACCACAGGCAGGGCCTGGCACAGCCGGCGTTGGCTCTGGGGAGCACCGGGAGACAGGGGGAGGGGGCTTTACTACAGGCTGGGGCATTAGTGAGAGCCTGTACCCCCAGCCAGCACCATGTCCAGAGGGGAACCCCAGGCTGGGGCGTCTGGGGGGGGTGGAGAAGGGCACCCCTGCTGCCCCGACCAGCATGCAGCCCCAAGGGAGTGGGGGATACTGGGGATAGAGCACCCCCTGCTGGTCCTGCACCAATAAAGCAGCCCCCCCACACCTTCCCAGGGTCCTGGGGGGGGTGCAGAGAGACCCAGCCCCTCCCCCAGACCGAGCCCCATGTGTGCTATGACCCCCCAGCACCCACCCTCTGCCTGCGGGCATCCTCCTCCAGCGCGGCATCCACGACCCCTTGCACGGCCTCCCTCGTTGCCCCTGCGCTGCACCCCAGGATCTGCTCCACGTGGGACACGAGCACCTGCCGGGTCCCTGGGCACAGCGTGCGTGGTCGGAGAGAAACATGGGGTTCAGGCAGTGAGGGGTTAACTGGGGGGAGGCCGAGATGATGGGGGTCAGACCCCGGCTTGGGGGCCACTGGGGTCTCTGCAGCACAGGCAGTCCCCATCTCATGGGGGGGCCGATAGCTGGAGTCTAGGCAGCCTCCTTGGAGCAGGATAGAGGGACTGGGGGGGCGGGGGTGTCACAATTAACGACCCGCAACTACTTGGGGACACCAGGTGGCCAGGTCGGCCTGCTGGGGGCAACAGACACCTGCGCGCAGGCCAGGCCAGTCAGGGGCAGGTGTGCGCAGGGTCCCGGAGGTACTCACCGACGTTGGGGGGGATCGGGGCTGTGGGGGATCAGGGACGGGGGTACTCGCAGGCATCGCAGGGTGGTCTGCGGGGAGTACTCGCGGGGAGTCGGGGGCACTCACGGGCATCGCAGACCGGCGGGTGCTGGAAGGGGTCTGCGTAGCGCAGCAGCAGGAAGAGCAGCAGGGTCTGGGGCTGCGCACCCGGCTCCGCAGCCTCCCCGCCGGCCCGGTGCAGCCGGTAGCAGGCGTCTGGCCTGGCGAGGCCTAGCGGGGATGCGGAGTGACTCTGGAGCAGCCGTTTCCCACTCCACCCCCCCAAGCACGAGGCCCGGGTCTCCCAGATTCGTCCTGTCCCCCGGCTGGGCACCCGGCAGGCTCTGAAGGGTTGGGGGCGGGGGGGAACCTGGCCCATACCCACCTGCCCAGGCTCTGATCTCACCCTGGCGAGGTCCCGATCCCTGCTGGAGTCTGGGTAGCTCCCAGTCAGAGCCCCCGTCCCCCCACTTCCTTCGTCTGGCCACGGGCTGCCCTTTGCCCCCCCCCCCGCCACGGCACCTTCTTTGGGGCCTGGCCCTGGATCTGGCGTGGCCACGTAGCCATGTCTCTCCCAGTCTGCCAGGTGCACCGGGTCTCCGAGGAACGCGGCCGGCAGGGGCAGCCCAGCTGGGTCGTAGCAAAATACGTGCCGCCTGCTAAGGAACCAGGTCGCCACCAGGCTGGAGGCCCATGGGTGCAGCTGCCCCCCAGGCCCCCTGCAATTGGGTCAGTCACAGCAGGACCCAGAGCACAGACAGGTGCTTATCCGGGGGTAGATGCCATGGAGGGTGTCCTGTAGCCATCAGCCTGGGGCCAGGGCTGGAGCTAGGGACCCCTGGCCTGTGTTCCTGGGTCCCTGCCACCTGCCTCTCAATGGGGAGCGGGACCCTGGTGTCTGCCCCCGCGATGGGCACCAAAGGATATAGAGACGGTGTTGAGCTGGGCAGGCTGGTTGGGCAGCGGCCGCAGGCAGGGGCACAAGGCAGCGGCTGGCACAAGGCTCAACTCCCCACTGATGCCAGCCTCAGCCACCGCGGCAGGGAGCAGCAGGCGAGTAGCACGGCCCAGCACCGGGTGCAGCTTCCCGCAGGGCACAGGGGCACCGGGGGGCCCTGGCCTGCGTGCAGTGGGAGACAACACAGACACGGCCCGCATCAGGGTGCAGTGTCTGCCTAGACCCCCCCAGGCCAGGATTGGGGGCAGTCAGGCAGTGCCCAGACCCCACAGGCGGGAGTCAGGGGGCACTGGGTACTGTACAGACCCTCCAGGCCTGGATCAGGGGGTGCCAGGTGCTGTACAGACCCCCTGGTGAAATCAGGGCTTGCCATTGTGCCAGGCACTGCCCACGTACTCATGTGCCCCCAGAATCACACACACACACACACACGTGTGCACATGCACACAGGCCCTCGCCCCCTCAACACACACACGTACACACCACACACACACGTGCGCACACAGAAACCTACATGCACACACAGGTGAGCAGAGGTGGATGCCCCCCACCCCAGCAGGGCACCTTGGAGCAGCTGGAGGTGACAGCTCATGGAAAAAGCCATGCGCACGCGCAGGTGCACACACTGCCTCCTGTTGCAGGCTTGGGGGTGGCTGGGTGGGCACTGAGGCCCCCGGGGCTGTGCCAGGCTCAGCTCAGCTGCGCACCCCCTATTTTTCCAGGGAAGTTGCTCTGGCCTCGCGGGCACTGTGGCTTGGAAGAGCTGCTGCGCTTGGCTCTCCTGCACCTGCCAGGGACTTGGGGCTGTTCCTGTATCTGCTGCCTGCCCACATTGCCTTGATCCCGGCCTGGAGGGCTTGTCCAGTACCCCACGCCCCCTGATCTTGGCCCAGGGGGTCCATACAGTGCTTGGCCCAGAGGGTCTGTACAGCACCTGGCACCCCCCAATCCTGGCCTGGGGGTTCATATAATGCCTGGTATGAAAGGGTCCCAGTCTTGCCCATTAGTTACTGATGCCAGCACGCTGTACTTTTCCAGGAAGACGCCGGCCAAGCAAGGAGCAGCTGGAGCCGCCCCTCCCCGCTCTGCGCTGGCTGGCAGAGCTCGGAGCCAGGCACCAGCCTGCAGACACCCGCCCCCGCCAGCGCCCGCCGTCCCGGACGCCCCAAGGTCAGAGGGGCCCGTTGCTGCAGGGAGCTCTGCTCCTCCTGCCCCCTCAGGGAGCACCAGGTGCCCTCAGGTCCCCTGCCCGGCCAGTGCCCGGCCCCTCCTTACTGTATGTAACGCCTCCAGTCAGCCACGAGCTCGGTCCCGCTCAGGACACACACACCCGCTTGTGACACCTCGCTGCGGGGCAGGACATGTGGCAACATGATACAAGTGCTGCAAGCCATCGTGCCCCCTGCATGGGAGCACTGTGCTACCCGCCCGACACCCGCCCGGTGCCCCTAGGCCTGGACCTGGGATACACAGGGGTCACCAGCCTACACGCATGTGTGTGCATGAAGTTCCCATGCGCTGCATGTGGCATCTGCCCAGGCACAGAGGATGAGGAGGGCAGCAAGGGTCTGCGTAGCCAGGTGAGGGCACGCACCCCAGGCCTGTCCCAGGGACCCGAGGCCTGGTCACCTTCTGCCCCCATGTCCCGGCCGCCGCCACTTGCTCACCAGTAGGTCTGGGCAGAGATGGCGCCTTGCACGTTAACGCAGTAGTGAAACCTCATCTGCAGGGAGAAGGGGGTGGGTGGCAGAGGTCAGCACATAGCTAGGCGCTAGCTGGACCCTCTAGGCTGGGATCACCGGGTGCCGGGCACCGTGCAGGCCCCCCAGGCCGGGTGCCAGGTGCTAGACGGGCCTCCCAGGCTGGGACCAGGGGGCATTACCTTGGGACGCAGGAGGCTGACCCGGTGGATGAAGCTCTGCAGGGCCTGGCAGGCGGCTCGTAGCTCCCCAGGCTCCTCCTCCACCTGCAAGAGCAGCATGGAGGGGCTTTGGCTACAGGCCCCAAACAGGGTCACAGCCACGGCAAGGCTGGGGGGCAGGACCAAGCTGGTGGGCCCCCCCTCAGCCTCCTGCCTGGCGCAGGGGCCTCGCCACCAAGCCACGTGGCCCCAGCCTGGCCGAGGCCCGTGGGGCTAAGCGCCCCAGAAACCAGGCCGCCCCAGCTATATTTAGGCACCCGCATCGCTGGCCTACTTAGCGGCACAGCCACGTGCTGGGACCCCACGCCTGGGAGCAGCGGGTAGCAGGAGGGCTCCCAAATGGCCACCCCTGTCCCCGTTCACGTGCGTCCTGTTTGCCCTTTATCGGTCTGAAAGGGGTTGAGGGGAGGGTGGAGCAATGCCCACCCTCTGTACAGCCCCCAGCGCCCCCAGGCCCAGCCTAGGGGGTCTCCATGATGCCCAGTGCCTCAGTCTCGGGCTGGGGGGGTCGGTACAGAACCTGGCGCAGCCTCGTCTCGGACCCGCTCCCCCGGGATGCTTGGCCGGAGGCAGCCCGGGGGCAGGACCACGCACCTGGAAGGCCAGCCGGAGCGCGTCGGGGGCCAGCGGCTCGTGGCAGCACGCGCGGGCGTCCCGGGGGCTGATCCACTGCACAGGGAGCTTGGCCAGCCGCCCGCCCGCATCTGCGCGAGGGGACATGCTGGTCACCCACGCCTGCGACCGCCAGCCCCGGGATGGAGTGGCAGCCGGGACCCCGGGCTTCTCCTCCCCACACTGGAGGGGAGCAGGGGACAGTGGGTTAACGTAAGGGGAGCTGGGAGCCCGGACCCCTGGGATCTCGGGGTTTAGTGCGGGGCTGGGAGCCTGCACACCTGGGCTGGTTCTAGGCGCCAGGGGTGCACGGCCTGGGCTGCGTGCGCGGGCAGGAGAGGAGGGGGTCCCGGGGGGCGTTTACCTCTCCAGACTTGCTCGCCAAGGCTCTGGGCACCAAAGGGACCTTGGGCGGCAACTGTAGGAGACAGCCAGGGGGAACCATGACCCCGGGCCTGGCCCAGCAGGGACCCCAAAGGCCCCCCCCACGACACGCTCACCACTGGTCACGCACTGGAGCCGGCTCCCACCCAGGGCCGTGTCCTGGGCCTCGGTGCACAGTGCCAGCCGGCCTCCCGCCTCCGCGGGGCCCAGCCGTACCAGGAGCTGCTCCACGACCTGCCAAAGGAGGGGGGGATGTGAGCGGGCACGGGGTGGCAGCCCCCCGCCCCCGGACCCCAGGCTACGATAGCACCCAGGTGCCTGGGGTGCTAGGCCCCCACCTCTGGCTGCTCCACCCATGTGACCCCTAAGACCCCAGTCCAGCCCCCCACAGCCCTATCCCACCCCACCGCACCCCGCTCCGTCCCATCCTGCCACCAAGGGCCTCAACCCAGCTGCCCCCAGCACCCTGGGGACCCCACCCCACCCACAGCACGTGCTGCCTCCATGCCAGGGAGCCTGCATGGGGGCGGGGTTCCACCCTAGCCCCACCCACTGCCCTGACCCCTCCCCAGGTCCTCCCTCTCTCACTCCCCCCACCCCAGATTCAGTTGCAACCCTCCCCCACACCCCTTCTGGACCCCCCCACAACACCCCCTCCCAGAGTGGGGGAGGACGCAGGTGTCCGGGCTTCCAGCCCCCTGCTCTCACCCCCATAGAGACCTAGGGGACATGGGGGTACGGGGGGGGCTTCTCCCTGTGGGGACCCCAGGTGTCCGGGCTCACGGCCCCCTGCTCTCACCCCCATAGAGACCTAGGGGACATGGGGGTACAGGGGGGGCTTCTCCCTGCGGGGACCCCAGGTGTCCGGGCTTCCAGCCCCCTGCTCTCACCCCCCATAGAGACTAGGAGACATGGGGGTATGGGGGGGGGGCTTCTCCCTGTGGGGACCCCAGGTGTCCGGGCTCACGGCCCCCTGCTCTCACCCCCATAGAGACCTAGGGGACATGGGGGTACGGGGGGGCTTCTCCCTG
>JAGPOW010002657.1:212693-235175 GCA_030014935.1 Caiman crocodilus | reverse complement strand
ATCAGAATTTAATTAAAAAATCTTTCAGGATTTGAGTATCAGTTTCACCAATATCATATTTAGAGGTACAATTGCTTTTTCACCTCTACTTACTACTCTGCTTCTTATGTATCCCAAGATCATATTGTATCTGGTTGGCACTGCGTCACATTTGAGGCTTATATTCAGTTGTCCCTGCCACTGTAGACAGCCTAATGGAGAAGACTGTTGTTCAAAAAGAGCTTCATCCAAACAGAAACTAACAGAAACATCTGCAAGAGAGGACCTGGCAATAACAAAGGACTGGAAAGCACCTCTTTATCTCCATGTGATACAACTCCATCAGCCTGTTTCTCTTCAGAGGAAATACTTGTCGAATACTTTGGCCTGTTCTGGATCCAGATTCACAGCATAATCAAATGCTCATAATCATAGGCCCATAAGCTTTTGCTTTTTCTAATATCCTCAAAAAATCTTTTCTGATTTTTCTCTCATCCCATCTGTGACATTTTCCCCTGATATGTACAGTTTCCCCTATCAATTTTCCACACTTCCGTCCTGACAACTTATATTTATTGCTAGCTACTTTTCAGAGATTTACAGAAAAAACAATTATGCCTTCCCCACCACATACTTTTAAATCTTATTCAGACCACTTTTCTATGCCCAGGAACAAATCCAGATCCAACTACAGATTCTGAAGGAAAAGAGACTAAAGCTGTTGGGATTAAAAGCTACCAGAGAGATGAAAAGCCAGCATTATCTGGTAAGTGCCTACTTTTATTGGCCAGCAGAGACTTGGGGATAGGTTTCAATACTGTTAGGTCAGTGTCATTCTTTGGCCAAAGGAATGAATAATAATGGACTGGATTCTAGAACAGCACCTAATGCAGCACCATTGGGAAGACTAAATCAAACCACTATGATCCAGACTGCTCCAGAGCCCAGCACAGAAATGTCCCACTAACATCTACCCCACCCCAGCAGCATGAACTGAAGCAGTTTCTCACCAAATCCACAGTCAGTGACCACACACTAGGGATGAAAACTGGGACAGAGTAAGCAGTAGCTGGGACAGATACTGTCTACTCCCATGCCCTGAATATGAGGGAGCAGGAGACAGATATTTCCTCAAAAGTTTGGGGAATCATAATAGGCATTTCATCAAAACATCCTAAAGCTCATTTATCTAACTAGGACAGAGGAAATAGTCAGCAGAGATGCCACTGTACTACCTAAAACTTGCCACCAGTTCAGGAATTGAAGGAATGCTGAAGAGAGCCAGGGGATGAAATGCCAAACATAAGTGGAACCCAAACTCCTGCTTACGCAAAGCTTTGCTAAAACATTGGCCAGTGTAACCCTAATTAGTGAACCTAACTGATGCATACATTTTTTACATAAGCGAAACCTGAACTGTGAGCTGGATGGGCACTCTTGGCAGGAGATGACTGTACAAGATGTAGAATAGTTCAGTACAAAGATGATAAGGCTGGATTGGGAACACCCAGCTCGGTATGTGGAATATGCCCATGGCACAGGGCGGCTCAAAATATTCAAGATATTGGTGGAATGTAATACATAATTTTGATCACTATATGGAAGGAGGATTAGAAAGTATGGGAACTTTGTATTGGTCTAGAGGAGCCTGCTTTGTGTTGTGCTAATACCTTGTTATAGGCATATGTGCATTAACACCTTGTCTATCAAATCACAAGTGTGTTAGGGCCACACCTTGTGGAGAACAGACCTGCTCCAGGCTTTCCCACCTAACGGAGCCTGTGGTCATTCCTTAAGGTAAGATTGGTATTGGCATCTCCTTGCTGTGACTGCTTGACAGCACAGCAGTCTGAGATCTCAACACTGACCACACCCCAATAGCACCCAAAGAGGACAGTGACAATGAGAACATCAAGGAGATACTTTGGTAATATTACCAAAGTATGGGTAAATATGACTCTTATTATGGACAATCTGGAAGTACTTGTAGAATTGGTCCACCAAAAACATCTCATCCAACCAAACTTAATTAAAATGGACTTTCTAAGGGTTTCGGAGGAATCCTCCCTGCTGCAGATTGAGCTCAGTAAAAAGGTCCCTTGCCTTCCTTCTCTGACCTGTCCTTTCTCTTTCCATCCACTCACTACAGGAACAGACAAAAACGGTTAGAAGGAAGATTGCATCCGAATTTCAGCAACTGCACCAGTTTCTGCAGCAGCAAGAACAGCTCCTGCTGGCCCAGCTAGGAGAGCTGGAGAAGGAGGTGGTGAAGACACAGACTGAAAATGTCACCATACTCTCTAAGGAGATCTCCTATCTCAGTGATCTGATCAGTGAGATGGAGGGGAAGTACCAGCAGCCAGTGGATGAATTCCTGCAGGTGAGAGCTGTGAAGTGCTTTGGAGATGGATCCTGGGAATCTTAGCATATATAAAGTTATTGGCATGTGAAAAAGTTACTACAAAGTAAAGGAGGAAGGGCTCTGTACAATGAATCTGCCACTCAGCAATGTCTGCCTGTGTGCTGGCTTTTACCCTGTAGTAAATGAAAACAGTATCATGGCAGCTTATACCTCTGCGGTTGAGGGCTAAGCTAAGGCAACTAAGTTTTCATTTATTGAGGATAGAAGCATGTACATGGACAGTTACCATGGAGCAGATAACCTGCCCTTCTTTAACCTTGAGATAACATGCTTATCTGTTCATCATGACTAATGCTCAACTCATATTATCATTGTTTTCTAATCACTTTCTATTAATATTGATTATAATGCAGTTAAATTACCTGACTTTTTCATATTTGGTCAAAGGACTGAGATCCTAGAAGACGGCCCATTATGCGACCTGTAAATTTAGCATCAAGTGTTCAAATAGATGCATTATAGATCAATAGATCAAACTGATTCATGATCTCTCTGTGTTTTGGTAGAATTCAACTGACCCAAGTCTCTTATTGTGACTTTGGTGGCTCTCACCACTGTTGGAGGACCTGAGGGTCTGGTAAAGATAAGAACACAGGATGAGAATAGGTCAGCTGGACCACTGAATCCAGTCTCCTACATTTGCAGCCCACCACTTACCCAAGGAACCCCCAGAACTGCTCCTTCGAATCATCACACATGGCTACAAGGCACAATGCACAAAACAGCAAGAACATCCTATAGCAGGCCATAGGGAAAAGTAGGGAAGAAAAGGGCACTGTTAATGTCCTGCCACTGCAGTGACAGGAAAGCAGATCATTAATATATGCTGAGAAAGTCCTATGATCCAATCAGTCAATTTTGTTAGTAACAATTACATGCAAGTTGGTGAAGGGACTTGGATATGTGAGACACACAGATGACATGACATGACTGGCAAGGTGAGGTGTGGAGAAGCAGAGTCAGGAATGAATCCCGATCACGGCTTGTTTATATCATGGAGTTTGAAAAGCCATACCTGTAGGACAGGGGTGGGCAATTATTTGGGCTACTTAGGGGAGTGTTGCTGAGCTGTTGTAGGCCAGGTCAGAGCCCCCACAGCCCGCAACAGCTCACAGAAGCTCCCTAAGTGTCATATTCTTAGACTGGTCTGGGGGCGCTGGACTGAACAAGTGGGTGGGTAGGAGGGGTTTCCATGGAGATTGGCCCAGGATCCCCATAGTCAGGATGTGCTTGGCCAGGCAAATGGATGGGGAGCAACATCCAGGAGCAGGATGGGTGGCTGGGATCTCAGGGCAGTGATGGTGCAGGTCTCAGGCTCCTGCCTGAGCCCAGGGCAGAACCATGATCCACTCCCCACATGGCCTCACACTGTCACCACCCTGCAGTCCCAGCCAGTGCCATAGCAAACGGGGGTGGGGGAAGCAAAGGGGATGCCAACAGGTGCTGCCCAGTTAGTTCAGGGTGCAGGACAGAGCCGTGAGTGGCTCATTTGGGGGACACAGGGTTCGAGGGAAGGGCAGCTCCCACCACTGCGTGCTCTCTGGGCAAGCATGGCGGGGTGCGCTCTCCCTCACCCCGCGATCTGTGCATGGGTGGGCTGCCGCTTCAGGCTGTGCTGTGGGTGCAAAACTTCAGAGCCCCATCCATCTGGCCAAGCACATCCTGCCCATAGGGGTCCCAGACCAGTCTCCATGGAGACTCTTCCTGTCTACTCCATCCTGTGCCCTTGGAGGTGGGTGTGGAGCAGATGGTGCCTGGTCAATGGGGATGGGTCTGGCTGTGGCAGCAACACTGGCAGCAGCAACCAGAAGGAGCTGCCACCTTTGGAGCTGCTGAGAAGTTGAGTCCCGCACTGGACTTCTCCAGTCCCCCTGCATGCCCAAGGGTAGCAGGACTAGCCACACACACTACAGCCTCGGATGTCCCCCCTACTTGCCAACCCCTTGGCTGGGCAGGATGGAGGGACCCACTGTAAATCAGATAAAATCCCTTGGCAGGCTGGATATGGCCCATGGGCCATATTTTGCCCACCCCTGCTGTAGAACTATGATACCAAAGCCCCCAGGTAAGCTCATGGCCTATAGTGATAGGAGGGCTTTTCCTGCTAGCTTTGCCTCATCCCTGCCCCAGTTGACAGCATCTTTGTTGGCAGAATCCAATTCTGTCAGCTGAGCCTCATCCAGATGGAAGATTTAACCAATACAGCTATTCTAGTAAAACTCTAGGCTGGTGGAGTCTGTAGTGGAGACAAGCCTCAGTCCTCCACCAAGCCGTTAAGTATAAAACCATTTCCTCTCCAGGACAAACAGTAATTCTTTGTAGAATAATGAAGGGGTAGGTAGAGGTAGTGAGTCACGGTTTGGAGGACTGCTCTTCTAACCAAGATCATTCTGAATTCACTATATTGAGTATCCTAGTATGGGCAGGAGGGAGGCAAGGGGGATGAGGCTGCTCTGTTCCCAAGCTGATTTATCAATTAATTCTTTCATGAACACTGATTTATGCCTCAGAGACAAGGACAATAAGGACCCAAATCAACACATAATTTGTAGGTATAGACTAGACCTGAGGGTCCTAGAGAGGGAAAATGCACCAAAACTTTCCAAGATTATTTGGTGGTGTTCCTTAATTGGGCATCCTGTTCTCTTTCTCTACCTCTAGGGCATCAGAAGCACCTTGAACAGGTATGTATCTTCTCTTCTTGTTCACACTATGCTCTGAGGGGAGATATCCTTAGGGCACAGCTTCAGACCCCATGGGCAGAGCTCAACTGTGGTACTTCCCTGGGTAAAGCAGCGTGACACGTCTGTAAGACCAAAGTAAATTAATCCCTTTACTTTCCCTAGAGTAGGATTCTGGCTACTGATAGTAACTACAGCCCCCCTGGAGTGCTGGAACTGATTGCAAGCAGATTCAAAAGTTATCACATTACTGGGAGAAATATTAATAAAAATGCCCTTGAATAAACATAGAGACTTGCTTTGTTTGACCAGTAAAGAACAAATAAATAAGAGTCTGTTTCTCTAGGTGTGAAAGCAGGGATTTTGAGAAGCTGATGGAAACATTCCCTGAAGTGGAAAAAAAACTCAACAATTTTTCTCAAAAAGCTCTTGTTCTGAAGTCAGCTCTACAGCAATTCAAAGGTACCACCAAAGGGAAATAGAGAGAAGCTGGGGCCAAGTAGCTGCTAATGGATAGCCTACCTAAATACCAGTAAAGTAATATAGAAATCTTTGGATTAGGGAGGGAAGTCCAGGAGAGGGTATCACTGCGTTTGCATAAAGGCATATATTCCTTTGTCACACTTAGTGAGATATGTCCTGTCCTGGGGTGAAACCAGCTCTACAGCCATGCAAAAGGGAACAAATCACATTCCTGTTCATCCCCTATTAATATCAGTTGTCTAAGAAATTCAGCTCACCACTAGGGAGACAGCACAAAAGGCCAGTGTGCTGCTATAGCTCATTTTAAATTATATCATGGGTAAGGCTACAATTTTGTCACTGAGGACACAGAATCCATGACCTTGTAGAACTGTGCATCTCTTGTCAACCATTCTGCCCTTCAACGAGGAGCAGAGCTTACAGGATCATGGGAGCTGTAGTTTGTGGGAGACAGCAGTCACATCTAGAAGGTCAGAGTGACTGAATTCCTTTATTTTCCCAGGAGAAGGATTCTGGCCATGGATACCAACAAATTTCCCAGATACACTGAAATGAATCAAACAAGGTTCCAGATATTATTCCATTATAGGGAGAAATACATACCAAACGTTGAGATATTGGCATGTAGGAAAGTATTAATACCTGCCTGCCATACTATAGTTTTCCTTTGCCAGTTCTCTATCGTAGGGAAGTGTAGTCAAGAGTTTATTGTTTGGATGTTACCATGAAAAATGCCTCATTTTTCTTTCACCACACCTTTCTCAAGGTAACTTACCTAAACTGCTGTGACAAAAATTGCATTTAATGAATCATTTGCCCAAGCAAGGTATTACTTAGAAAAGCTCGCATTTCTCTGAACCAGGTGCCACTCTGTCCTGCCTCCTTTGACAAAACTTTACCCTTAAGGATGGAGATTCAGTGGTTGTTTAGGCTGTAAGATGGTTTTCTCTTCTCTGAATATCCCTGTCTCATTCTCTTTGTTTCCCATAATTCAAATCAAGCTATATGAAGAATTGTAGAAACTGTCTCGTAAAGAGAACCCCATGAAATTTCATCTCTCCTTCCTTGCCTTTCTCTAGACAATCTGTTGGCTGAACTGAAGGTGGAATGGGGTAAGTCTCAGGGAAGGGGAGGGGGGCGAAAGCAGGTAGAAGAAAGACTTTTCACAGGTGCAATTCCCGAATGAGGAGATCCACTTTGGACCTGGATTCCCTTGCAGAAGATGACTCTGAGGCAAACCAGTCTCACACCAATGATAAAGAAATTTTACAAAAGGCCTTTAGCACCCCAGAGCTAATTGCTTAATAGCAGATATCAAAGCAATAAGCAGTGCAGAGGACTGAGAAGGGGGCCATATAAAATTGACTGGTTAACCATGTTTGTAGCTCCTATTTCCTGTCTCCTTGAGGAGATCAAGAAGCATCCCAGCTGGCTCAGGGCTGCTAGGGAGGGTGACAAATGGCCCAAACATCTCCCAGGGCTGCACTCTGCTCCTAACACTGAGTCTCTTTCCCTCTGCAGTGAATGTGAGGCTGGATCCAGACACAGCAAATCCCCACCTTGTTCTTTCTGAGGATCAAAAAAGTGTGAGATGGGAAGAAACGGAGCAGGATTTGCCCAACAATCCTGAGCGATTTGATACATATTGCTCCATACTGGGCTGTGAGGGATTCACATCAGGAAGACATTACTGGGAAGTGCATGTGGGCCCTACAGGATACTGGGCCGTGGGGGTTGCCAGAGAGTCTGCATGCAGGACAGGATGGATCAGCCTTGACCCCTGCCAAGGCATATGGGCTGTGGGGCTCTGTGGAGAGCAGTACCGGGCTTTCACCTCTGTTGAAACTTCCCTGCCTTTGAATGGAAGGCCCAAAATAATCCGGGTGTCTCTGGACTATGAAGGGGGACATGTGGCTTTTTTTGATGTTCATAAAGAGGTCCTAAGCTTCACTTTCCCTCCAACCTCCTTCAATGGAGAAAGAATCCTCCCTTTCTTCTGGGTCTGGGAATCCCAGCTCATGCTGTGCCCCTGAGAAAGGGGTTATACCTCAATGTAGACCATGAAATGAAATCTAGAGAAGCCTCTGACATCTCTGCAGAAGTTAGAGTATCAAAACAAGGAAGAAGGAAGTGGAGCAAATGGTATTGCCTAGTCTGTGTGGCATTACCATCCATCTGTGGTTTTGAAGAACTAGAGATGTCTGGGGGATCGGGAAACCAGTGATTCTGTGACATGGTTTCTAGATTCTCCAGCCTTAGTTGTACATTCCTCAAAAGCTGAGATAAGTTTGACATGGAGTATTTCACTTGGCCTAAGCTTGAATCCCATAATTAAGCAGCCCCTGGGGCATAGATTTTGATGTTCAATTTGTATCATTATATGTTGTCCAGCTGCCAATGGATACATTTATTGGTTGTAGAAGTTTTCAGCAGAGGAAGTTGCAAGTTTTGCTTACTGAGTAGGCATATTGGGGATCTTGACCCATGGGAAGGGAGTAGGGAACAGTTTGAGATACATGCAATACCACAACTTTTCTGCTAAAACAATCACCAGTCAAGGAACTAGTGATGTTGACCATGCAGTTGCCATATTTAGATCTCAGAGTTAAAATCTGCTGAGCTCAGTGGTACGATCTGTGTTTCTCAGAGCTAGTGTGTATGGATGGATAAAGCAGAAACAGGAGAGGCAAGCCTACACATTTGGAGAACATTTTCTGGACTTTTATACGGTTATTTTTTTAGCAATTTTTTGTACGCTCCAGAAAAAGATTTCATTAAAGAATCTTATTCACTGTAAAGGCCTCCTTATTCTTCTCAAGAGGAGCACAGGAGACATCTGAACTGTTCTTGTAACCTGCATATTTGGTATTTTTACTGACATTCATTCCCATCAAGATGGTTTCCATTAAAGGAAAGCTATAAGCACCTAATGACACTCCCTTTCAATCTCATTTTAGACATACTCTCTTCTATGTTCTATTCAAGCACTTTAATGTGATTCCTTTAAAATTCAAATGTCAGGCTTGGGTGGATCTTTGTTTCAGTTATTATATAGTAACTCCCTCAGTGCTTACAAGATGGTGCATACCCAACATAACACTTCTTCTGCCTGCCCAGGGCTGGGATCTGTGGGGAGCTGTGCTTTTGTGGGCCTCTGAATATCTCTACTAAGGCCTCCTGCTGACACCCAGTTTCTTTGGATTCTCTGAGTCCCTTTCTCTGACTGCTTTATGTCTTAGCCATGCAACCCTGTCTCACTGAGAAGCACCAAGCACCTAAGGCTGAGACTAGATTGAGGAGATGAGAACGGACTCTCAAGGAATGGTACCGGGGATGAAAAGAGAACCTCCGCTGAGATGAATGCACCAAGTCAAACCTCTCAGAAACATCATTTATGCCTGTATTCATCACCATTGGGCGTTCTCGTTCAGCTGGAAATGCTGCAGTGAAATGGATGGGGCACTTCACCACTTCTTAGAACTCGGACTGCTCTAAAATTCAATTAATTGCCCAAAATGTTGTCTTTCTCATGGTAAGGATGGACGTGAATTTAGGTTTAGATTGAAACTTAGAGTCACTTGAGCAAGAGCGTTCCCAGGTGCAAAAACAAGAAAGACAAACTCAAAATTGTTTGATGCCCTTCATATATTTTGAAGCATGTTTAGAAATCAAACTGGCCCTGGTTGATTCCCAAAGGGTTACAAGTGTTTGACCTTTACCTAAATAAAGGGCATAATAGCTTCCTATGTGGGGAAACAATACTGAACCTAGGATTCAACAAAGAATTAAACTACTCCAAGAGGTGATAGCTCATTGCCAGGAGGGTCCCTACATTTCTGATGTGTCGGGACTGCAAGCACTGAGCAGAAGGATCTCTTACTTTTCAGATCAGCAATGGTTGCAGGATATCTGCAGGAAGGAGGAAGCTTTTCCAGGCTGCGTGTGCCAGCGATGCAGTCCCACACCTTGACAATGAGTGCTTCAGTGCCAGTGCAGACGAACATAGATTCACAGATTCAAGAAGTTTAGGGCTGGAAGGGACCTCATGAGATCATCAGTCCAGCCCTGCCTGCTCTGGCAGGAAAGCCTGCTGGGATCAAATAAAAGTGTCTCTATGACAGGTGCTGTCTGGCAGGTGGGTATATTCCCTCAAATGCAGATATCATGGAAACCAGTTGTGGTTTGGAGGTGCACCATGTGCTCTGTGTTGAGGTGGCATAGGCTCCTATAAACATTAATGTAAGTATTAATATCCTTGGAGCAGGAACTGTGTAGGTGATTTATAAAATGACATGGACAATCTCTGGCCCTTCACAAACAGCAAGCTGCCTGTGGGAAGATGGGGTTTGCTTTCCCCAGGGATTTGTAAATACATTGCGACTCGGCTAACCCAAGGGAAACAGATGGAAGTTTTTGTTTCCTATTTTTTTTCCCCATGAGAAACGGGCTTGGTCAAGAGTCTACACCCACATGAGTCAAATGTGTTACAGTTTAGTCCATATTAGTCCTCATCTGAACTAAACTAGCTGCTAAGCTGTCTCCTGACATAGGCATGGGAACAGGGCATCTTGTTTCTAGAAAGCAGTTCCCTGGCTGCATCAAACGCCTGTGCTTTCCTATTTGGACTTCCCATCACTTTTCCTATGAATGCCTCCCCATCTTTTCTGCCCTAACCTCCATGATACTCCAGAACTCCCCCCACCCAGATCACCCTCCCCCACACACACTACTTCTAGAAATAGGCTCTGTAAGCCTCTAAAAACCAAGAGATGAGAAAAGAAGAGGTGTAGTCTCTTCCCTCTTCCTACCTGAACCAAGGCTAGTGCAGGCAGGTAGCACTCCTGACTCCCATACATCTAGTTTGTGGTGAATGACACTGACCTTCAAGCACACAGGAGAAAGGGTGGCGTTGTGATTAAAGGGGTAACCTAAGACTCTGCAGACCTGGGGATCAGGATTTTTCTGCCAGAATCTTCCTGTGTGATTCAGAAGCAAACTGGTCATTTTGTCCACATGTCTTTCTTAGCAACAGGCTTGGGGGTGGCTGGCAGGAGTGCGAAGGGATCCCACTTGGCTGCTCAGGTATGGGAACTGCTTCAGTGCAAACTTACAAACAGTGACGATGCATGGGGCCCATGGGGGGGGGTGCACATGCACCCCCTGTGAGCATTGGTGCACCCCCTGACAGGCCATGCTCCCCGTTTAGGCAGTGGGTGGGGGGAGTGGGTCTGGACTGATCTCTGATCACTTCCACATGTCCTTTGGATGAATCACACGTTCCAGAGGGAATGTCTCAAGCACACCCTACCAGGGCTTCTCTGGGAATGGGGTACAGTAGTTCTGTGCACTAGCCCCCGCTCAGGGGGAGGACTGAGGACACAGTCCAGCTTGAGATCACATGATGCTCTGCCCACAGTCCCTGAAAGCTGCAAACTTTCCATGGAGTCCAGGACTCAGGGACAAGGTTGGTCCCTCATCCTCTGGGCTCTCAGTCACCACCTCATCCACTGCCCAGTGGGAGAACAGCTCCCCCACAATCTCTCCCTGCAGTTCAGACCCTCCCCGAGCTCAACAGGGTGGGATGGAGAGTTCTCCATTCGACACCTCTGGCTGTTACTTATCAGTCACCCACCTGGATCTGCTCCCTGTGCCCTTCCAGTGCTGGCAGTCCACTCGTCTAGCTGCCAGCCTCTGCCCGTCCTTGCTGGCACAGCAATGTCATGGCTTCCCCTCCCCTTAATGGCCACAAAGGCATTGGCACAGGACAGCACCAGCAGGAGGGCAGCACCCAACTCTGTGTTAGACCCATGGGATGTTAGAGCTATGGGTCCCACTGCCCCTGAATGGAGCTCACACTCGGTTTGAGCTGTGATCCTGGTGTTACTAGTTTACCAGCAGATCCCATTCATCTCTCCTGTGAATAACAGACTTATCTATTGCTTAGCCCTGTTTGACCAGCTTTAATTGCATTTACGGGTTTCAGATTTTACTGTCACTCCTTCATAGAAAGGAAAGGCGTGCATTTCCCAGGGTTTCAAACTCATAGCTTTGCTTCATGCCAGAGCAGCTAATCAGGCAGAGCCAGGAAAGGAAACACCCATTTCTGGAATTGACCCAAACAAAGAAAAATGAACTTAGTCAACACACTCCTTACCAGTAGCCATGGCTGCACAGAGCCCTGTACAGAGTCTCCAAGATGAACTTTCCTGTTCCATCTGTCTGGAGTATTTCAAAGACCCTGTGTCTATACCCTGTGGGCACAATTTCTGCCGAGCCTGCATCAGTCAGTACTGGAAGGAAACCGAGGCAAACTTCTTCTGTCCCCAGTGCAGAGAAGCTGCCCAGCAGAGAAACTTCAGGCCCAACCGGGAGCTGGCAAACATTGTAGAAATAGCTAAATGCCTGAGTTTGCAGACAAGGGAAAACGTGACTGAGACACACAGAGAGGAGCTGAACCTCCTCTGTGGGAAGGACCAGGAACCAATTTGTCCAATTTGCAGGGAACCCTACACCCACCAAGCTCACACTGCGTTATGCAAAGAGGAGGCTGCCAAAAAGTACAAGGTAAGAAACTTCTGTTTAGGATCCTATTTTGTAACAGTTCTGTGTTTTTGTGACTACTGTTTTTCATTAGTTTAAAGGACAAAGACCAGGAGGCAGGTTATGTGACAGGAGGTTTGGGGTGGCCCGAGAAGTATTTTGCCCCATAATCCCATCCTAATCTGATCTTCCTTTAGGGTTCTGTACTTGATGCATTACATATTTTACATTTTAATTAATTAGTAAATATGCATAGCTAATGCAGTGAGTTCGCTTTAGACTGTGTAATTTATTATTAACAAGCTATTAGTGGCTATAGATTAGCCTTGAAAAAAGGAACCAGGAATAAGGAACCAGGAATGAGTAACTAAGACTAAGGAACCAACTTCAGCCTGGTGGTTATGTGTCACACAGGATTTCATACACAGGATAAACTGTTCACCCTTGCTGAGGGACTTCCCCAAAAAACAGTGCAAGTAAATGCTAATCAAAACCTTATCTTTCCTCAGCAATTGATTCAGGCTGAACTCCAGACCTTGAGGGAAGAGAGAGAGAAGCTCCAGGGATTTAAAACAATGGGAGAAAGGAAAACCCAGGAATATCTGGTACGTGTTTGGGGAGGGTTATTATTAACATTAGAGTGATGATTGGTGTTTCTCTCCCTGAAGCCTTGTTTATTGGCAGTGTTTCTCAAACCATTGGTCGAGACCCAAAAGTGGGTCACGAGAATATATGAAAGGGTCACAAACAAACTTTAAAAATGGATTAAAAAACATGGGAAATGGTGGCTTTTCCCTTTCAGGCTGTCAGAATTCCAGTATTCAAGGGGATTCTTGGGGCAGCCCTGCCCCCCACACCCTCCTCGGCCCCCCACACTGGGCCTGGGGGTAGGGGGCAGTAGGTTGGAAGAGAGGGACACTGAGGTGGGACTGGGCATTGATGTTTACAAATGGGTTCTGGTACAAAAAAAGGTTGAGAACCACTAGTCTATGTGACAGCACTTCTTTCAACAGATAGCAGCCACCAGAGCATGCCCCATTCCTTCTGCTCAGCACAGCTACACCATAGCAGGTGTGCCAGCAGGATGCTCAGAGCATCCTGGGCAGCACTAGCTGTTTGAAAGGGACAGGACAGAAGGTAAAAGGTGTAAAAGAAGTACAAACAAGGTACTTTAGGTAAATGTGATATCTTTTATTAGACCAACTAAATAGCTGGAAAAATTGTTCTTTGCAAGGTTTCAGGCACAAACACCCTTCTTCAGGCGTAGAGAATGTCTTCTGTTGTTTTTTGCTGTCCTAGATGGAACAGAAGCCAATGTGCAAAATGCAGGTCTGTGAAAATGTGAATGCATGGTAGTGAGGATCAGAGGGAATGGGAGACAATAAGTGTGAGACAGGTTGGTGGAGCAGAGGCAAGGGGGCGGATGTTGATCTGGTGACAGAATGTAGCTAGTAAAAGGTAGAGGGGTTATCTGGGGTTATTATGGCAGGTAGCTTTAATGGGCTAAAAATCCATGGGTGGCTGGTTAGTTCAGTGGGTTGGAGTGTGGTGCTAATAGCACCAGCGTCACAGGTTCACTCCCTGTATTGGCCACAGAGGTAGCTCCTTTTAGTGGTGGATGGATTGTACTCAAACTGGCAAGACATGAGCAGTGGGGTACCCCAGGACTCGGTCCTTGGGCCTGTACTGCATCTTCATCAGTGACTTGGATGGGGGCGTGGAAAGCACGCTGTCCAAGTTTGCTGATGACACTAAGATGTGGGGCGAGGTGGACACTCTTGAAGGAAGAGAGAGACTGCAACTAGATTTAGACAGACTACAAAAGTGGGTGGATAAGAATAGGATGGGGTTCACTGTAGACAAATGCAGGGTGCTGCACCTTGGAAGAAGGAATCCACAGCATACGTACAGGCTGGGGAGTTCCCTTCTTGAAAGCACAGAGGCAGATAGGGATCTTGGAGTCATTATTGACTCCAAGATGAACATGAGCTGCCAATGCCAGACTGTAGCCAGCAAGTCCAGCTATACCTTGTCATGCATCTAAAGATGCATCTCAAGCCGATCCAAAGAGGTGATACTCCCTCTCTATGTGACTTTGGTCAGGCCACAGTTGGAGTACTGCATTCAGTACTGAGCACCGCACTTCAAAAGGGATGTGGTCATCCTGGAGAGGGTTAAGAGGAGGCCACCCGCTTGGTGAGAGGGCAGCAGGACAGGCCCTACAAGAAGAGATTGAGGGACCTGAACCTGTTCAGCCTCAGTAAGAGGAGGCTGAGGGGGGACCTGGTGGCTGCCTACAAACTCTGCCAGGGAGATCAACAGCAGATAGGTAGAGCCCTTTTCTCCCCAGCACCACCTGGGGTAACAAGGAACAATGGTAATAAGCTGATGGAGAATAGGTTTAGGTTGGAGATCAGAAGACAATATTTTATAGTTAGGGTGGCCAAAATCTGGAACCAATTTCCCAGGGAAGTGGTCCTCGCCACTACCTTGGACAAATTCAAGAGGAGGTTGGATGATCACCTGTCTGGGGTCTTGTGAACCCAGCATTCATGCCTGTCTGTGGCAGAGAGTCAGGCTAGATGATCTGTTCAGGTCCGTCCTGATCCTAACTACTATGAAACTATGAAACAATGTCTGTATTCAGTCCATGATTTTTTGTATCCAGTAGATTTATGAAGTGAAGTTCATAGACTTGTCTATGAAAGGTGTTTTGTAAATTCCCTTTGAAGTTTAGAACTGAGGAACTGGTGAGAGAGTGATTGTCTTGTGAGAAGTGTGCACACATTTTTTGCTGGTTGTCAAGAGAAGCCATCTGTCTCTCACAGAGGTCAGGTTGTTCTGCTAACAGAAAGAAGGGCTTTTGCTGGCACAGGGGAACTGTAGATACATTCATAGTCATGTCAGAAGAGCCCTGAAGGAGCTAAGGGAAAGTAGTTGTCCCTCCCTGTCTTTGTGGTGGTATTGTGTGCTATTAATACTCAGTTGTGTAGCTTCTACATAGGGGTTTAGTTCACCTTTGCCTTTCCTTTATTCTGGAGATGTAAGTTAGACCCTCAAGTGCCTCAAGAATTGGTCTCCCTGACTCCCCAGAGTTCCCTAAGGCAGTATTTCTCAACCCTTGGGTCACGACCCAAAAGTGAGTCATGAGCATATATGAAAGGGTTGTGAAAATATTTAAAACGAGATTCTTCTTTGAAGGAGAAAAATGTGGGAAACCATGAGTTTCCCCTTTCAGGCTTGAAGAATTTCAGTCAAATCCCAGTTCAATGGTTCTCAACTCTTTTAAACCCAAGGCACCCGTTGTTAGACTCAAGACCCTTCTCAGAAAATGCCAGCTCTTCATTTTCACTCATGTTTTGGCATGAAAAAAAAATAGAGCAATTTTTCTGTTGCAAAGAACTCAGAAAGTCCACAGCAAGTTGGAATGTTTTTAATGCTATGGATTCCTGTGTGAAATCGCTGGGTTTATCTTGTGAATCATGTTTGTACACCTAACAATGCTAACATTGCCTGGCACCTTGCTGCACCCTTACCAAGATCTCAAGGCATGCCATGGTGCTATGGCACCTTGGTTGAGAATCACTCTCCTAATGGAAGGGGCCAGGAAAATCTCTTCCGTTGCCAACAAGAGATAGTTTCTCTCCAAATGTCAAGTGGTCCGAGGAAATTCTCCCTGCCACCACCCAGCCTGCTCTGAAATGCCCCTTATCTTGACCTTTTTCCTGTTTACATCACATCCATCCATTGCAGGAGAAGATAAAGGTTGAGAGGCAGAAGACGGTGTCTGAATTTCACCAACTGCACCAGTTTCTGGAGAAACAAGAACAACACCTGCTGGCCTGCCTAGAGGACGTGGAGAGAGACATTGCAGAAACAGAGAAGAAAAATACCACCAGACTCTCTAAGGAGATTTCCCTTCTCAGTGATCTGATCAGGGAGATGGAGAAGAAGTGCCAGCAGCCAGCCAGTGACCTCCTGCAGGTGGGAACTCAGGGCCTTTCATAGAGTTTGAGGAAAAAGGGAGAGGGTGAAGCCTGCAAGGTGAGGAGTCCAGGATCCCAGCCATGCACTAGGACCCACTTTTCATGTTACTTTAGTAAAAACAGGCTGCCAGTCACTTTCTTTGGCTCTTTATGTTATTGTTCTGAACGTTATAACTCTCTGTTTCCCAGGACACCAGGAGAGGGGCTGCTTAGTGTGCATGAGATTTTCAATTATTCCAGCATCTGGTTTCTCAAATGGTTTTTCAGCCTTCATCACGACATTGTCTGAGCATTCCAATAACAAGAATTTATTCTTTCCTCTGAAAGGAAGGGAAATGTTATTCTTGAAATAACATCATCTGCATTTTACAGATGGATGAACTGAAACATAAAGAGAGGTTGTGACTTGCCTAAGGCTTCAAGGGGGGTCTGTGGCCAAACTAGACATGGAACCCAGATGTCTTGAGCCCCAGGTTTGCACTAAGTGGGTCTAACTATGCACCAACAACCGATGTGCACTAAGAATATGGCATATGCCTCCCCATAAAACCTGTTTGAAAGGCAAACAAGTACAGACTCAATCTGTGTGCAGGCCTGAACTTTCCTTTTCTTCTTTCCTATCTAGGATGCCAAAAGCTCCATGTACAGGTATGTGGCTCCTCCTCACTCACACTCACACTCACGGGAAGGGACTTGGATTAAGGATGTCACTTTGTCTCTTTGAAGAATAAGAGCAGAGTGCAAGGATCAGGACTGCTATGCACATAGGGCTCTGCCTCTTTGGCAGTGAACCTTGTGTTAAGGGACTGAGGCAGTTATCTAGCAGGTGACTGATAGGGGTGGACATAATCAACCTTAGGCTAGCCAGGAAGAGCAGTTTGAGACCAGCCAGCAGGGAACAAACATCTCCATGCTGAGCTCCAGCTCTAGGAACATCGCAGAGGAAAGGATGAGGCTATGGGGGTGGAAGAGGCCTCATTTGTCCTGGGTAAGATGTAAAACTGCACCCTACAGTGGCCTAGTGGGGCTCCTAGTGTCATGGGAGCCCCCAGGGAATGTGAAACCAATCACCTCCCCAGTGAAAGGCGAGAAGGTGAACCTCATAAACCCAGCCTCAAATCCCTGGTGGGTTTGATCAACACAGGGGAAGCCCAGGCTCACAGGAGTCCTGAGGCAGGACCCAGGTCAGGGGAGGAACCTGGAACAGCACCCAGTCTCCCCGTGAGTCTTGCAGTGGTGTAGACCCTGAGAGGGGACCAGGCACAGCTGTGGCCACCTGAGCCCCACGGGGTGCAGGAGCCCAGTGCGGAGCCCCAGTGAGGGAGCCAAGGGCTTGGAGCCCAGTATGTGGGGTCAGGGGCTCAGTGTATGTTTATGTGTATGTTTGTCCATTTGTCTGTATAAAGAAAGAGGCCAGTGCAAATCACTGGAGGATACATCTGCAAGGCATGGGCCATGGTAAGGGATGGTTGGAGCCGTGGATAATTGCCCAAGTACAGCAGGACACTTGAAGGGCAGCCTTCCGCCTGTTTACTATCTATACTAAATACCAAAAAGGCCTGGCAGGTGAGCAGGCAGGTGGTTTGCCCAGAGACAGAGGAGGGTCTGTAGTAGTGCTGGACCCTTGTCACACCTTGGACTCAGTGAGCTTCATGGGGCATGTCTGGATGAGCACGGTCATGCAGTATGTGGCACCACAAACATGTTTGCAGTGCCAGATACCACGCAGCCTGGCGTTGTCCATGCTGCCAGGTCACACTGCCCAAGTTTGTGCTGCACTGTTTTCTTTTTCCATGGGTTTCTTTGACCCCTGGATATCCAGAGGTCAAAAAAAAAAACCACAGAGAAAAAAACGGTGCAGCGCCCAGTCGGGCAGCACATGCTGCTGAAAAGTGGAGCCAGGCCGACCAGAGCTGTGCTGCGGCTGCCAGCCAGGCTTCACATGGCAGAATTGCTGTGGCGGAGGCCTCCAGGCCCCCAGGTAAAGCTGCTGGGCCAGCCCAGTGCTGACCCCAGCCTTCCCTCCCCTACCCAGGGCAATTTGCCGCTTGCCAAAGCATGTGTGGCACTGGCATTCCCTGGCGATAAGTAGCTGCAGCACAATGTGTGCCATTGCTAGTTGTCCCCAGGGAACCAAACATTCACACAGGTCTGGACACACCCATAGTGGGCTCTTTGATTATCTGAGCTAAGGGAAATTTTATTCGCCTGATAGCGCTATTAAAATGATAATCAAAGTTAAGGACTATGCACCATGCTGCCATTTCCTGGGCTGTACTTGCTGTGCAGTTAGGATATACAGAAAAAAATTGTCCTCAGTTCAGAAGCTTCTGCCATCATGCGCACCTAGATGAGTGTGCAGGTGAGTTTCCCTGGGGACAAACAGTGGTGGCACCATATGTGCCGCTGCTACTTGTCCCTGGGGAATTATCATGCATATGCTCTCTGGCACACTGCAAGTTGTCCCAGGTGGGGTAGGAGAGGCTGGGGCCAGTACCTGGGCTGGCCCCAGCAGCCTTACCTTGGGACCTGGGCGCCTCCGAGGGCTGCAATGGCAGCAGTCCAGCAGCAGGGAGCCTGGCCAGGCTCCAGTTTTGGCTAGCGCATGCTGCAGCTGTGTGCACCACTGCACTTTTTTTCCACTGAAGGTTTTCTTGACCCTGGGATCTCCTGGTGTCAAGCCGTCCCTCCCCACAGCGCTGCAAATTAGCAGGGTGGGGAATGCCTACATGGGTGGCATGTGTAGTCTGCGGCGCTGCAAACAGCCACACATGCACACTTGTCTGGACATGCCCCTGGAGTTCAAATTATGAACACAGAAGCAAAGAAAGCACATGATTAATTAGGAATGTTTGTCTTCTAGATGGGAAAAAGGGACATTTCAGAAGCTGGTGGAGGTTTCGCCTGAGGCAAAAAGGAAATTTGGAGACTTGTGCCAGAAAACCATTGTTCTGAAGAACACTCTGAAGGCTTTCAAAGGTAGGGAGATCTGCCTCTGAGAATGTGGGAAGAGATTAACACTGGCCAATTAGTTACTAATGGAAAATTCAGTGAAACAATGACCCAGAAGTAGATTAAAAGTCTTGCACAAAGCAAAAAGGCTATCATACCTAGGAAAAATGAAGTGTGTATCAGAAACAAAAATGTTGTGAGTCTCAGTCCTTTAACCTGGACTTTCTAGATGTGCAGTTCATGACTTTTACGTCTTTCTCAGTTATGTCTTCTTTGTTTCTTTCCCTGTGTTGTCCCGCACTTGAAGGCATTTATTTTGACTGATGAAATGCACAATTTTCAAGTATTTTTGATGGAAAAAATGTATTTTCCAAAATTGTCTCCATTCTTCTTTTTTGCTCTTAATTGACCTACATTTTGATTTTCTTTCTGCTTTCTACCATTCTCCTTGCCATTTTTACCTTTTTGGTACAAACTGCCAAGAATGTTTTCTTTTTGTTTTTTCTTTTTCCTTTCCTTCCTTGTAACATTTGTGCCATCACATTGAACAATACTGTAATCACTAACAACAGAAATCTTGTCATAACACAGCAACATAACATATCATTTCTCTCCTCTCATCTCTCTAGAGTCTCTGTTACTGGAGCTGGAGAAAGAATGGGGTGAGTGTCTGGGACTGGCTGTGGAAAAGGAGGAGGAAGAGGGAGAGTTGGGCATGGTGAGCTTTCTCAGGACTATTTTGCTAGCAAGAAGAACACAAGATGCACTATTTGTGACTTGATTCATTTGTCAAATTCTGAATGCCAACAAGTCAGCGGCTGCTATGTGCTGATACAGAGCAGGACAGAAAGAAAGAGGGTCTTCAACATCCTGGTCTGTTAAAACCTTTCCTAGTGGTAAGGGCTCTCCTGAGCCATACCTAGGCTGAGTAGGTGCCGCAACTGTCCTCTTCAGGACTGAGCACTCTCCCATCCTCCTGAGCTGGGGGACTCTCCGTGAAGCTCTTTTCTTCACACTGTTCTTGAGGTCTCTCTCCATTTCCTGCCTCCTTTCTCCCCCTTTCAAACTGGGTTGGGAGGAGACTGTCCATCTGGTACTGCCTTGTACCCATCTCATATGGGCTGGGTGCCGCTGTTCACCATTTCTGCAACACCCAATTTCTGCCTGTTTCTGCCTCAGTTTCCTTGCAACACTGCTGACTCCCCCCCGCCCCATGCTTGTGGCCACTGGCCATGCCCTTCCACCAGGACTAGTGTTTGTATGCACTTTCTTATGTGCTACCTCTTGTATAGAGGCACATGGGAACATCTCTAACATGCAATGCAACCTGGTGGTTCTTCTCTCCTCCCCACTCTCAGACCCTGATGCCTTTCCCCTTCCCCACTTCCTCCCTGGTACCTCTGCAGCCCCAGCAGCAACAGGAACAGCCGCTCTAGTATCTGGCTCCTGCAGTACCTGGGAGCTGCAGTGACATCCATTCCCTGCCCCAGAAGAGAGGTAGCTCCCTGGGACCCAGGTCCAAGAGACAGAAGATCAGGAGGTGTCCTAGGCAGTGCAGGACTTCTAGGAAAGGCAAGAAATGGTCCCTTTCGACCCCAAGGCTGAGCTCTGACCCTTTTCTCCTTCCCAACAGTGAATGTGACTCTGGATCCAAACACAGTTCATCCCTGCCTGGTCCTGTCTGAAAACCGAAAATGTGTGAAATGGGGAGAAAAATATCATCAGCTTCCCAACAACTCCAAAAGATTTGATGCAGAGCTCTGTGTGCTGGGTTGTGAAGGATTCACTTCGGGAAGACACTGCTGGGAGGTGGAGGTTGGGGGCGGAACAGGTTGGGGTGTGGGGGTCGCCAGAGAGTCTGTGAGAAGGAAGGGAGAGTATTTCTTCAGCCCTCAGGAAGGGATCTGGGCTGTGGGACTATGGAAACATAAGTACTTGGCTATTACATCCCCTTCAACCTGCCTGTCCCTGAGCCAAGTCCCCAGGAGGATTCAGATCTCTGTCTACTGTGAAAGGGACCAGGTAGAATTTTTTGATGCAGAGACAAAGGCCCAAATCTTTACTTTCTCTCCAACTTATTTTAAAGGCGAGAAAATCTACCCTTGGTTCTGGGTGGAGAAGGGATCCCAGCTCAGTCTGTGCCCTTGATGCACAAGGTAAAATTCTCCCTTGATATCAGTCCTCGCTGAATGAAGAAGCTCCCAACAGCACCTGGTATCAGCCTCCAGGGTCACAAGGAGTAGAAATGATAACCTCAGTGAGCTGGGTTATGATACTAGAGAAGCCAGATGTGTTGTCCAGGCAGTTTGTTACTCCTTTTTGGAGCACCCCAGCAATTTGCAGGGTCTGTAGGTATGGACTGGAGAACAATTGCACTCTAGCTGCTTTGCACCAATATGACTGTGGGGGGTCATTCCCTTTGACCTCACTAGAGTTATTTCTGATGTACAATAGGATGAGCAAAATGGAAACTAGCCTTTGATGTTTTGTTCCAAGTTCATTCACTTAGCATCATGTCATGCTACAGACCCAAATAAATAAATGTTAATACCTTCGGACTGAGAGGAAGTTCCATCTGTGCCTATACTAGGCTGCTTGTGACCCAGTGTCTTTATGCTTCTAGACAGAAGTGGCTGCAGATGTGAGAGGGGTGCGATGTCCCCTCTTCCTTCTCTGCTGATTGTGATGTGAGTGAAGGGAATGGAAAAGGACTGCCTTTCTCATACTTGCAGCTGGGGCAAAGCTAATCCACTCTTTCTAAACCCTCGGACCTTTGTGCTGTGGGGTCCTGTGGAAGCAGGGACTGTCCCCAGCCCTAATTCTTTTTAGTTATTCACAGTTGTTTCGGAGATGAGGCTGTTGTTTGGCTCCAGCCATGCCTTGCTTTAAGCCTGTATCAATGGAGACACCAATGTGTGAGAAGGACTCAGTGAATAAATAATTGAATCATGGCTCAGAACAGCACCAGCTAAGTCCCACAGGAAGTAGCGAGGTCAGCATCAGCCAGCAGACTTGATCCAAGGGCGTTTTTTTATTTTTTATTTTTTCTGTGTTTCAAGCCAAATCAATTTCAAATCTCTGAGTCAGTCCCTGCTGCCAAATTTCTGGACCTGTGGTGGGGAGTCCCCTAGGCCAGATAACATGTTAGGTCAGTGCACAGAGTGGCCCAGAGCCTGATGTAGGTACATAAGGGCCCCGCTGGTGGCATCATGCAGCTTGGGGCCTCAGGAGGCAGCACAGGGCTAAGGGAGGCAGCCCTGGAAGTCTTTTCCACACATTCTTGTTAACTCACCCTCTCCATGGTCCTATCATGTCATGGTAACTTTTGGAGGTGGCCATCTGCCAGTCTAAGAGGAAAAACTCAACATAGAGTTTCTCTGTGAAGTTTTCATCATAACTTTCCTCCTGTATCTAAGCAGAGCCCCTCTGGGTGGTCTCT
>JAGPOW010002657.1:135897-196003 GCA_030014935.1 Caiman crocodilus | reverse complement strand
GGATCTGGATCTGGATCTGGATCGGGGGAGGGAAGAAAGACTGGAAAAGTCTGTGCCGGGAGGACTTCAATCATTCCTTATGCAAAGACTTGGATGGAGGCAGAGGCCCGAAACCCTGTCTTGCTGCAGCACCCCCAGCGGCCAGGGAGAGGGCTGGACCCCCGGGGGCAGAGACCTTGCTTCCTCTGAGCAAGGAGGAGGAGGAAACCCTTCCCCGACTAAATCTGGCACACTGCAGGCGTAGGAAATCAGTAGATCGCTGTCTAAGAGCACCTTTATTCGCTCAATGGCTTTAAGAGCCATGCGACATCATACCCCGCGAGTTTGAAAAGACTTTATTTAAAAAATAAATAAATAAATCTGCCTGCTGATTGGTTCCGTTTAGATCCCCCCCCCCCCCGGCTTGACGAGCTGCCAAACTCCCAGCAAAGAAACTTTGGGCAGGACATGGAGAAGTGGCAAGGCAGTACGTCTTTAGCCACCTGGGTCCTAAAATAGAAGTATGAACTAATTACTAGTACTTAGTGTTGTACAATAAATAGATAAATAAAAGAAGAAAAGAAAAAAGAAAAAGAAGAACGGAAAAGGAAAAGGCACTGTTTCTGCCCGGTTTCGAACCGGGGACCTTTCGCGTGTGAGGCGAACGTGATAACCACTACACTACAGAAACCAGCTGGCCGCTCACTTCGTGCGAGTGTCTACAGCCTTGGCCAGTTAAAAGGCAAGGAAGTGGTTGGTAGGACTAGGAACGCACTAGGGCTGAAGTTTTTTTAAACAATAAAAGCAGAAGCATGGCAATGGTTTTGAGCATGGGGGTGCAATCCAGCTCTTCAGTTTGTAAGTATTGAGAGATGAATGTATATGGTGGTGTGTGTGTGTGTGTGTCCCATACCCCATCTGTAGGCAAATTCACTGCTTCACAGCAAGGGAGGAACAAAAGTGAACAGCAGGACAGCACTCGAGCTGGACATAGAGGTTGATTCCCCTTCTCAGGAGGATCCCAAATCTTGAATCCCCCCTCTGATGCACTCAAATAACCAGAGCAAGAAGAGGCTTTTCTTCTCCCATCATAACACAGCAACCAAGACCCTAAAATGAAAGCCCTTGTTTCTGCCCGGTTTCGAACCGGGGACCTTTCGCGTGTGAGGCGAACGTGATAACCACTACACTACAGAAACCACCTGCCCTGAGGTCTCAGTGGAGTGGCCACAGCCTGTGATAGCGGCAAAAAAATGTCACTGCAATCACGAGAATTGAGCAAGCCTGAAGCGATTGAAGAAGTAAAAGCAAATGCCCCAGCTTAACACTGCAGAGACTATACCAGGGGTAGCCAACCCTACTAGAGTCCAGAGCAGAGCCACACACATGATCAAAGACCAAGAGTGCAAACCTTGCAAGGAGAGGCTGAGGGAAATGGGACTTTTCAGCCTGCAAAAGAGAAGGCTCAGGGTGGCAGCCTGTAAGAGAAGTGCACTAGGATCTGGGAGAACAGTTGTTCACCAGAGCTCTCCAAGGAATAAAAAGGTCTCATGGTCACAAACTCCTGGAAAGCCGATTTAGACAGGACATAAAGACAAACTTCTTTACGATCTGAATGTCCAGGGTCTGGAACAGATTCCCCAACAAGATGTGGTGCAAGCACCTCCTCTGGACTCATTCATATGGTGTTTGGATGCTTATCTTGCAGGGGTCATTTGACTGCAACAGACTTCCTGCCTATGATAGGGGTCTGGACTAGATGATCTCATGAGGTCCCTTCCAGCCTCTAATGTCTATGAATCTATGAACCCCTGGCACAAATGCCACAGCATGGCACTTCAAGACATTTTGCTTGGCACACAGACCTTGGGGAAGGGGATGGGGATGCCCTGCCACAAGGACTGGGCCACGCATGGCTCCCCTGACATCTGCACCAGGAACACCAACATCTTACAAGTCAAGTTTGCAGATGTTTTTGGTACTCTGCCTGCCCAAAAATGTTGCTGACCCCTGGACTACACCTACCAGTCGGTCTCGCTCTTCATTCACATGCAAGGGACCAGCATGACTGGAAACAAAAGACCATGGGACAGGGCTGATCTAGGAAGAGTGGAATGGAAAATGCCTATGACTAGAAAAATGCAAGGGTCAGGAAGCTTTAAACTCGCCCAGTTCTGGAAAAAACACAGGGACACAAAGCGTGAAACAATCACAGAGAGAGGAATGGGAACATGGAAGTGTGAAGGTGCAGCAGGAATTCAGGTGAAAGAATGGACTGACCTGAGAGGCTGCCCTTCTGTGAATGCATCCAAGTTCAGCCTTTACTCACAAAACAGGCCTGAAAATGCAGGATTGCCTTACAATCCACAGTTTCATTACACAAGAACCTGGGACACGGGGAAAAATCACAGAGTTCAGACAAATGGTTTATACTGGGCACTATATAAGCATGTACTGATGCTTTCTTGCTTTTACTTCTGTCTCCTCAGGTGTAAGGACCTGAGAACTGAATAACTAGCAACAATAGTAGAGGGGTTAAAAGCCAGGGAAGCTGGGAAAGTCCATGGTAAGACCAGGTTTGGGACAAGCCTGGAAGGAGCCTTCCCAGACATGTAGCACAATTCACTGTTTGAGGCTTGACCAGAGAGGTCACAAGCACATTGGGATCTCTCCAAAGCCATAGCCATAAATGTGCTGTGAAAAGCTCCTACAAGGTGCCATAGGTAAAGAGCAGGGGGGGCAAAAGGGTCTTCACTGCTTTGCTACTACACTCCAGGGAATTTGCTGGATGATGATCTTAGCAGAAGGATCAGATCCAACTCTTCAGGGAACAAAGGAAGGAGAAAAACACAGGGTCCTTGCCCATTTGGCAGGGGTAGGGAAGGAGACCTTTCTGACTTCAAGCATAGCAGTGGTTTTTGTCATGAAGGTGTGAGCCACACTTGCACTTGTGCTTAAGTACGGGGAGTAGGGTTCCCAGTCTGTACTCAGTGTCCAGTACTTTATAGTAAGAGACAGACAACCCCCCCTCCCCCCCAAAACCCCACAAGCAAAAGTCAACAGCCAGGCAAAACACACTGTATACATAGAGGTTGACTTTGAAATCCTAAATCTTGAATCCCCCAAAACCATGCTCAACCCACTAGTCAAGAGCTTAAAGATTTGGCTTTGTTTCTTCCCAGTTTTGAACCGAACACGACAACAACTACTCTACAGAAACCAGCAACAGCCTCTGACACTAGAGGTATGGTAGGTCTGAGACCTGGATAGGCCTGAAGTTCTTCAAGGAGTAAAAGCAAAGGCTTCTGTTTAAATGCTACTTCGAAGAGTAGCAGAGTAGCCGACTGAGGACACAAAGCCTACCAGATGCGGGATTGCCTTAGGATCCATGTGGCTTAGTTACACACCTACTTGGGACACCGGTGATGTGCAGAAAATATCCTCAGAACCCAGACAAATGGTCTACACTGGGCGCTGGGCAGGAGCAGAGACTGATGTTGTCCAGCTTTTACAGCTCCTTCCTTGACTGTAAAAACCTGGACACTGAGTGATATAAAACAGTTATCAAAACCCAGACACAGCTGGGAAAGGCTATGCAGAGGGCAGATTTGAAATAACAAGCCTGGAAGGGGCCTCCGCAGCCACCCCACCCAATCCACTGCGTTTGACACAGCCACTTGCCCAGAGAAGCCAGTTATACACAGAATATATCTGTAGTCAGAGAAAAAAGATAAATGGCTCCTTTTATGTGGGGGGTGACCATGGGTGGGAGGAAAGTACGTGGTCCTCCTCACCCTGGATTCTGCATCCATTCTCCTGTGACACCCTCGACACAGCCTCCCCAAGAGTAAGACATTATCCAAGAGCTTAAAGAAAGCGCTTTGTTTCTGCCCGGTTTCGAACCGGGGACCTTTCGCGTGTGAGGCGAACGTGATAACCACTACACTACAGAAACCAGCTGCTCGGGCTGCTCATCGACGTGCCCACAGCCTGATCCAACGTGTCCGCAGCTGCAAGTGGCGTGCCCTTTTGACAGCCCGGATATCCTACCGCACCTGCGGCTATAGCGTGTCCTTTTGACAGCCAGGTCTTGTGACCCCCCCACCCCACGTAGGGCTCCAGATACCTTAAATGCAAATTCACTGGAAAAGAAGAAACAAGTACAAGGCAAAAACAAAAATACCCCCCCCCCCCAAAAAAAAACAACCTCAAAATACAGCCCCAAACCAGCTGGGTTTGAAAGCTGATATTCAGTTACTTTCAGCATAAAGCCAAAAATCCCTGCACCCTATCCCACCCTCAGGACCCTTCTGGGTCAGATCACCTGTTTGGTAAAGGCTGCGGTTGAGTGAAATAAGCAGTACTTTCAGAGGTGGGAAATGAAAACGATATCACATTTACCTACAGACCCTTGTCTGCAAAAGGGAACGCGGTTTGTCACCCGGACACGTCTCCTTTTCCCGTCTTGCTGGGCATGAAACATTATACTACCTGGGTGACAGAGCTGTGCATTATCAGTCAGCTCCTCCACCGGAGACTTGTAGTGTCTCCGGAGAAATCTTTCTGAGTGCACCTCATTCTGGAGGCAGCAAAAGATGACTGGCCATTGGAGAAAAAAGAATAAAATGGGAATTTAATTTGGATTTATGAATCGCTCTAGGTAGGAAGTGCTTTCCTCACAATCTCTGCTTGCTTCTTCCAGTACAGACCAACCCAGCTTGCAGCTGCCGCAGGGGCAGAAGTTCATACGACATCCTGAAAAAGAGAAACCATCCGCCCAACGTGGGGCTCGAACCCACGACCCTGAGATTAAGAGTCTCATGCTCTACCGACTGAGCTAGCCGGGCCGACGTACAGCACTGGTGTAAAACATAGCTGAAGAAATGCTTCTTGTTTCCAAATTGATGGACTATTGATCCCGGAGAAATTGACCGCAGGAAGGTTTTTGAGTGTCGCCTCCGGAGTGAAATACCGCACAGGGAACCTGGGATGACCACTCCCAGCGCGACAGTCACGGGCAAAGGAGCTGGAGGATTTTTTTGGCTGATAGCAGCTCGATGCCGCTACGTCAGTGCTCGGGCTGTGATTTAATCACCGTTTGAAGGATGTTGCTATCATTTGCTCGCATGTCCCTTTGCTCGCAATAAATCAAGAGGAAAGACGATGCCTCAGACATGCCGCGCCCGGAGAAAGAGGAGGAAGACAAAGGCCTGGAGCTGGAGCACGCACTCCCGCTACAGCCACGGCCGCCCTTTCCGCCCCCACCGCAGGGACCCGCCCCCTCTGCTGACCCCGCCCCCTCCTCCACAAAAGCCAGCTCCGCTCTTTGGAGCCCCGCCCCTTTGCTCAGGCCCCGCCCCTCTTATAAAGACTCCCCCTCTCGATCCCTCCCCTTCGGGTGCCCGCCCCCGACTTCCCAGGGCACTGAGAGGCGGCTAGAGCGCCCTCGCCTCCTAGCGGAAGCGCTCGAGAGTGGGGGACAGAGCGTCAGCGGCACTTCTGGGAATGGATCGATGCTTCCCGGAGTTGCTCAGCAGGGGAGGTGGGGCGGTTGTGACCATAGAGAGGCAGGAGAGCTGAGCACAGATCGTCCCCGCCTGCTCCAGCTCCATTTCCGGTTTTGCCCCCCCTAGCCACTGGCGACAGCTGGTCGCGCTCTTCCGGGGAAGGGATCGGGCTCGCGGCAGAGGCTCTTCCCGACTTCCGGGAGTGAGAACCATAGAACAGCCCGTGTCTGAGAGCAGAGTGCCGCCGTTCCCATGGCAACCCGGCCCTTCCGCTCAACAGTTCCGGGGAGACTATAGAGCCCGGCAACGCGAAACTAGAAAGTTGCCGCCCGCGGTGTCAAACCTCGGGTCGGGGGTGGCCTGGCGAGACAGCGCAACTGGCGGCCTGAAAACCATAGAGAGCCGGGGCCTAGATATTCCCCGGAGGGGGTTAAAAAATAGCCACCAGCGGGGGCGGAGAGCGAGGCACTTCCGGTCACATGACGTGACACCACGGATTGCGGCGGGTGTCAGGCTAGAGCGTCCCCGGCCGGCGACGAGCGGCCTCGGGTTCGGGCTCCGGGGCTCGGGGGTCCGCAGCGATGGCGGCGACGGTGGCGGACGGTGCGGGGGCTGGCCCGGGCGGGCGGCTGAGCGCGGTGGACTCGCTGCAGGAGGAGGCCGTGTGCGCCATCTGCCTCGACTACTTCACCGACCCGGTGTCCATCGGCTGCGGACACAACTTCTGCCGCGTCTGCATCGCGCAGCTCTGGGGGGGCGATGGCGACGGGGACGCTGACGGGGCCGGGCCGGGCCAGGCCGGCGGGGAGGCGGCTTACGCGGACGGGGCGGCGGCAGCGGCGGCGCCCGCGGGCGACGTGGGCATGGGCGAGGAGCTGGAGGACGACGAGCTGGACGAGGAGGATGAGCTGGACGAGGACGAGCTGGACCAGGAGGAGGAAGAGGAGGAGGAGGAAGAAGAGGAAGACGACATGTGGAGCGAGGAAGATGAGGATGCCGACCTGTGGGAAGACGCAGGCGAGGACGACATGTGGGAGGAGGACGTGGGCGCTGAGCTGTTTTTCGGAGATGATGACTACGACGAGGACGTGATGGAGGAGGAAGACCTGGAGGTGGAGGTGGAGGAAGAGGAGGAGGAGGAAGAAGAGCAGCCGCCCCCACCTCCACCGCCACCTGGACCCCTGCTGGTGCCCAGGCCTCGACGCCCCCAGGCCTTCACATGCCCCCAGTGCCGCAAGACCTTCCCTCAGAGGAGTTTCCGGCCCAACCTGCAGCTGGCCAACATGGTGCAGATCATCCGGCAGATGCACCCGCACCCCCAGCGGCTCGTGGTGCCGGCCCCCAGGGGGCCTGGGGGAGCGGCGGCCGTGGCGCCCGGGGGACTGGAGGGACGGGCCCTGTGTGAGAAGCACCAGGAGCCCCTCAAGCTCTTCTGTGAGGTGGATGAGCAGGCCATCTGTGTGGTGTGCAGGGAGTCACGCAGCCACAAGCACCACAGCGTCGTCCCCCTGGAGGAGGTGGTGCAGGATTACAAGGTACGAGGACATTCTCGGGGCCATCCGGAGAGGTCCAGTTGTGCTGTCGGGGATGGGGCGCAGGAGACGGGTGGGTGACCAGCAGCGTTCATGGAGGGGGGGTTGCTTGGTTCGACTGGGTGGTTGGTAAGGGCTGTTGGTCAACTGGCTTGTGGGGAGACCGGATTTGGAGCATTGGGTTGCTTTGTGAAATTGATTAAGGGGTTGGATTTATGGGGGTGGTTTTGCAGGTAGGAGATGCATTTAGTTAGTTTAGGTGCTGGTTTGGGATATAAGTTTACATGGTTACTTTGGCTTTGCCAGGCAGCACTGATGCCCTGGGGCTGTGTGGTGTGAATTGGGTTGCTTTGTAGAGCAGCGGGGTTAATCCCACTGAGTGTTTTGGTAAAGATGAATGAAGGTTGGCAGAGTCTGGCTGAATTGGTGCCTGTTGGCATGGGTTAGAGCAGGGGCAGGCAATTATTTTGGATGGAGGGCTGCTTACTAAGTTTTGGCAAGCCATCGAGGGCTGCATGATAGGCAGCAAGGGGCAGATAAATACTAATTTTCTAAATTTTTTCAGGGGACCTGCGGGCCAGATAAAATGGTTTGGCAGGCTGCCGGTGTGCGCTTAGATTCACAGACTACTAGGCCAGAGGGAATGATTGCCATCACTAGATTGACCCCTCCATAACCCAGGCCTTAGTGTCCTCTAATTGACTCCTGTTTGTACTAGATCTAATTTCTTACTTGCTTTTATTAATTTCCAGTGATGTCATCATGATCCCCGCCCCACTAAACACTTCTAAGATCAGAGCCTTTGATGATGTAGTTTGAATCTTTTACGAGGGTGTTATAGGGATTTCTCAGGAATCAGTGTTGTGAAAGATCCTCCTGGGGAGATAAGCATCCAAAATTGGGCCTGAGCTGGTGAAAGAGTAAGTTGCACAGGGAGAACAGCAGCAATGGCGGTCTGGAGGGGAGACTGTGCAGTTAATCAGCACATTGGTTCTGCTAACAGGTTTAGTGAGATGTTTATTATCTACACAGTACCCAAAAGTGTTTTAAAAAAATAGGGGAAAGAAAAGAGAGATTTTTAAAGAGATACCGTGAACTTCAATTGCCTGGATGTCTTGCATCAGCTAGCACCACACTGGACTGGCCACCTGTTGTCTCTTACTCTTAGTAGCTCTTTTGGGGTAGGGACCATGTCTCTGTTCTTTATCTGTAATGGCAAGCACAGTGAGGGCCCTAGTCCATGACTGAAAATTTTAGCCATACTATTTCTGAAAGAGATTAATTAGTGTTACATTGAAGCCAGGAAGAATGCAGTGTAGAGATGCATGCATCTCTGATTTAATTAGTCTAATATTTTTTCCCAGAAAAGCCATATAAAGAGCAAGTTATCAAATAGTGCGATTTGGATTCAAAAGATAACGGAAGCAGGAGAGTGGGGGAAGGGAACTGTGCGGAGAGAGGCAAAGGAGTACTTCTGCAAAATTACAGCTAACGCCCTGAATCAGCAGACTGTGGTCTGCAGGGAGAGCAGCCCCATTGCGTTCAATGGCTTTAGATCAGTGAGTAAAATGTGTGTAGGCAGACAAGGTTCCTTGGGTGAATCTGATATCTTTTATTAGACCAACCCAAATAGCTGGAAAATAATTATTAAGCAAGCTTTCGGTTTTAAAAACCCTTCGTCAGGCTGAGGAAGTTTCAGCAGTAAAGTGTGTGTAAGCACTGATAGGATTCAGGTAGAAGATTCCTGTAGGTGAAAGGGGGTTGGGGTCTGGGGAGGGACATGTTTTGTTTCTTTGCTCAGATTTTCTGTGCAGGAGAATTTTGCATGGTTGGTTTCACTGTTTTCCAGTGGTAAAGCTTCCCCTTTTTTGTGGGTCTTTTGCACAGCAAGAAGAAAGAGATGGACACAATCAATATAAGGTGGGAAGTGTTACTTTAGAACTGGATAAGTTTAACAAGTACACAAAACTCTTGGCTCAGAGGTGATATCTTTTGTTAGACCAACTAAATAGTAGGAAAAAATGTGTTTCTTTGCAAAGTTTCAGGCACATATACCCTTCATCAGGCTGAGGAGAATTCAAAGATTGTCCAAGTCCTCCTAGGTAGAAAATAAACTCCATTTGCATGGGGGAGGTAGAGGCTGGGGTACTTTGGCCAGGTCATACTTCTAAGGTGGCTTCTAACTTGCTTTTTTTAAAGAGACTAGTCTTGAAGTGGATGACATCTTTACAAAGAAACACCATACAGAGTGTTTATCAGCAATCCCAGGTGTGAATCCATCCAAGTGATTTATGTATATGTATAAAGAAATACAATTATTTTATGCATATGCAAAAAATTATTCTCTCAGACTGTTATACATATAGTTTAAGCCCCAGTCCTGCAAGCACATTACAGACATGAGGACCTATGCTAAGAACATTTTACCAGTTTAGGAATACTGCTGTAGTATATTGGCAGAATATTTCTAGTTTGGAGGCCTTTATATTAACATAGATCTTTTGTGCTCTTCCAAGCAAAATTCTCTGCACGCATGAATCGAGCTGTACCAGTAACTGTGCTATTTTGCCAATATGATTGCATTTACCTTGGGGGTGTTGATGCGCAGTCATTCAGAAACATGCCATTTTTAGGCAGTTATGTTTCTTTCCCCAACTGCCCTTCCCCCCACTCCCACCTTGAGGAGAAAGATGTTACATGGGTAAGGTCAAAAGTAGGCTTTCTAAACATGGCCCATAATAAACTGAAGTTCTTTGGCTGGCATCACCTAGAAGATGTGACTTGGTGACATTGTGTTCCCTTGTAGCCTCAGACTCAGAATTCGTGTCCTCCCTCTGCGTGCCGGCAGTAAATTCCTCTGAGGCAGATGTATTTGAATTCCTATACTTGGTGGAAAAAGGGGCTTATCCTGGTATATAGATCTGCGTTTTTGGGGAACATGGGCCCTGTGTTCGTTTCCCTTTATCCTTGTTTATGGTGAAAGCCTCCAGGTTACTAAATCAACCAAATCCTCCTGAAATATTCAAACTGAGGGAAGGTGGTTTCATAGTGAAGGCTGTTAACTAAGGCCTTGGCAGGTCAGTGTCCCATTCCCAGCTCTGCCATGGATTCACTTAAGCCACTAATTAAGCCTCGATTTCCCACATTTATATTTGAAGCAAGAAGAAATTGTCTTAACTATTATTCTGCAAACTCTGAGGCAGGCAGTCTCTTGCTATCTATAACTAGTAGTAGTAGAGTGATAATTATAGTTGTGATGGTCCAGGGAATATGTAAGAGACAAGGATTTTTGTGTGTGATACCTTTTTTTGGGCCATCTATATGGTTGGGATATAGTCTGTCCCACAAAAGATACCACCCCAAAATTTCTTTTCTGTTTATAACTGCAGCTCTGAACACAATGTGGCTCTGATCTGAGATCTCTGGGTGATACTGTAACAAAAGTAATGACTTGCTGGAAGTATCTAGTTTGGATGGCCTCCCTTTTGCTTAAGAACCAATGAAGTACAGAGATTCAGAGACTCCTGAAAGAAAAGGAAGTTGTGCACACAATCTGGAAATGTTTTTATTGTTGAGTAACATGTTTAACTGTTAACTCTCTTGGTAACTTGGCATAATGATTTAATACTACATTTTCTGTGTGAAAGAGCTACTGTCCCCAAAAGGTTATGAAAACTGCAGCCCCATTTTACTCTCCTGAGATATTATCCTGCCTTGAATCCTTTTAGGGCATTTTTACACATGTAAGCACTGCAGCACCGTGTGCTTTGAAAAGAGCCCGGCACGCATCACTTACAGTTGTTAAGCAGTGAAATGTGTGTCAGTACTGAGAAAATGACAGCAGTGTGCTTTTGAACTAAAATACATTGGAGGTGCTTTAGTTCAAAAGCTCACTGTTATCATTTTCTGCGCTGATGTGCATTTCACCACTAATACAACTACATGGAGTGCGTCAGCTCACGTTTAGAGCTCTGAAGCAGTGGATCTCTGGCACTTTTTCATCCCGTGATGTATGTGCATAAATGCCCTTAAAGCTCAGGTCTGATATTTTTGATGCATTACTTCTATTTGTATTGCTGTAGTGATTGGAGACCCTTATGCATGCATGTAATGGGCAGTTCTAGAGAGCTTACGAATTACAATGGATCTACCAAAGGACTTTCATGCCCATCCCAGGCAGAAACGTGACTGAAGTGGCAGTGGATAGGATGAAACTCCTACTGGAGGCTAGACATTCAGAAGGTTCAATGTAGAGGCATTCAGAGAGTCTATGCTGGAGCTTTGAATTGAGCATTGAGGGTTTTGAGTTTGGTGCCCACTCTGTTAGATTACAGGGCCATGAAGGGTGCTTTGGGAACTGTTGACTTTGAGCAGCTACAGCCCACGTGCAGTAGAGTGCCTGGTTAGAACACATAGTTCTGTTAGGATTAAGTCTAAGACTTGCTTCCAGTCCAGTCACCAGCTATTTATTCTAAGGCCTCTAAAATCGTATGCTTGCTCAAATTGTCTTGGCATTCGCTGTGCTCCGTGGGAGTTCAGGGTAGGATCAGTGGACTAAACTGGGATTGGTTGGACAAGGGATTCCCAAAATAAGTCTGATCTTAAAGAGAAATCATTTGAAATGAATCCTTAGAGTCAGCTAAGTACAATTAATACATATTATGGGCATGCATCTACAGGTGTGGATTTCATGCACATTAAAAATGGCACATTGTGGCAAAGTGTGTGTAGATTTGATACCTGTATGATACAGGTATCAAATTTTACACCTGGGTTAATGTGCAGTAATGTATGTGCAGACGTGTTAATGTGCAGTATCACAGGAGTGTCTCAGCTGGGTCTGTCCAGTCACTAGGCAGCCAGCTGGAACCCAGCCCCTGCTCCCTCTCCTTGTTGCTGGGGTGGGCTGTGCTCTGGCAGCCCCTAGACACAGAGTATGAAAGTGTGTGGCTAGTTTGTTCTGTGGAGCATATACTGAGGGAGCCCTGTGCTCACAGCAGACCCCATGTACCTTCCTGGACAGCCCACAGGCTGTGTTCACTAGGGGTCTGTCCCATTCCAGAGCTGCTCCCTAGCCCCAGATGAGTGTAGCAAACTGCAGCCCTTTGCAACACCCTTTGCCCAGCTCTACGGTCCCACCAGGGCCAGCACCTGTTGCCTCCTGCTGCTTACTCCCTGCCTCTCTCTCTTTGCAGGACCATGGTGAAGCATCTTGCCTGCGCAGCTGCGATTCCCTGGCTGTGCTTTTGTTGGGGGTGCTGCTGCCAGCCCTCCAGGGCTGACCACACAGGGTCAGCTGCGCAGGGGCCCAGTCCGCTGGTATGGGGGTGATGTCTACTACCTTCCCCATGTCCAGCCCTGGCGCTGCTCATGTGCGCCCACCCATCCGCAGCCCCAGGGACGCAAACTGGACCTAGGAGGAGCTGCATGCTTTTGTGGCAGTCTGGTGTGGGGAGCATGTCTAGAGGCAGTTCATCCATCGCAGGCGCCGTAACAGCCACATTTACAAAGTCCTAGCAGCTGGGATGTGGACGCAGGGCAACTCCTGGTCAGCATGGCAGCATTGTATGAAGGCCAAGGCCCTGCGGGTCCAGTGGGTGGTCGTGACCAGCCTCAATCGCAGGTCCAGTGGAGGCCCCCAGGACCTTGCATTTTAGCACCCTGGGGGGCCATGCCCACATCACACCCTGATACCTCTGGTGACTAGTCACCGGGGGAAGAGATCTTGGGCCTCCGGTGCCCTGCCCTGCACTCCTCCTTCGCTGCTATGCCCACTGGCAGCCCAGGAAGCCCTCGCCAGTGACTGCCTCAGCCCCACCCCATAGCCGTCCATGAGGAGCGGCCAGTTACACCACAACCAGCTGCCAGCAGCACCAGTTCCTCCCTGGGGCCACCGCAGGCCACAGACACCGGGTAGAGCCAGACCCCACCTGGCATGGGGAGCCCTGCAGTGAACCACCAGCCTTGGACCCATGGTAAGTCCTGCACTGGAGGGTGGGCCCTGCCCCCCCTTTTTGCCTTGCTGACCCCAATCACCTGCCCCCGGGTTCCCCCTACAGCACACAGGGAAGCAGGACATAGGTCAGAACCTTATTGACCAGGCCGTGTCCCTATGTCTGGGCTGGCATGGGCCTCTCTTGCACCAAGGAACACATTGATCCTAGCAGCAATCTCCTTGGTGGCCAGGGAAAGGGATATGTAGTGCTGCAGTAGGTAGCCCTCGAGGTGGTGGCAGAAGTTGTGGGGCAGGCCATGCTTGCCCCCTGTGCTGTCATAGCTCCTAGTCCTGAAACAGGAGTTCAGGTGTGTTTGGGCCCCCAGCAGGATCATCATCAGCCGGGCATAGTGGCTGGGGCACCCCTTCACTTGCACAAACAGCTCATTGCACACTTCCTGTGGCATGCGCAGCAGGGGTATGCTTGGGGCACAGTGGCAGTGCAACAGGGTGCTGGCCCCAGGATGCCTCCTTGGAGAGGCTCCCTGCGGTAAGGGCCGGGAATGTGGCTAGCCCCTCACCCTGTTGTCTGGGAGCCGTGCGTACCCCGAGCCTGGGCACCAGAGACTGGGAGGCAGCACAGCACAGCAGTGGGCCTGCAGGTGGGGAGGGATTTGGCAGGGGTGGGGGCTGGGGCCATGGCAGCAGGTGCTGTCAGCAGCCTGGCTTGGCCTGCCTTGGAATGGGGGCAGAGGAGGCAGGCAGCTACCTGGGCCCAGGCCTGCCTGGCTAAATTACCATGGTCCCAGGCTGCTCACGCACTAGTGCCCTCTGATCTGAGGCCAGGCAGTACAGGACCCCATGAGCAGAGAACCTTCTCTCTCAAATATTATGAACTCTCACAAAAGCCTTCTGTTTCTTGCCTCTGCAGGGCCAAAAAATGGACATGGGGAAGAGGTCGCAGGGACCCACAGGACTACCGACAGTGGGTTGCCGCCACCCGCCACTAGAGCCACTTGGAGGCACTGGCGATGCCATCACCACAGCCTGGACTGGACCTGCGTGCTGCTGGTGGAGGCCATGGAGGGTTGGGTGGTGGACTAGCAGGGATAGTAGCCAGGGACCCTTGCCCAAGAGGCAGCACAGCTCCAGGCATACTCAGAGCACGGGGCTGAGCTGGTGGCCCTGGATCAGTAGCATGTGCCACTGCTGGAGTAGTAGCTTGCTGCCTAGGGCTGCCCAGCAGAGGCTGCGCCTATGCCCCCTAGCACCTGGCCCCCGGCCCCAACCCTGCAGGGCCCCTGGGTCTTGCCTACCACCCAGCAGCAGGCCCCCAGTAACACCCTCAAGGAGCTGGTGCAGTGCTTGCTGGCCACAGTCATCCCCAAGCTCTGCCCCCGACCTGCAGTAGCACTTCCTGTGGTTGGGGTGCTGGCTACCTGCTGCTGGGTTCTATGGCCTGGGCAGCCCCCACCCCTGAGCCCCTCTGAAGTGGACTTGAACTGAGTTTGAAGTTTGACAAATGAGTTTTTTTATTGTTGGTGGGTGGTGGAGGGGCACTGTGTGTCTTTGTGTGGGAGGGAAGGGGGCCGTGCTTGTTGATAGGGGAGGGTTGAGGTGTTTTTGTTCTGTTAATAAAGTTTGTACTGTTTCACTTCATGTGTGTATCCTGGAGTGGTGCTGGTGTTGGGCAGGGTTTGTGGGCAGGTGGTCCAGAGTGGGGAGTGCAGGAGGCAGCTCAGCTGCTGGTGCCCTGGGCCTGGCTGGTAGGTGCATGGCTGCTCTGCAGCTCGGGGGAGATGGGGGCAGGGGGGTGCAAGGCGAGGCATACAGTGGGGCCAGCAGCAGCATGGGCCTGTGCTTGCCAGGGCCAGGGGTAGCACGGATAAGCAGGAAGGGAGCTGCTGTGGGCTGGTCCTGGGCTGGGCATGCGACGGCTGGGTAGGGCTGTGAGGATGGGGGTGAGCCTTTAAGATGTCCGTCATGTGCTGACAGCTGCCTCTTGCCTCAGCCGGAGACTGAAACTCCCCGCATGACCACAGGGACACATGGCAAGCTGCTCTAATTGAGGACTAAATCTAGTCCCAAGACACCTGTGAGTGTAGACACCTGTCTTTCAACTTAATGTGCATTAAATTTACTCCAGAGTTAATGCACGTGTAGACATGCCACAGACTGGATGATCCAACTGCCTCTTCTGGCTTTGGAAACTGAGGTCTGCTGCTTCCCAGCTAGATTAAAAGGAAAATATGCTTTGAAAAGGCAGACTTAGTGATGAGCTGGTCAGAGGGGAGGAAAGAAGATTTATTGTTTTTTCTTGGTAGACCAAACTGCAGAGCCACCTGGAGCCTCTGAAAAAGAAGCTAGATGCAGTTCTGAAACAGAAATCCAGTGAAGAGGAGAAGATCACTGAGCTGAAGGTAGGTGTCAAACTTCCACGGTTGCAGTAGTCAGGGCTTTTTGCCTTGCTTTTTGGTAGAAAATGGGAGGTAAGAGGTTCTGCCCAACCCATTAATGAGTCTTCTCAGTTTCTTCTGCCAGTTGTCACCTTCCTGGGGACTTTGTTTCCACAATCCCCTTCCTATTCCATCAACTAAACAAACTAGGACTGTAATAGCTGTCTTGGACACTGAAGGGATGGCATTTGGGTGTCAACTCCGAAATCCTCTTTGGTGGATAGGGGTCCAAGGGAGTTTTCCCTTTGAGTCATTGTTTCAGACTCTTGCAGGCTCAGGTAGGTGCCAGCTTGTCTTCACAGTTGGGAGGTTTGGTCTGGACTTCTTTTTATACCCCAAGATGACATCCTAGCCCAGGTGTGTGTCACGCAAGCTGCAGTGGAGTAGAGGGGCAGCTCTGATAGTGATGTTGACATGTGTTCAACAGGTAACCTTCTTAAGTGCTGCAAACAAACTTGGGGTCATTTGAACCAGGGTGGATTTGATTTAAAATGTTATTTAAATCACTGGTCAGGAAGCCACAATTTAATCTTTTTTTTTTTTTTCTACAAAAAGTTCATTCTTGTTGTTTGATATAACCTTCATTAAAATATTCTCAAATAGGGTATCTCTTGTGGCCTGGCAAGCCTGTTACCGCAATAGGTTTTCCCTTCTACTATACAATTCCCTTGCTAGATCTCAAATCAGTGGAGAGGCTATACTCAGAAACTTATCCCTCGAGACTTCTGGAATAGTCTGCTCAAAAGGTTTTTCTTTTGTTTCTACTGCCCCTCCCTCCTTGTATTGACTTCCAGACTCCTCCTCCTTGCCCAGATCTACTCCACCCTCAACAATCCTCTAGTATTTATTTAACTTCTTGAAACTGCATTTTTAGAGAGCGGTATGGGTTTGGCTTTGTGTTCACAAACTTGCAGACATGGTAGGGCTGATGAGTAGGTAATCGGGTCTGTTCTGTCTTGTCTCCATATACTACTACTGTTAACAAGGATGTTATCTCTGGAGACAAATCCACAGTTTGAGAATGGAAACTAAGCATTATGGAGATGCATAATGGTATCTTCTAGACTGAGCACTGAGTCCCATTGGGTAGAGATTTTCTTTAATCTTTACTAATCTGTAGAGGAGCATCTAGGAACCCTGTAAGATTGGGCCTCTAATATAGTCCATGGCCTGTTGTGACCTATTCATAAAAACCTTTTCTACAAAGGTTACATGAATACATTGTCTCAAATAGTATATAATTAGAAGTTGTTATCCCTATTCCATGATGATATCTTTAAGCTATAACTTACCTTAAATTAAAATGATCTTTCTATAGGTTTTTTTTTTAAAAGTATCTTAAATTAAAAATATGGTTAAATATAAAAAAATCATTTAAATTTTTTTTAAGTTGTTTATTTTTTATCCACTCGGATTTGAACAAAGGGTTCCTGAGAGATGGCAACTTTTAAAGCCAGGCAGAACCAAAATTATTTGGTTCCTTTCAGGCTTCTTCCTTGGATGCATGTAAAAATAAACAAAATGAATTGGACCTGGGACCTCACTGGTTATATGTACTCCATGCTCCAGGCTGCTGAATTTTATCTGCACTGCTACTAAAAGCAGTGGAGCCATGTGTCTTTACATAAGTGCTCTTTGTGGATCTGGTAGTCAGACCTGTGTTTTACATAGAATTTCTTGCTTTCTTCCAGCCCCAGAGCCAGCATGAACCTGATGTAGATTTAATTTGGGGAGCCTTTTGTAAGGTCAAATTCAGACCATTTAACCTTACCCTGTGCCCTTTGCCCCAAACGAACTTTGCTTCGCCTGCTCAACTGGTTTAATGGGCCACAACTACCTGGTGCACGGCAGTGCAATAAAGCTTTCTAGTGCTGGAGCTGGCCTGGCTGGCTTGCTCTGCAGGGACTATTTCAGTGGTTTCCTGCAGGTGCAGTAAGAGGTCAAGAGACCTGTGTGGGATTGTGCTTGTGGTACCTAATAGCTTGAGCTATCTGGGGTGGGTAGAGAAGGTGCCCAGCTGTGTCCTTCCAGCCTCTGACCCTTTATTCCTGTCCCCTTTCAGAACAAGATGAAACTGGAAATCAAGGAGTTTGAGTCGGACTTCGAGCTTCTGCATCAGTTCCTTATTGGGGAGCAGGTGCTATTGCTGCATCAGCTGGAGGAGCGCTATGAGGGGCTGCTGGCCCGCCAGAGCAGCCATGTAAGTCAGCTGGAGGAACAGAGTGCAGCCCTGGGCCGCCTCATCGCCGAGGCCGAGGACAAGAGCAAGCAGGATGGGCTGCAGCTCCTGAAGGTGGGATGCTTCCCTCTCTGAGCTAGGCCTGGTTCTTGCATCCCCCCCACAGTGGACAGTCCTTTCCTCCAGTGCCATGCCCACCAGATACACCCCTCCCAATCACCTCCCTGACCTCCCAGAGCTGCTTCTGAGCTAATGGTGCTAAGTCCTCAAGCAGCTCGTCCTTTTGCCAACTTCTTGCAAGGCTGAATGTCAGCCCCACATGCTTAAAAAAAAAACAACAAAAAAACTTTTGGCTGGGCTGGGCCCTGCTAGCAATTGAAATCCTACTGTTTTTGATCACCCTCACTTCTGCATCCAAACCCCAATCCCCTGCCCTGCTATGAGGGGTCATGACTCAGACCTGCAGCCCTACCCTCCCAACCCCAGCAACTGTTTTGACCTAGCATGGAGTTTGACCTGTGCTTAAACACTCAGTCTGTCTGTCACCATTCTGTAGCTACTGCAGAACTGTTGGGTGCTTCTCCATTGGTTTTTGGATTTGTGTTCTGACAGCCTACACGGCTGACTTGAGGTCAGAGAATGAGATTCCCCTTTATGCCAGATGTTGCCCAAATAAATAGCAAAAGCTGGGACCTGCGAGGGAGACTCTTAAGAGGGGAGAGAAGGATTGTCTCATTTTACAGGAGTGGAGGAAGAGCAAGGGACTTGACTGCAGTCGCATAATATGTGGCTGAGCTGGGAATTCAAATCCACAAGTCTTAAAACTCCATTCTACATCCATAGGCTTCTGGAAAGACCTTTGGGTCTTGGATATTGTTAAGATTACAGTAAGATCTTAGTGGGGAGAAATCCTATGGCATGACTGAGAACTGTTAAAAATCAGCGGGAGCTCTTTTTTTTTGTCCTCGTTCCCCAGCTTATTCCCCTTAAGTCTGTGTCTCACTTCAAGCACCTGATTAGCCCTGATGGCTGCAGCAGAACCATTCTCCTGCAGAAAGACAGCAGCCTGCCTGAGCATCTTGACTGATTGTAGCTGCTAAGCAGGTTCTGTGCCTTGGATTACAGCTTGTTTGTCTCAGTCCTATATTAATCTCTTTCTTCTTCTCTTTCTTAGGATATCAAAGGCACCTTCATCAGGTGAGTTATGCTTCACTCCTATGCTAGTTTTGTCTATGTTGTAAGAAAAATTGGTTTAAAAATTCTAATTTAGGTTGTAAAGAGTTAACAAACTGTTGATGTTTGTTTGGTTTTGGTTTTGGTTTGTTTTGTTTCTTTTGAAAATAAAAAGGGGTTATTGGTGGGAACCCCTGTCCACGACTACAGACTTATGGACAGTGGCCTGGTCACCTTTTAATGTCTTGTATCCCCTGACATGGTGCCAACCACAGTAGTAAACAGTATACTGCTAAGGTCTGAAGACAGACACAGAAAAGGCCTAACAGCCTTGCCTTGCTGGGTGAGGCCAGGATCCACCAGCTGTATTTGCAAAACCAGTTGGGCGGGTCCCACCCTTCCTGCTCCTTGCAGCAGCCCATCCCACAGTACCTTGCCCTCCAGGCCTATCTTGAGTGTGGTGTCCTCCAAGGGCTCTCTCTCCTTGCTTTTGTACTAAGGGAAGCGCTCTGGGGCTTTCCTGGCATGTGCTAAGGTGTGTGGTAATGTGGGTGCACAAACAGCTGTAGTGTTGGGCAAGTAGAGGGCACTTTACCCATCTTTTTCCCTTTGCAAGTGCCCTTTATTCTATGTTAATGAATGCCACATTATATTACTGGGACATTGTCATGACTAACAAGTTTGCACACTTTTATATTTGCTGTAAAGTAAACTTGCACCTCTGTGCCATCTGCTGTTCCCTGTTACTTTCTGAGCCACCTTTTTTGCCTGTATTTCCTGGTATCTGTATTAAGTCTCCCCTCCCCCAATCTTTCCCATTTCAGGGGGTCTCTCCATCCCTCCTCTCATGCCTGTAGGGCATGCTGTTACTGTCTCTTTTCCATGCCAAGAGTTCTTTGTAGACTCCTGAGATTTTGTCTACAACAGTGGACTGCTAGCATAGCTGTAGAGTGTCCCCCTCTCCCAACCTCTTGGTGCAGACATAACTCTGCCAGCAGAAGCCATTTTCTGCTAGTAGAGCTGCATCAAACAGGTTTGCCAGTGTTGTTCTTGCCCTTCACCAACACAGCTCTGGGGGCAAAACTTAGGAAAGTGGACACTGCCTGAGAGCAAAGCGCTTCAGGTGCCAGCCTACAAAATGCTGTTGGGAGGATGGGCAAAAATGAAATAAGGGTATCATTTTTGTTGGTCACCTACCAGGTCATTTGATTTTTAGACCATTGAAGAGAGATACATGGAGGTGTAGACATGCATAAGCAGGTGACAGGCGTTCTGAGTGTCCTCCATTCTTTTGGCAGATAAGGTTCTTTTGGTTGAATCTGATATCTTTTATAGTTGGAAAACATTTTCTTAGCAAGCTTTCGGGTTTAAAAACCCTTCATCAGGCTGAAGAAGCATCTGCAGTTGATGTGTGCTCTTCCTGGATGGAATGAATAGTAAAGAAGCCAGAGGCTGGTATGCATGCAAGAAAGGGAGTCAGTGAAAATGTAAATTGAGGAATCAGTGGGTGAGAGACAAGGTGAGGGGCAGGGAGAAGGGGGATGAATGTAGCAAGTAAGTAGTGGAGGGGTACCTGGGGAGTTGGATGTCAGGCAGGTTATAATGCATCATAAATCTGTATTTAGTCCATGATTTTTTTGTGTCCAGGAGATAGATGAAGTGAAGTTCATGGGCTCGTCTGTGAAAAGGAGAGTACACATGACCCCAGAGGAACTCCTTGCTCTTAAGGGAGAATCTTGACCATGACAAAGTTTCCTTCTAGGTAGTGAGGAAGATTGAGGATTGGGAAAGGAAATCACAATACAGCTGTGAAAGAACTTACCTGTGATCACCTGGAGAGGCAGAGCTGGAGAGAGACCTGAGGTCTCTCAAGTCCTGGTTGGGTGCCTTATTTGCTAGGCTGTGCTGCATGTTACATGCAGCCATGACTTGATGCTGTATAAGCATTTCTCTTGCCAGGTGTGAGAGTGTCAAGTTTCAGGAGCCTGAGATGGTGCCAGTTGATGTGGGGAAGAAATACCGCAATTACTTCCTGCAGGATGTGGTCATGAGAAAGATGGAGAAGGTTTTCAGTAAAGTCCCTCAAGGTAAAATCCCAGCTGCCTCCTTCCTCCGTATTGCATATTGGGATTATCAGCGTCTAGAGAGATCAGGACCCTAATGTGCTGCTGGACATTGCCCAAACACCCAATGAAAGACCAGCCCCTGCTCCAGCTGAGATCTGGGCCTGACTGTGGTGGGTGCTGCACAGACCCCCCCAGAGAGACTACCCAGGGCTCCAGGATATGACAGTCTAAATAGGTTAGTCAGAAAAAGAGCAATGAGGGGGAACAGAGGCTGGAGCAGTGAGGTGACCAGGCTAAGTCAATGGTGAAGCAGGGGTTGTTGAGCCATGCTGTCCCCCCCCAACCTCACTTAGCCTGCATGTGTGTCATTCCCATCCTGCAGCTGATGTGACCCTTGACCCAGATACAGCCCACCCGCACCTCAGCTTGTCCCTGGACCGCCGAAGTGTCAAGCTAGGTGAGCGGCGCCAAGACCTGCCGGACAACCCCAAGCGCTTTGACTCCGATTACTGCGTCCTCGGCTCGCAGGGCTTCACCACGGGACGCCACTACTGGGAGGTGGAGGTAGGGGGCCGCCGGGGCTGGGCAGTGGGGGCAGCCCGGGAGACAGCCCGGCGCAAGGAGAAAGCCAGCGGCCCCCACCAGAAGCGGGAGATCTGGTGCGTAGGCACGAATGGCAAGAAGTACCAGGCACTGACGGCCACAGAGCAGACAGCCCTGTCCCCAGGGGAGAAGCCTCGGCGCTTCGGTGTCTACCTGGACTATGAGCGGGGCCAGCTGTGCTTCTACAATGCTGAGAGCATGGCCCACATCCACACCTTCAACGCCACCTTCCGTGAACGCATCTTTCCCTTCTTCCGCATCCTGGCCAAGGGCACCCGCATCAAGATCTGCACTTGATCCCTTGCCTGCCTGTCCCTCCCTTCCCACCTTAGGCCTTCTCCCATGCTGGGTCTCCCTCCCCTGCTCCCCCCTGGCTACTCCCTGGGAGATCTGGCACTGCACAGAGGCCTCGGGGTGGGCACCTCAGCCAGCCCGACATTCCAAAGCCTGCGGAGTCCGTGTGTTGCCGTCTCTGTTCAGAGCGCGCAGGGGTGAGGTGGGCTCTGTTTTGTGGGCAGCAGACAGACCATTTTGCCAGCAGCCTGCTGTCCACAGCACTGTGCATAACGTTTCTGAACATGCTGCTCTGGCCCCACTGCCTCTGCCCGTCATACACGAGCCTCAAATTGCATATGCTATCCTGCCCCTCATAATGGTGTTGCTGCAGAGCCGTCGCTCCTTTGGGCATTGTGGGAGGTAGCTGAACAATAGCCTTTGCAGAGCTTGGCAGAAGATGGACTGCACTCCTGCAGATACTTTGACCCCTTGGCCTAAAAGCATATGGAGAGCTCTGTTGTGCCCATCATTTCCATAGTGACTTGAATAAACTGGGGGCATCGATCATATAAATCACCATGAATTACAGTGGGACTTGTGGCCCTTCAGTTGCTCTGAAAAATTCCTGTCTCAGGGCCTGCTCCCTACCCCTGAACCTGCTTGGTTCCCTTCTAGTGTTTGGGCTTGGATCCAAACCTACAGAAACTTTGCTTCCCACTGCCATTCCTGTGTCTGGCTCCCAGCGCCTGCTGCTTCTCCTAGCCATGCCTGTTGTCCCTGTGTCTGTACTTTTTTTAATTTTTTCCAATTCTCCGGAACAGCCTCCTGTCTCACCACCACCACCCTAGACTTGATCACCAGCTCTACACAAGAACCATCAGTCACATCCCTCCTTGGTCCACTTTGTTTTTACCTTCCATTGCGGAGCCTGGACATTTTAATCAATTCATGAATTTTTGAAGCAGCCAGGCTGAGATGGGGGAGGGGGTGGGATGGCTTCTTTGTTCCAAGTATAGATGCCGTCAGAGAACCATTCACAAAGTGACTGGAGATGCCTGGAACGTTGGGGCACGCTTCTGTTACTCACCTTGTCTGTCCAGGGCATCACTTTGGGGACTCGGTGGTGGGAATCCATCTCCTCTTTTCCTATGCAGCTTAGAGCTCTCTGAGGTGTAGATATTTATTTTTTGTCCCTTTCTCAGCTGCCCTCTCCCTGCTGAGTTTCCAACAAGCCCCCTCCCTCCTAGAGAGACTCTAATTGCACCTGCTGTGTTCTTTTTCTTTCCCCATCGGCATTACAGAGCTAGTTTGAAATATTTTTGCCTAAAACAAGAGTTAAATGGAGATTTAGTTTTTTGAAATGTTAAAATAATAAAGAAAAGGATTGTACAGTTCAGTCTCTGCCTGGTCATTCACTTTGACTGGAGGGTTAAAAAGCAGAAGTTGCTAGTTGCTCTGGTAACAACCAGCTTGTTTCAGTGTTCAGAACAGGATGGAGGAGGTGCTGGATTTGAACCAGCCAAGTTCCCTTTTGGGCCATCTCACAGCAGCCAGCACCACATGCATCAAGCAGTGGACTAGAAGTGTGGGAGCAGACGTGTAAGCAAAACTTGTCATCCTATTCTGCAGTAATTAAAGTTAGGGATTTTAATATCCCTACTAAAATCTGCTATATCAACTAGTTCTTGCACTGGTTAATTAATCAATTAACTCTTCTCTAATAAACATCTAGGGCCAGATCTTGTCCTACCTTTTAGGACCCAAGTGAGTTTAGCATGATCCTATTCTACAACAAAGTCCTTCAGAAATGGTTAATGCACCACTTTTTTTTTGTACACTGCAAACCAAATCACTCGCCTTGTTTTTGGAAGGCAGAATGATGCATTTCCATTGTCATGGTCAATCACTGGCTTTTACATTGTGTTGTGAAATAAATGCCAGCTTCCCTCTCATCCAGCAAGCTAAGAGCGTCTCTGAAAAGCCAGCTCGCTTGCTTGCTGGCTGAGAAAGAAGCTGGCTGCCATATTATGATGGCGTCTCTATGCTTCTATTCCAGTAAGAAAATTAAGTTTCCCCACTTAAGACGTGCACCCCAGTTTTGGAGGGTTGATTTCTAGGCAAAAGGCATGTATAGTCTAGGAGTAATAAGGTATCTACTTCAGACCACCATGACTAACCTTTAGGCATACTTCTTGTGATGCCATCATCCTGAGTCTGAGTTGCAAAAGGGGGCCTACCTTTTGCAAAGGACCCGAGCAGGTCAGACCAAGATGGGGTCCCTGTTCTTTCTTTGAATCTAGCTAAATTCTTAGCTTCAAGAACATCTTGTGGTAACAATTTCCATCATCCAATTAACTGTTGGGTGAAAAGGGGTTTGCTTTGGATTTTTTTTTTTTAAACCTCTCTTATCTTTGAATGGACCCTTTGTTTTTGTATTGCAAGGCAGAGAAGAGATAAGAATTTTTTCTCATCTTGATTATTCTATATATCTATATATATATTTTTTTAGCATGGTCCTTCCACTAACTTTTTTGAAGTGAGACCAGAAATCTTGTTCCCATGCTCCCATTGCTTTTCTCTAAACCTGAATTCTGTGATAAAAGATACCTATTTTTAAACAGCAGTGTACCATGTTTTCTTGCATGCAGCATGCCTCCAAATATAATAGGTCCCTTGTTTTTGAAAGGCCAAATGAAGAAAAAAAGTTTCTTTCCAGAATTATGGCTGTATAGAGCAGGCAGGGAATCTAATCTTCAGCTGACTGATGAATTACTAGCTGCTACTAGATACTGCTTTTCATGGGTGGATCAATGACTAAAAAGAGCTAAAAATAAACCAGGAACTGAGAGCAGACCACAACATTGCATAAGGAAGGTTAGCTTGATCAGTGAAACATTAAGATCATTAAAAAAAAAAAAGAGAGAGACTATGCATAACAAGGAGAGTGTTCTTCACTCTACAGGTGCTAATAATACAATGTGCCATTAAAACAACTGACCCCTTCAGCGATATCACAGCTGCTGCACTGAGCAGGAAATCAAACCAAGGAGCTGCTTTCCTGGGCAAAAAATCAGCTTCCTTGCTTAATACAAACTCCCCAGTTTGAGAGGCAAGGTGAGGAGCTAATTGTGGTGTGTGTTGCATGTGAGGAAAAAAAAAGACCATTTGATAAATAATTTGTCATTTTGGTGGTAGCAGTGAAAAGGTTCATTTTTGGACTAATGACAGGAGAAAAGGGTCTGCTGTAACACTGTTCTCTGGGCCTCTCTAGGGACCAAATGTGCCTTGCACCAGGAACTACTCTCCCAACTCTTCCCTGCTTCTAACTTTGATCTCATCCCCCATTCAGAAAAGCATTTAAGAATGTACTTCAGCCTCCTGAACTCAGTAGGATTTAATCCTAGGCTGATCTCTTCAATTTTGCTGAAGTGATGTTGTGAAGCAGGGTGCTGTTTTCAGAAGAGATACTCCTGGTGCCAGGGTGGCTTAGAAAATGTAAGATGTGGGTATAATTCTTGCTTCTGTCACTTGCTAGCAATTTGATCTCGGGCAAACCAGAGCTTGGGATTTCAGGTGCTCAGCAAGAGCCAGTGGTGATATTGCCAGCCTGATTTCTTGAAATCTCAGCTCCTGAATGCGTGTGATCAAATGAGACTCATTTTATTGCTGGCTGCAGAAAAAAGCTTCAAACATGAGAATTAAGCCTTTACAATACTGGAGAACAGGTGAAAAAAAGAACCCACCTTATATTCTTTTTAAAGTCTTGTTACCTGAACTTTGTGTATTCTCAGTACTGTACCGTTGCCGCAGTGGCCTAGTCAAAGTTTATATACAGCAAATAGCACGACAAAAACTACAATCCTTGCTCCAGATGACTCGCAGCTCCCACTTTACTGGGAATGGTATGAAGCTAAGCCCCCTCACCCTTCATAACTTTGTGTCTAGGTTCTAGCTGCAAAGCAGCCATGATAATCCCTTGTTTATGGCATGTTTGGAAGAGCAAGGGTTGTTCTTGCCAACTACACAGCTTTGTGGTAACTAGCACAATACAACCTTGAGTTCATTTGTGGCTTCTCAGTACTAATGAAATATTAATACACCGGAATGCAGGTATATCCACATTCCAAGCCTCCATCTGCTATTGACTGCAATATATCAAATTGTGTTCGGCACGTTGCCAAGACTGAGTAGCAGTTTTAAAGGCACTCCTCTAAGCATGCTGCACAGCTCATTAGCCAGAAAACCAACATACATTTACCTAACCCGTACTGCAATAATTAATGTGCCCTGTTTTTGAGACCCAGAGCTCCACATCATTTACCCTGAAGAGACCTCTACACGACACTGCTGTGTAGTCTAACAAAAAAATTGTGTAAGGCCCACATAGTATTTTGTCCCATTTTTTAAAATATGTAGACATTTCTGCACCACAGGTTATTAAGTAGGATTTTTCTTTCTATTTGAGGCAAACATAATCTCTTGATAGATAAGGGTCAGCCTGTGTTAGGGAAAATAGCCAGAATAGCTATTGCCAAGCAAGGTTCTGAAACCTGCAAAGTCATAAAACTAAGGCCCTTCCCTATGGGGATTCTGTGTTTGGTCTAGCTCAAAACTGTTGCTTCTGGAATTGGCCTACCCTTGTTCATGAAGAATTTCTTAAGTGGATCCTCCTATTAAAGAACAAAGGTATTTGACTGCTGTTTATCTTAATCAACCTGGAGATCAACGAACTTTAGAGCAAGGGCATTTTTTTGAGGTTTCCAATGCTATATGGTAGATTGGGGATACCCATCACACTAGTCATTAAGGCAACTTTTGTCAAATGTTTTCTGGGATCGTTTAGATTAGGCTGATCCTGCTTTCATGAAGAGGGAGTGGGGAAGGGGTGACACAACTAGCTGACTTTTCTATACCACTTCAAGCCCTAAAAGTTACTCTCAGAACTGCATTTGGGATCCCAGCATGGCCATAGGGTTTTTAAGGCATGGCCTCTGTGTCCTTTCTTATCCATCTCCTAATGTGTAATCCCCAAGATGTCAATCCTCGTTCCCCATGCCCTGATCCTTATGGTTAATCTCTGAAACCCCCACATTTTAAACTCTTTCCAGTGTGTTTATCATGCTACTTAACAATTTCCAATTTACCAAACATCAGGTTATTAACAAACATTATTTTCTTTTACTGATTAAAAAAACCCAAACACTAACTTGTTCTTCTGCTTCATCTTCTGTAAACTCCTGGAAGGCAAGGCAAGACATGAAGCTCTCCCAGCCCTCCATAATTAATCATGATGCACAGATCCACCAGTAACCTTATGCCATCAAGTAAAAGTTGTTCACCAATGCAAACCTCCCCTTTGGTATTTCATGAAGAGTCCTTTTTGAGATAGCAGGATCAAATGGCAGCTTAGATGGAGCCTCATAGTAACTGCATCCTACTGCACTCTAGTGTCCAGTTTGGGGATTACAGGCCCATAGGGGAAATATCCTCTTGAAGGTTGTTCAGGTCACATGTTAAAAGGCCTTTAGATAGAGTAATACAGGGCTGGGCATTTATTTCGGGCAGAGGGCTGCTTACTGAGTTTTGGCAAGACAAACGGGAAAAGGGCAGGCAGAGTTGAAGACAACTCCAGTCATTAGGCCTGTGTTTGGTAGACCCACTAGCTCCAACAAAGCCAGTAAGACCACTGCAGATGCCTAATATAGACATGCTACCATATGCACCTCATGTGGTTATTCTTCTCACAGCTGTGATGGAGATGAGGAACTGAGGCACAGAAACAAAAGTGAGTTTTGGCACCTACATGAATTTGAGATAAGTTGAGATCATGCAGTAAGTCTGAGGCAGAGCAGGAATCAAGCCCAGATCTCTCCCAAATCTCAGGCTAGTGTCTTAACCACTGACCTAACTCTCTTGTCTCTTTGCCTCCTTTGCTGCAGTTATTCAGGACCTGTACAGCAAAGATGACACCAACCAGCAAAACTTCAATAAAGCACTTTTAATGGATTTCTTTACACAAAAGGTGTCTGAGTCCTGAGGCCACACTTATCTGGTGCCAATGGTGACCTGCCACACACGGACCAGGTTATCTGTGTAGCCAGCAAACAAGGTCTGGGGGAGAAAGAAAAGTCAAATCAGTAACACAGAACCAAGCATGGGCTTGGGAGTTGTTCCCAGTCAGATCAAGCTTCTAGCTGCTGGATAGACACTGTCTAATGGAGGGGGTAGGGGTCCAAGTTTGGAAGACTGAGGGAAGGTTCAAAGGTGCCTCCCTTTACCAACATCAGTTTCCAAAACAATCAATGGATCAGAAAATGGCAGCTGCATACAGTAGGAGGCCAGGAGAAGGGGTTCATGTCTCCTGTGTAAGAGTCAGGAGACTTCAGGTCACAGAAGCTAGGAGGGTTGAATTTCTTGCTGAACTCTGAAAAGGCCACCTCTCTTGCTAGGAGACAGAGAGGGTATACAGGAGGTATCAGGCCTCTTGCTGATCGAACATCAGCACCACAGAGAAGGGAAGGTATAGCAAACTGCCTCCTTGACACATCTGAGGCCAGGTATGAAATGGGAAAAGGCTTCCAGGGTCTTCCCTGCAGCCCTTCCTATGGACAGAACTGAGCAGGACTTAACCAGGGCAAGTCCTCAACCCCCCAGAGGAACTGAACTTAGCCTGTTTTCCACACTGAGTCACCCACCTGCAAGACCCATGCACCTGTACTGTCCCCAACTCTAGATAGGGATTATGGCCCTAACCCTTTAAGACCCTATAGGCCAGCAAGGTTCCCAATAACCCCATCTTGAGGAGGGCAGGGTGTAGAAGAACCAGATGCATGCTTCCCCAAGCTTGGTTTTACCTGCCCATCTGCAGACCAGGCCAGGGAGGTGCACTGGGGAGGCTCTGCTTTGCTGCTGGTGCTGATCACCTCTTGTTTCAACTCATCCACAATGATCTTCCCTTCCAGATCCTGGATTAGCAGGAAAGAGACCAAAGAGCAAGTCAGATGGGACACCACAACCCAACTGCAGACTGCACCTCTGTGAACTGGGGGAGAGAGAGGGCCTCCTGGCACTCAACTCACAAGGAGCAGCCAAGATTTTCACTGATGGCTCAGAAACAGCCTCTGAGTTTCCGCATGGATGCAGTCAGATGGCATGAAGTGTTTCATCACAGCAAGGCCCTGAAAGCTCAGATGCAGGAAACAATCCTGCCCCAGGCCCAAAAGGGAGCAGCGACCAGCAGACAGGGCCAATCCACACAAGGAGGTTATGTCCCGCATGGAAACCTAACCTTTCATTAAGAATGTGACTCCCAGCAGTGAGTCCATACAGGAAACCTAGATCCTATGTCCCATGTACAGGTGACTGCCTCAGGGTATGACCTCTATGGAGACCTCCACTCACCCAGATCTTGATGCTGGGGCCAGTGGCGGCACAGAGCCAGTAGCGGTTGGGGCTGAAGCACAAGGCGTTGATGATGTCTCCACCATCCAGCGTGTACAAGTGCTTGCCCTCGTTCAGGTCCCACAGCATGGCCTGGCCATCCTGGGGGTGGAAAAGAGATTCATGTCAGAGCTGGAGGAGGATCCCTGATTCCACACCTTCCAAATGCAGACATGGCCCTACATTCAGCCAGGCCTTCAAGCAGGCAACTGAATGGGCTGGGCAAGATGCACACTGAGGGCAAAAATGAAACCTGTTCCATTGGCTACTGCAGGACCTCACTTCAAGGTGTTAATTTATGGTTCGTTCCATTAATGTACATCACATGCCCAGTGCTTTCTAAACACCAAAAGACAGTTCCAGCATGCAAGACCCCGGAAGTAAGAAGGAAACAGGCAAGTCAGATACAAACACAAGCCATTCTCCCTACCACTCCCATTTCTGGAAAGTGCCTGGTACAACAGGGTCATGACTGGGGCCCAAAGAGTGATAAGGATGATTCCTCCCAGGTAGAGATAACAGGCATTTCTGTGGGTGGGGGCAGAGGCCTTGCAGACTGGATCAGGGAATGGTCCTACAGGCTGAGTGAGAATCAGCTGTAGGATCAAGTGAAGGGAGCAGTGGTGGATGGGCCAAGGGGAATGAGGAAAGAGGATAACCCAACAGGAAGTCTGCATGGCTTTGAAGGGGAGTGACCACGGACCTGAACCAGACATTATCGAGTGCAGAATCTACAAGCAGTACAGACAGGGATATAAGGAAAGTCACCTGTGTGTTTAGGAAGGCAAAAGGAGGATATTGCAACAAATGAGAAGAGGATAAGGGTGTGTGGGAGGAAAAGGATGCTCTAATGGCATGAAACTTGAGCCAACAGTGTCCAATTTGCTATCTTGCCACCAAATCTTGTTGCCTTCGGTGTTATTCAATCTCAGCAACAGGGATAACCTTTAGATCTAGGCTTGTAATAAAGACTAACTCTCCAGCTCCCCAACTGATTGTGCAGCACCAAACACCTTCCCTTGGCTTTCTTTATTTACACCCTGGGCTTTCTAAAGCATGATCACCTCTTTTCATTGCCTCTGTGCAACCCTATATTTATAGAAAAGTCCCCACTCATCACTGCTCCAATACAAACAGTAATGATCTCTCCTTCAAGAAAGCCTGGGAGATTTCTTGGACTGAATAGGAGAGAATACTTGAGCATGCAGAAGCCCAGAGCTACAGCCAAGACACAGCTGGAACACTGGCTGTGGAGCCAGGGAGAAACCAAAGCCATGCAGCATGCCTGGCTATGGTATCATGGAGAATAACAGGCCTTGAGCAGTTAAGATCCTTTGCCAGCAATCCAGCACCATGGAGCCCAAGCCCAAGCCCAAGCATTCCGGCACATGTAAGGAGCACCTCACAAGTAGACATTGACCCAGGCAGTGGTCTCCACACTCCCAACTGCCTCCCATCAGAGCAGGATTTGAAGGAGCAGCTGAGCGGAAGAGCTCAGAAACAGCCTCTGGGTTTCCTCATGAAAGTGCAGTCCGAAGGCTAACAAAATGCTTCGTCACAGCTCATCCCATTGCCAACAGGCTGGGAAAACACATGCTAAGTACACAGGACGTCCTGCTTCTTGTACAACTGCCCAGGTCCCTTTAATGGTGTGACACTACTAAACCCATGCAGCCTGGTAACACAGACCCTTCTCCAACAGACTCTCTAGCACAACACTCAGCCGCTTCTTCACCAGTTCTCCATCAGCCTGCCCAGTGCTCCCTCGCTCATCTCAGCTGAGTTCCAGCAGGTCCCAAGAGGACCGCAATCCCACCTCACAGCTCCACACCAAGCCCTACAGATGGATAGTCCGGCAGACATACCTTGCCACCAGAAGCGCAGAGGGAGCCATCAGGAGAGACCGTCACTGTGTTCAGGTAGCCCGTGTGGCCAATGTGATTAGTCTTCAGTTTGCAGTTGGCCAAGTTCCAAACCTGAGGAGACGGAAGGTCAACAAGGAGAGCGTTAAACACCACCCTCACCAGCGCTAGCCAGCAAAACTTTATTGAAGTTTTGTCTCTCTCCCCACCCTATCATCTATATATAGGCTCTTGTACACCCCTCAGCACTGCAAGAGCCCCACCCCTTCTGAGAAGGACGCATCCATGCGGCAGGACATCAGAGATTCCAGGATACAGGAGGGTGATGGAGACAAGGCACAAACTCCAGGGACCCTTCTAGCACCAACCAAGAAGAAAACAGCAGGACTAGAAGGGGAAACTGAAATTAACTTTCCCCACAAATGGGTGCCTTTTTGGATCCCCACATATCCCAGACTGGCTCTTGAAAAAGGCCCATTATATTTGAGCATGGGTAGGAGAGAGAGAAGCAAGAGGGATGAGAAGCTGACCCAGGGAGGGCTGGCTCCCAGAAGTGCCAGCACTCAGGAGCACCACTCACCTTCACCAGCTTGTCCCAGCCACAGGAGACGATGATGGGATTGCTGCTGTTGGGGGAGAAGCGTACACAGGACACCCACTCTGAGTGGCTCTCATCCTGGGAGGAGAAGCAGAGGGAAGAGGAGGTGACTTGTGGGGGAGGTTGAAGAAAGATGCTCAAGTCAGAGTAAGGAGATGTGGCAAAGTGCATTCCTTCACTCAGAATCTTGTTCTAAAGTGCCTGCTCAGTAATCTCCTCCCATACTAAACTGGGGCATGGGCTCCACAATCCCCATGGGATTGGCTCCAGTACCCAAAAGCTTGAACTTGTTTATCTTCCAATTAAATCTATTTGCACACTGCTGCCAGGTATCAACATTTGTCTTTTGCAATAGCAATAATCTATAGAAGAGTCTAGCATTTTATGAAGCAGAGACTGAAAACATTTCATGCTCAGTTTTCAAGCAAGGTTAAAAAAGCAAGGTAAAGGCATCTTAAGTATCACAAGCCACGTAAACATAATTGAAAAAGAAAGCAAATAACAAGTATCTCAAATTTATGCATCTAGAAAATGATGACATAGTTCAATTTGGGGTTTGCTCTGGACAATATTTAGTAAATCCCTAGAAACCCTGGTATTCCTCACATAATTCCCCTCTGCTCCGGGCCCTGATTGCTTCTGTCCCATCATAATTGCAGGACGTGTCCTCAGACCCCAGCAGAGTCAGCAGACATGTGTCAGATATAATCATTGGGACTGGGAAAAGACGGCATTGGGAGACCTAGCTAAAAGAAGAGTTGAACTACATGGAATTGCCCCCAGCAGGGGCACATACAAGGCCAAATGAAGAGACATTTCCAAGTAACACCTCCTAGTACCACAGAACGATTGGGATCTGAGGTCACACCTAGCCCATTTCAGTGGGACTACGGAGCTTCATCCACTGGACAGTGCCGAGAGCACAGCTTCTCCACCCAGTCTGTATGAATCCCCACCTCACAAAAAGGCCCTAGATCACAAAGAGCTAGCTGACATGCCCAGCCAGAGCACAGAGTCCCATTTCATTCCTCAAGGGACAGTCAAATGCGTTTCTACAACCAGCATATCTGAGGAAACAATTAGGAGTAGAAGACTCATAATTTATTTTCCTGACTGGGAGAACATAAACACCAAGCAACCCTCTACAAGCCTCACCTGAACTGTGTACTTGCAGACACCCAGGGTGTTCCAGAGCTTGATGGTCTTGTCCCTGGAACCCGAGACAATCTGCCGGTTGTCAGATGAGAAGGCCACGCTCAGGACATCCTTGGTATGGCCCACAAATCGCCGGGTTGTGGTACCTCTACAGGGGGAAAGGGAAAACATTTGGGTCACTGTTGGTATCACTATGGACACCTCCTCCTACATCCACCTGCCAAATCCCTACTAAACTTCATAAAGAGCAACAGAAAAGGCATGGTGGTAAAAGGACTGGGGTGGGAGGAGGTTGGGCTCATGGAGTTGAAGGTCACCGAGAAGCATGTGCCAGGTTCTGAATTGGGTATGGTGAGGGGAGCAGGGGGAGACCCTAACAAGCAAACTAAATGAAATCTTAGAGCAGAAGCATAATCCAGGAACCCGCAGAGCAGACAGCTCAGGTAGATAAAAGAGGATGGGAGGTATATCACGCAAAAAAATAGGTGGAACAAGGAAAATAAAGGACATGACCAGCAGGAAAGACCATAAAGCTCCCTCTCTCCCTTCCTGTCCCATCATAATTGCAGGACATGTCATCAGTCTCCAGAGAGTCAGCAGACTTGTGTCAGATTTAATCACTGGGACTAGAAGGGAAGAGGAATGACCAAACTATCTGGATTACCAGACTTCTGTAGTCTTAAAAGCTGAGCTAGCCAGTTCCTAAAAGTAGCTGTTTCAGGCTGATGACCTGTACTCCAAAATCAAACATTTCTGAAGTCTTAAGATTAAAAAGTGCACAGGACAAAGAATGCTTGACCTGGAATTGAAAATGTGGGGCACACAGGGATAAGGATCTCCCCTCTTTAAACTGCCAACGCTTGCTATATCCCTGGTTGCTTTTTGTAAAGGTCTGTGGACTTCAAAATGGGCAGCCAGTACTACTCCACAGTGCATCAGTGCAGTGGGATAGGAAGGGGGGCTGTGATCTGCAGAGCAAACAGGCCAAGAAAGTTAGAAGCAGGGAAAATCTCAGCATCACCCCCAGGGGTATCCTATTCCCTGTCTGTTCTACTGTTTTCTTTCGCCAGGTTCTCTACCCTGCAGACTGTTTCTGCCAAGGAAGCCACCCTGCCCTGTTTTTCTTCCTGTCACTCACGTGGTAAGGTCCCAGAGGCGCAAGGTGCCATCCCAGGAGCCAGAGAGGGCAAACTGCCCATCAGAGGAGATGACCACATCGCTGACAAAGTGCGAGTGGCCACGCAGGGCGCGCTGTGGGATCCCATAGTTGGTCTCATCCCTGGTCAGCTTCCACATGATGATGGTCTTATCTGTGCAGGAGAAGCAAGAAGGAATTAGCTGCATCTCCCTACCACAGCAAAAGAGCACGGGGCCTGGAGACCGCTCCTAGATTTGACTGGGCAGCAACCACTGAACCCCTTCATACCATTCCTGAGAACAGCCCCTAGAATCAATCATGGCATTTACCAAGTCCCAACCTCTATGGCACAGTCAATCACCAGGCTCATCAAACAGGGCAAATTAGACTATACCAACATGCATCCTGTTCCCAATATCCTTTCCATTGCACCAACCTGTCCCCTCCTCTGAGACAGGGCTGCATAAAAAAGGCAAAACCTTATCCCCAATCCTCACCTAACCACGAGGTTTCCAAATTCCCTCTCTTTTATTTTATAGCTATGGGCTTCTCCTGAACAATGTGCCCGGACACAGAGCCCCACTCACCCTCCTTCCCAGAATCCCATCATAATTGCAGGACTTGTCATCAGATCCCAGAGGGTCAGCGGACGAGCCAGGTCTAATCATTGGGATTGGGAGGTGTGAAGCTCCATGATACTAGCAGGGATAAACCTCAGTGCATTGATGGCCTCTGGGCAAGCAGAGAAACTTCATCCTGGGCCCCCCACCCCCAGACAAGGAATTTGTGCAAGCCCCCAGAGCACCACCAACCCATGACAGCCTGAAGGTAGGGAAGGGATCCTAGGCTGGGAAGGTCCCAAAGGTGCTCCCTTTTGATCCCTCCCCACTTTCTGCTGGATTTGCCCCCTCTCAGGGACTGAAAGCCTAACAGGCCCCACCATCCTGCAAAGACCTTCATTTCCCAAAACCCTCAGAGAGCCTCCACAGGTAGCGCCCCCTGAACACCTTTTAGTGGGGCTTGCCCTCACAAAACTGCCCCCCCACCCCCATCTCCAGCTCCAGCTCCTGGAGCTGACAGCATCCCCTACCCCATAGCTAGAGAACTGAGTCCCAGCTTCCTCTCAGGCACCAGGTTCTGCTGCCCCAACCCTTCTCAGGCTTAACGGCCCCAATCCCCTCCAGCTGCAGCCACATCTGCACAATGCTGAAACAAATGGTACAGCCCTGTGTCCTGGCCCATCAGTGATCCATCCCCCATCCCAGCCCTCCACGCGGCTGCAAACCCAGCATCCCCAATGGCACATCCCACTCTGCCCCCAGCAGCAAAATGGTATCTCCCTCTGCCTGGTTCCCCACCCACACCCCCAGTGCAGGGCTGGTCTCCGCCTAGCCCCCGACCAAGCAGCGAGGTGGACTTTCCCACCCCCGCAGCTGCCACCACGATGGTGTCAGCCACAGCCCTTTATGCCACTCGCTGCAGGTTGCCCCCCACCCAACGGGTGCACTGGTCTGCCCCGCCCCCACCGCCGCTCTCACCGCGCGAGGCGGACAGGATCATGTCCGGGAACTGCGGGGTGGTGGCGATCTGCGTCACCCAGCCATTGTGGCCCTTCAGGGTGCCGCGCAGGGTCATCTGCTCCGTCATGGCGGCAGCGGCGGGGCGGGCTCAGCGCGCGGGGTAGGGAGGATGGCGGCGGATTCGGCGGCGGCCGCGGGCCGGACCCTGCACTCGCTCAGGCGGTGGCCCAGAGAGAAAGGAAGCCGGGACGTCGGCCGGAAACGGAAGTAAGCTTCGCGCCGTACGGCAAGATGGCTGCCGCGGGCCGCCATCACTGAGAAGGCGAGAGGAAGAAGGGCCCGGCTTCCGCAAGCAGGAGCCAAGATGGCGGCGCCCTTGGGGAGGCGCCGGGGTTCGCCATGGCGACCACTACGTGACGGTTCCGTACACCGTCCTTTGCCAATGAGAGCGGGGGCGGGGCCTGATATTGCACTAAATTCACGCCCGCTTTCAAAACTGAAGCGAGGTGCTGGTCGGGAGGGAAGGTGTCTGTAGCGCTGGGAGGGCCGGGGTGAGCTACAGCCACCCCAAAATTGTCCGAACCTTCCCCCATACAGCCCATCCCCGCCCGAGCGCAGCCGCGACCCAGCGCCCGCTGTAGGCAGAGGCCAGCACCGCTCCTGGCCCTGAGCCGGCAGCGTGCAGCGCAGCCCGCCTCGTGCACACATCCGGGGGGACACGCCCCCCCCGGCCCGGCCCGGCCCGGCCCGCGCCGCTTCGCTGATCTTGCGCTACTCATAGATGCGCCGAAAGGGAGTGTGACGCCGCGGGGCTAGGCGAGGACTGCCTCGCTGGGATCGGGATGATTCCCCCCCTCAAGCGGGGCTGGACCAGACCTTTGGACATCCTTCCAGCTCTGCTTCGATGTGATTCTGTGATTGTCACAAATGACCAACAGCTCTATATTATTTTAATTTATACCAGTACTGATAATTTCTGAAAATATATATTTTTTTAATATAGGACCAGGAACAACTTCAAGCTTGTCACAGTTGAAATAAATTTGGACCCTAATTTTCACTGATTTTTTTTTTTTAATGAAATTTTACGAGGAGGAAGTGAGTTTTACCACGAGACCCTGCTCCTGCCTTCGTTCGAGGTCATTTGCATTATCACAGAGCCCAGAGATGCTTTGCTACATAAGACATTCCTGCTCAGAAGAGCAGCCCATCATTTTATTCTGTGAAATCTGGAATATCATAACCAGAAGGAAATAAGACTCTACATCCTGCTAGCCACCAAACACCTTTGAGGTAAACAGACTAGTCCAACTTTTTTCTGATCCTAATCTGCATAAAATGAACCGTTCCAGACGGGTGTAGGTTGTAGCCGTGTTGGTCTAAGGACACAGGCAGAGACGGTTCCTTGGGTGAATCTGATATCTTTTATTAGACCAACCCAAATGGTTGGAAAATAATTATTAAGGAAGCTTTGGGGTTCAAAAACCCTTCGTCAGGCTAAGGAAGCGTCAGCAGTCGGTGTGTGTTCCAAACAGGAGATTTTACCACACCTTCAACTCTCCTATGAAATATGAACTTTCATTTCTACCTCAGAGAACTTGTACAGTCTTTTCTCCTATGCCCGAAGAAGGGTGCCTGTGCCCTAAAGCTTGCATATGAAACTTTTTTTTTGCAGAAATCTAATTGGTCTAATAAAAGATGTCACCTCTACCACTAGTTCTGATCTCTTTGAACCTTAACATATCTCCTTTACTTTTACTTACACTTTCTATAAATGCTGTAAGATCAAAGCATGTTTCTCAGTTTGGAATTAAAAGATAATTCTTTACAAACTTTAAGGAAAGACTACAATTGCATTCCCGGCCCTTTTACACTTGGAATTATCCATGCAACTTGATAGACTGAAAAGTGATGCGTGTTAAATGATTATCTTGACAAAAGCTATGCTTTGGACTTCCCAGTTACAGCTTAAAAATTGTAAAACTGTTCAAAAGGATCAATCAATTAGGTGGATTCGTCTGCCACAGGTATTTAAAACAATGTTTTTCATATCTGCAGTAGAAACCATTTTTTTTGGACAGATTAAATATTTCTGTGATAATTTGTTTAACTCTTTGTGTGAACGCAGCATTCAATATGTATTCAAAAAGGTTTGCACTTGAAATGTATTTCAGATTGACTTCCAAGCAATGTAACACCAGACTGTTTGATAATGTTGAAGTATTACGTATTTATTTTGCTGTTGTGCTTAATTAAAAATGCATTGGACCTGATCTTAACTCTTAGAATGCACTGAGAGTATTTTAAACTAAAGTAACTTCATACTTTTAGAATGCAGGAAGGAAGAGACTGCTCCAGGCCCAGATGCCATTAGCATAGCTTTTTTGATTTTTGTTACTAACAAGCTTTTTCCTTGAAAGTTTAAAAGAAAAAAAAATCCAGAATCAATCAAAACAGAAAATGGTATCTTTTACTTGCTAGAAATTCAATGGGAATTAAGCATTTGCTTAAATATTTGCTGAATAAGAGGAGTAGATACACATCCTGAAAGGCTGGACCCTAATATTGGACTCTTCATGGGGTAATTGTCTTGCATTTTCTAATCCATAATGTCTACAAACTTCTGGGAGAATAACCAGTAGGGATGTGTGGTAGTCACAAGTTTAGGGGGAAAATGATGACATAAATGCAAGAGAGAGGCCAAGCTGCCAATTGTAAACCAGTTCATTTTTGCTATTTGATGTTTCACAAGAAAAATCTCTGAGAATTTAAAAAAATATATATTTTTTCATGAGAAATTTTCAACAAAATGATTTATTTAATTTAAAGTTTTTTTGAAGTTTTTTCAGTAATGCGACCTAGAACAATTTTTTTTATTAGCCATTGCAAATTAATGATACCAACAGTTCTTTTAAAATTGCCATCTTTCTCTCTTCTGTCCACCCCGCTTCCTTTTCCAAGTGGATAGAGGAAAAATAAAGAATATATATGGACTCATTCTAATACAAACTTTTTATAGTGAGTTCATTTAAAATACCTTTTTTTTTATTATTCTATGGCAAAATAGATGGGAAAGAGGTGTAGAAGGGGTATTTTAGGTAGCAGTGAAGGAGTTTTCAATTGAATTAAATTTTAAAACTTTGTTCTTCTCAGACCAAAGGGTGTGCCAAAGGGTGTGCCATGGCACAGTAGCATGCTGTGAGAGCAGCAGAAGTGTGATGCAAAAAATTAGAGATATACCAATACATCGGTCCCATAGAAGATCAGCACCAATATAAGGAAAATTGATGGTATCAGCAGTCAGGTTTTTTTGGCTGATGTAACTGATAATGCCACCTATAAATGCTCCATGCATGTGCACAGCCACAGCGCAGCACTCAGGCGGCCAGGAGCAAAGCCTGGCAGTGTGGAGCGCAGCCGGGTCCAGCTGGTAAGTCTGTTGTGAGGGCTCTCCCAAGCAGGGGGTGCTAAGCTAGGCTGCGCTTGGGGCAAGTGGCAGCAGCACTGTGAGGGGGCTATGGTGAATTTTGGGGTGGCTGCAGCCCCCCCCAGTAGCCCTGCTTCCAATGCTGCAGCTTCCTACCCCAATAGTAGCTTGACCCAACCTCCACCAGGAAGAGCCTGGCACGACCCCAGACTGCAGCAGCAGCCTGCCCTTGCCACACGTGCAGTTCCAGGGGCACATGCCCCACATATCCTCCCGGGATGCATGCAGTGACAGGAGCTGCCCCCCCGACCCTCCCTCTGAATCTCTTGCGGTTCCATCCTGCGCTCTGACCCAGTTGTGCAGCACCTGCCCCAGCCCCACTCCCTCCCTCACCGCTGCTGCCTTGATCTGCCATGCCCCTTTCCTTTTCCCTAACCTCTTTCCCCCACAACAGACTTACCAGCCAGACACTGCTTTCCAAGCTTCCCAGCTGCATATCAGCAATCAGATCAGTATTGACCAATATGGCTTGTTAAAAATCAGCCATTGGTATTGGCCCCAAAATTCTCTATTGGTGCACCCCTATAAAAAATCCTTCCTTCCTTCCTATCCTTCCTTCCTTCCTTCCTTGTTTTGTAAACATTTTTTTGTTTTGCACATTTTAATACATGATAGAATATTTTCAAGTCAGAATTTGTAAGGCTATTCACAATACACAACATTGGTAATCTGCCATATGTCAGTATGCAGAACATTTGAAGCAAAGGCATGAGGTGCAGCTTATACATGCCTATGCAAGTGCTTTGGTGAGAGAGGGAAGTGGTGGCAGTGTCTCGATCAGGAGGGGTGTCTGTTATAAGGCGGCATGAGAATCTGGTGCAGTCACTGCAGTCATTGTTCAAGTATGATTAGTTTTTGAGTTGAATTGTGAACTGTGAACAAGCTCATATGTCACACTGATATTTTTGTTTGAAAAATGTACTCTTTCCTAAATTAAGAATGAATTAATACTTATAATAACTGTGTGTGTTGCTCATATTGATATTTGATCTTTGCATTTTATTTTGAAACACCCCCACACACCTTTTGAGGTATTGGAGTGAAGTATGCCAAAATTTGGGAAACGTTGGTATTTTATTGTCCAGGTTGATTTTTACTTTCTTTTTCCATTCTTTCCTCCAGTGAAGATGAAGATTTCCTCATTCCACTGCAGATCCAGTTCCAGCTTTCCTCGTCCTGTTTTTATCATTTTTTCCTTAATTATAGTCACAAGATAAAAATCTGGTAAGAATCCCCATGCTGCTTTTTCTTTCTACTAGCAAATTGCCTGTCAAGAATGACAGTGGGGAGGGGTGGTGGGGATGGAGCCGACCCTTTTCTCCTCTGCCTCACTTTGGGTCAGACCCCGCTCCCCTTCACCCCCCTGCTTCGGGTCTGACCCTGCTCCGTCCATTCCCCCTGATTCGGATATGACCCCCCCGCCCCTCACTTTGGGTCCGACCTGATCCCCACGCCCGCTTCAGGCCTGACCCAGCTCCCCCACTCCCCACCAGGTTCAGGTATGACCCTGCTGCCTGCTCCGCCCTTCGGGCCTGACGCTACTGCTCCCCTTTGGGTCCTCCCCCACCCCTCCATTCAGGTCTGACCCCACTCACCATCTACTCCCCGATTTGGGTCTGACCCTGCTGCCCCTTCCCCTGCAGGTTAGATCCAACTCCACTCCCTCCTCTTTGGGTCTGACCCCACTCACCCCTTCCCCGTCGCTTTTGATCCAACACTGCATTCCCCCTCTCAACCCTGTTTGGGTCCAAGCCCACACCCAAACCTTTTCCCCACTTTGGGTCCAACCCCACCCCCGCTCCCCTCCGGTTCAGGTCTGACCCCCCTTTACCCCCACTTTGGTTTCAACACTGCTCCCCTTCCCTTCGGGTCTGGCCCCACCCCCTTCTCCCCCCTCCGCTGCTGCTTCGGGCTTGACCCTGCTCCTCCACTTCAGGTCCAACCCTACCCCACTGCTCCTTCCCCCACCACCACAACAGAAAGGCTCCTGCCTTTCCCTGGGTGGCCCCACCACTTTTAAAGTGCTTGTGCCAATTTATTTATTTTTTGCCACTATGAAGATGCGATGGAGGGAGCCACTGCACCGGAGGCTGTTGGAGGAGTCAGGGCCGATGGAGGAGCTCCCGTTTTAGCTCAGCCAGCCATGCTACCACCTGCTTGACCTGCTCAGCCAATCAGCGCATGCACAGTTGGGCAAAAGCCTTATGGAGGGGCTCCAATTTTAACTCTCCTGGCCTCACCCCTGCCCACACTCTGTGCACAGCCAATTGGCGTGTGTGCAGTTGGGCACAAGTGTTACAGACAGACAGATTAAGTCTTTTATTATATTACAGTAATGGATAATCCCATGTTATATCAGGTTTCAATTTATAAATAATTTATCAAAATAGAAAACCAAACAATGTATTTTTAAATTGTTTAATCTATTTGTGTATATTATCATGGAATAAAAGTAATGGTTGATGACAAACATGTTTTCCCTTTATGTGGAAAAAAATCAGTTTTTCTTCAACAATATAAAATTTTAAAAAATCAGTCAAAACACAAAAACAAATATATTGGTTAAAATATTTTGGTTTTGGAGTTTGCAGTTTTTCTCACCTAGACACTAATAATTCCAGATATTTGATGTTCTACTGTACTTAATCCTGCTTCAGTACAGGTGGTTGACCTAAGTAACCTCTTGAGGTCCCTTCAAACCCCACATTTCTATGATTTCATGAAGTCAGACATAGCTCCAAGGGAAAGGAGTTCCATAATAATAATTTAAATTTCTTTCTGTTTATTTTTAGGAGAATGCTATACAGAAATTCGTAAGCCTCCTATTTCTATTTTTTTAACAACTGCTGTAATTGTGCAAAGATGGAGCCTCTGCAAGATGTGGATTTGATATTCAGTATGGGAAAGGGTGGGGAGTGATTCTTTTTATAGTTTAAGACATGCCGTTTGCTGAACTTCATATCAGGTGACAATAGAAATGTATAAACCACACACACACACACGTTCACCTGTTGGGTGAGCAACACTCAACCTCTTCCTTAGCAGTGACTATGTAATGGAACACAGAAACTCAGTGTAGGAAAGGGACCCAAACATCACATTTTCATTTGTTTGGGAAAAGCAAGACCACTGATGGAGACTGTCTCTAAAACACACTAGGCTGCACTGGCTGTCCTGCATGCCATCATGCCTCTGACACCAGAATCTTAGAAATGTGCCTACATCAGTTTTGAGTGTTACAGAGGGCTTTGTACTAGTCCTCCACACAACAATCAAATTTCTTCCATAACACTGGCAGTGACTAAAAGATGGGGGGTTTTTGAATTGCCTAAGGAATCATGAGCCTTGTGCTTCTCATTCACTTTAACATTTTAGAAAAGTCCACCCTAACTATGAGTAACTGGAAAGAGAAATTCCCTTATCAATCATTGATAATTTCTTTTTAATTTTAGGTAAACAAGCAGCAGAATTCATAGTTTCATAGTAGCTAGAGTCAGGAGGGACCTGAACAGATCATCTAGCCTGACCCCCTGCCACAGGCAGGAATGAATGTTGGGTTCACAAGACCCCAGACAGGTGATCATCCAACCTTCTCTTGAATTTGCCCAAGGTAGGGGCGAGGACCACTTCCCTGGGAAGTTGGTTCCAGACTTTGGTCACCCTAAGTGTGAAATATTGCCTCCTGATCTCTAATCTAAATCTATTCTCCATCAACTTATTACCATTGTTCCTTGTCACCCCAGATGGTGCTGGGGAGAAAAGGGCTTTGCCTATTTGCTGTTGATCCCCTCTGATAAGTTTGTAGGCAGCCACTAGGTCCCCCCTCAGCCTCCTCTTGCTGAGGCTGAACAGGTTCAGGTCCCTCAGTTTCTCCTCATAGGGCCTGTCCTGCTGCCCTCTCACCAAGCGGATGGCCTTAACTGTAAGTCTCATTCTTCTTTTTCCTGTATAACATCCTAGTACAAAGTTGTATCCTTCTATGTATACTTTTTTATCACTTAATAGTGCTGGATCCATGATGTGAGTTATCGTGGACTACAACTCAGCAGGAGAAACCTTGGACAGACCAGGAATCTGGAAATCTTCCTGAGAATATAATGATTATGAATAGCCACAGCAGCTAAATTTATTTTTTAGTCCTGTCTGAAAGGCTGAGGTTATTAAGGGATATGACATAGAAGCATATTATCTTTTGACTAGGTAAGGAAGATATATGGCAGATAGGGTCATGTTTTGGGTGATCAAAATACAAAATGATTCAATAAATTGTTTTCCCCTCTACTGCTATATTTTAAAAATCACCTCTGATTTGCTGAATTCAGTGAAATGTTTGTCACTGATTTTGGTAAAAACAGGCATGGCTGAGGGTACAGTTATCTGTAGCCTTAGCATCTATGCTTTGTTCATTTACTGAGAACTCCAGTAAGGCCTTCTTCCAACTGGTTTCTAAGGTCTCTGTTGTGTGTGTTCCTGCTTGCCACATGCTCTGTGCACAGGTCCACACAAAGGCTTCTTCTGAATACTTTGTGTAGGCTTTCTTCTTTTAGGATGCAGTATGTTAAAGAAATCTGAAATTCCCCTGCATTCTTATTTGTGGTTCTTGGATGTTTTGGCAATCAATATGCCAGAGCAGAGCCACAGAGTTTGTGGAGCAAATTTGGGATCCGTGTTCAAAATGTTCTAAATTGCTGACTTTGAGGTTTAGCAACTTAGAACTGCCAAATACAGGGAAATCACAAAAATGAAATACCTAAATAGGGGATATGGTAGAGATAATCGTGGAAGCTTGGTGTAATTTAATCATGCATTCCCTGAAATACAGCTCCTTTGACCCTTACAAGTGAGCTGCTTATAAAAACTTGAGAATTTTAAAACATTTTAGAAGCAGAGCTGAAGGGAAAGCCCTGAAAAATAAATCTCTCAATTTCTTAAAAATCCATAATTGATGGGCCTCTATATTCATGGATTAGATGGTTCGTCAGTGCCACATTTGGCCAGCTAGCCTCACTCTTCTGCCTGTATTTGCATGTGTAGTCCTTAGTAATCACTTGACCCAGACTTCATGGACCCTGCCTGCAGCCCTGGGGCCCTTAGGTCTGAGTGCAGCAAAACACACCCACACCAGGCTTTACCCAAAAGGTGCAGGCTGGCTGAGTGCTCCTGAGTTACAAGGGACGGTGACAGACAGGGTATACAGTCTTCAGAAATAAGCCTCATTGATACATGACATCCCCATCAAACTTGTCCTTTAGGATCATGATTGGAAGGCAGGAAAAAGATCTTTCACCTTCAGAGAGGTCAAAGCTTGATAGGGGACACTTACAGATAAAGGGAAGAGAAAAGGAGACATTCAGATCAGGGTTTGGTAAATACCAGTATCAGTTGCACTGTCATTCCTTGCATAGTGCATCCATTTAATGTATGCAGTCATTAAAAGTGCAGTCATTTCAGTGCCTTTAAAAAGGTACTTTCTGGAATTGTTTCCTTTTTTTAATGGTCCAATAATTCAATAATTAATCTAAATACTTTGATATACCTAATTATTTTTGGAAATTAATTTTTGTATTTTTTATAAAATTCAAGTTATTTCCTCTGTGTGTGTGTGTGTGTGCGTGCACGCGCGCGCGTGCGCACGCTGCAGGGTGAAAAGTTGTTTTGATACATTTGGCGTTTTGGTACTTGTTTGGAGGATGAAGTTAGGGTCAGGTAAGTTGACTTGCTAATCAGGTTACTTCTAGGGGACAGTCTGCATGTTCATAAGGTAGGACAGTTTGCGAGATGATGTGCCGCTGCTGAATTCTCACAGTGGGACTGATGATAGCAGGCAGTAGTAGATAGTAAGCTCTGTTGTCAGATAACCCTGACTAATTGTCAGCTTGTCCTTTCTGTTATCTAAATACCCAAAACTCAAATGCTGGGCAATCAGGAATATGTAAAGTTAAGTTTCCTCCTACTTTCTCTTAAAGAAAATGCTATAACAAGAACTGTTTATTTAGGTCATGCCTGTTCTATGCCATTGTTTTGTAAGAACTGAGTATGAAACTCTTTGTATAACTTCATAACTACATCTAAAAACTGATTAAATAACATTTTGCACATTAAACCTCTCTCCTTTCTTAAGGCAATCAAGCCTATTTATAACCATCCTTGTGGGTTCATGAAATGACAATAGCTGGTGAATGAGAAAGACAAAATCTTTTATTAACAGTTATGGAGAACAGCTTCAAACTGGAACCTTCAGCTTTTCTGTTCCCCTGGGTTCATTTCACCATTCCCACAATCACAACACAATCCATTAAAAGAGACTGACTCTAAATTCTGATCTTTCACTTACAGAGCACCACATTTCCCCTCTTAAAGGAAACATTAACCTTTCATATGTATCACATTGCACAATCCATATTCTCTGTATATCAATACTCTAGATAGATGTCAACAGCAATCATTCTAGAGCGAGTCTTTATGAGTTAATGAGATGCCAATAGCTGTTGAAGCAAAAAGAAATCAAAGTTTTATTAACAGTCATGGAGAGGTACTTTAATTTGGAACCTTCAGCTTCATCTCACTGGGAGGGTTCATCTCAATTCCCATCATCACAACACTATCCATTAGTAGAGAGGTAGTTATCCATGTTAGTCTGAAGTCAGGCAAGAGGCAGGACAGGGTAACTCATTCAGAGAGGCATAAGCTTCCATAGGCAATAGCCTACTTTGTCAGATGCTATGAATGGCCAACACTATACATTATAAAGGACTGAAATCAATGACTCTTGAGCAGAGATTGCTGAATACACTGGGATATGTAGCATGGGCAACATAGGGTGAACAAAGAAAAGAAGCGGTGCCGGCGGTGGGGTGGCAAGCAGTCGGATGCAAAGCAGCTGGTGGTGGCAGTGGTGGGGGGTGATAGCAAGCAGCCCGATGCAAAACAGGCAGTGGCACAGAGTCACTGCGGCTGCTCCACAGGGCCCCATAAAATATGGGGTCTGGGGCAGTCGCCTTGATTCACAGACCAGTTGAAATTATGCCATGGGCTGGATCTGGAGGTTCCCCACCCCTGCAGTAAGAGATGAGAGACTGGAATACCTAAGAGGCAAGAGACAGACACTGAATGCATGAGAGTCATGTGAGGGACCGAAGGGAGGCAAGGGGGTGCAGATCCCTATAAAACCCAGGCCAAGCTGAGGACTGTGGTACCATCCTCACCACCTAAGAAGACCTGCAGATCCCCAGAAATAACTTATGAATACCTGACTGCAAAGAGACACTCTGCCCTTTGGATTATGCAATGCTTTTTGTTGTCTTTTTGGCTTATTATGTTACATTTTAAGTTAGACTAAATTGTGCATTGTCACTATATCTTATTTGGCTGTGTCTTAGCTTAGGTGAAGTGTTTATGTTGTTGGTCCTTGCCATTTGATTGAAGTTGCAAATTGCTGTGCTCAATAAATGCTCTCTTCAGAGAATGGACTATTTTTGTTCAAGCATTTATGAATTCAGTGCTACTACTAATATTATGTCTGGTAACCAGGGGTGCAAACAGATGTTACATTTCTCACAGGAGAAAGTCTTTTGTCCTGGGATCCTACAGACATACACATCCATTATCCTGCTTTACATACCTAATAAGGATGCAAGATAAAAGGTGCCAACACATCTGCTGGGACAGTGTGGTGTATGTCTGTATCTAGATCATGGGTCATTCAAGCCAACTGCTATCCATTCCAGGGACCGGCCTGTCACAAGGGCAGCAATGCAGCCTGGAAGGGCGATGTGTGTAAATGGCCGTGCCACTTGTGTTTATATCACTTTTGTTTAGATCAGGTTTAAACCCCTGGACAATCAAGATGGCCTGACATGAGATGTCTGCTTACAATCTAACTATGGCCATTCATTGTCCAGGCAGAATTTCTCTCCTGCACAAAACTTCTGCTGTCCAAGATATATGAGTTCCACCAGAAGGGTTTACCATGCTAAAGTGGTCTCTCCCCTACATAGATTTGCTGATGTCTTACACAACATAAGTCCCAAATGAACCTTGTGCTGCGCTCAGGTTTCATCTCCTGTGTGGAGCCTCTGGTGCTTAATGAGATGTGAACTCCGACTGAAGTTTTTCCCACAGTCGAGGCATTTATAAGGTCTCTCCCCCGTGTGGGTTCGCTGGTGGGTAATCAGGTTGGAGTTGACACTGAACCTCTTCCCACAGTCCAGACATTTATAGGGTTTCTCTCCCGTGTGGGTTCTCTGGTGCACGATAAGGTGTGAGCTCCTATTAAAGGTTTTCCCACAGTCGGGGCATTTATAGGGTTTCTCCCCTAAGTGGATTTTCTGATGGGTCAGGAGCTGGGAGTTCTGAATGAAGCTTTTCCCACAGTCCGTACATTTATGGGGCCTCTCCCCCACATGGAGCCTCTGGTGTCTAATAAGATGTGACCGCTGAAAAAACCTTTTCCCACAGTCACTGCATTTGTAGGGTCTGTCCCCAACATGGAGCTTCTGATGCCTAAGGAGGTGTGAACTCTGAATGAAGCTCTTCCCACACTCCAGGCATTCATAGGGTCTCTCCCCTGTGTGGAGTCTCTGATGTGAAATAAGATCTGAACTCTGAATGAAGCTTTTTCCGCACTCCAGGCATTTATAGGGCCTCTCTCCTGTGTGGGTTCTCTGGTGTGTCATGAGGTTGGAGCTGAGATTGAAGCTTTTCCCGCACTCAAGGCATTGGTAGGGTTTCTCCCCAGTGTGGGTTCTCTTGTGCCTGATAAGGTACGAGTTCCGACTGAAGCTCTGCCCACACTCAGTGCATGTGTTTTTTCTCTCTCCCATGTGGCTTTTCTGCTTGGCTCTGGTTTGTTTGAGGTCATTACAGCCTTTCCCCAATTCAACAGATTCACCCACTTCCTTCCCTGTGTGGTTTGCCACCTGCCTCTTTAGCCTACTTTGATTTCCACTGGGGGTTCCCTGTACACAGCTCAGGGAAAAATTCCTTTTGGATATTCCCAACAACACCTTTTCTAGTTCCAGTTGCTTTGGGCCTTCAGGTTGTGGATCCTCCTCTTCTTTCTTACATACCAATCCATCACCTGCTGAGAAAGAAAGAAGCCAGGTGTGAGGGGGGCACTCTGGGGAGCTTGCTGACGGAGACAGCTCTCATGCTAATTTTCTGCCTATTTCTAAACTTCCACAGGCTGAAGTCTTCCTCACAAATGGAGCTGGTCCCAGGAATGGAGGAGAATGGAGATTATATGTGCAAGTGAGAACTTAGAGAGGTAAATGCAATACATTTGCCCCCTTTGCAAGTTGGGGCATAGGAGTGAACTCCCATCTCTACACGTGCCTTATTTCCCTAACCCAGGGCTGTCCAACTTTGATGTGGCCAAAGGCAGCCCCACCCCAGGCATCCCTTCCACCATGTGGGCAGTGCCAGTGCCATATAGACTGCACTGGTAGTATGTGGCCTGTCCTGCCCCTCATTGTGTGGACAGCACAGGTAGTGTGGGGAGCCTTGGTCCCTGCCCCACCACAAAGCAGTAGGACAGGCAGCTGCTGGGGCCCATGGGCCACATGTTAACCACTCATGGGACATAAGAGACCTGCAGACTACAAGGTAGGCAACTCAGCCCTAACCCATGGAATAGGGAGTGGAGCTTAAAGCATCTCTTATGAACTGTAGGACTGATCCTTTCCTTCTGAAAGGCAGGTGACTGGGAACAACCTGAGCAGAGGTCACATTGGGCATAACCCAGAGTTTCTAATAACTAATGGAAAAAAGAAAATGATTTCTTACCCAGAAAGGTCACAGTCTCATAATTCTCCTGCATGATGTCCTGGTAGTAGGTCTTCTAACCAGGGTCCTACAGAGTCCTCTGCTCTTTGTGGAAATACACATCTACTTCCTCAAACATCACTGGCCCTGAAACAAAAAGCATTCCAGATTCAATAACTACAGCCTAGTGAAATTCCCATCAGTTATGTGGCAGGAAGGCCAAAAGAAACAACAGCTTCAAAAAGGATACAGTGAATGTTGGACAGACCAGGGAAGGGGCCAGGGTCTTTTACCTTTCTCAGACATGCACTGACCAGAGGTTGACACTGGAGAGAGAGACCCTGAGCACTTCCAGGTATGAGAATCTCAACACGCTTCCTATTCCTAAACGCTACATGCAAAAGGACAAGGCACGTCCCCTGTGTTTCATGACGAGTGCCTCCTTCATATTGTATGAAGTCTTTGGCTAGCAGGTTCAGCAGGTAATTCTGTCCACCTGGCAGGTTCTCCAGCTCTGCACAAGGGGGTTGCTTCTTGTCCTAAAAATTTCCAGTCTTACTATGGGCTTGCTTAAAAAAAAACCCCAAAAAATCATTCCGCAAATTGGACATACCACGTCAGGTTTATCGCATGTTTTCACTCTGCCTTCTTTTCCTCTACCTTTTATCACATAGGGCAGAAAGGACACCATCCCACGGCACACCCCTGGTCACCCCACATTCCTTCCCTGTATATACTCTAGATTCTGCTAATTGGAGGAAACACAGCATGGATACAGCTCTTCCTTCTTGAAGTCAGCCCGCTGTGACATTTTAATCCTCCCAGTGTCTGTGCTAAACATGAAGAAAGAGAATAACGTAATGATCCCCTCCGCATAGTTCACCTGGTACTGCCCATCGCAGGTGAGGGAGGAGCTGAGCATACAAGACAGGATGTTTGAAGTGGTTTGAGAACTATTCTCCACAAACTAAATGTTTGATATCCTTGAATGGATGTACTCTCTAAATGGTGGGAGCTAGTGACATGCTTGAGAAGAGTTTGATTCAGCTCTTTAGGGCAGAAGCCACTGTTGGCTTGTTTTTGTATAAAGCTGGTCATCAGGGGGTCCTGCCTTTGGAATTCCTAAGTGCTATTGCAAGAGAAATACTAAATAAGAATGAAATTACACCACATCTATGTCTGTCTAAGTCCTGTCCCCCCACCCCACCCCCCGGGAGGAAAAGGTTAAATTCCCCACTTTCCAGTTTTTCCTCCTTCACATTTCAGGATCTGTTTATCTGATGAATTTGTAATTTAGCAAATGTGGCTTTCCAAATTGTCTCTTATATAACAAGAGAATTTGAAGAACTGTGTCTTCCCATTTGCTATGAACCTAACTACATCCCTTCTTCAGTCAAGCCATGCAGATGGTTTCTGTCACTGCAAAATGCATGCCTTAGAAATAAAAATGTGGAAGCCATTCTTTCCCAGGGACCAATCATGGAAAGTCCATTCTCCCCTTCCCTTTCTTTTTTGAATTAGCCGCACAGGCTCCCTTCTATCTATGTGAATGATAAACACAGGGAAATGACAGATTTTTATTCATGTATCAAATGAAGATAGAAAATCCCCTCCAATTTTGGTTACCTGCCAACTTTAAAACTACAAGAACGTCTGATTTTTGGAGAAAAGCAGCTGCCCTGAGTCTTCACTCAGGATAAAAGGAGCAGGGCAGTAACTTAGTGGTTCTCTCACCCGCACTGGCTTGCTTACAGACTTGCCATCCCTTGCAGACTTGCCATATCTTGCAATTTTATTTCAAATCTCACAACGTGTGATGGTATTTTCAAGTGTCCCATGATTTCAATTCCCAGATAAAAACTAATGAATTTGCCCTTATTGAAAATGGCTGATCTTTCCCATAATTATTAACTGGACCAGAGGCACAGACTGCTGTCAGCCAAGCTCACTGCAAATCCTGTATTTACAATAAAAGTAACTATGAGCTCCCATTCTTCTCTGCGAGCCTGAAACCAGGCTGCTTGTGATGAAGGGTAGTTAAGAACATGAGGGAATATAGGGAGGTGGCAAACCAGAAGGGAGCTAAAGAGGAGCAGGAGGTTGTAGGGTGAAAAGTGGAGAAAACATGTGACAAAGGATCTCCTAGTCCCTGCTCCTAGTTAGTGGAGGACACCATAAAGGAGGAGGTGGCTAGGCACAGAGCAGACTGGAAAAATGTAACCCTACCACCGTCCAAATTCAGCACCCCATGGAGCTGCTCCCTATAGCCCCCAGCAGAAGCTGGGCAGGATCTTCTGACAAAACAAAAAGAAGTTAGTTGTTATAATATAAAAAATCAAATATATGAACTTTTTACACATTCAATAGAGGGAAATAGAAAATGGCTAAGTTTGAGGAGACATGATACCAGTTTAGAAAAGAAGAAAGAAGTGTTTTAATATTATGATGATATGTTTTTTATATGACTAGAAAAAAGTTTGGAAAGTCTGAAGAGATGTGTTAAGAGCAGGTTATGAAAGGGAAGTCAAATCTGAAAGTTTAAATATAAAAGAGAGATCATTTGGACCTCATCTTCCAAATATTTATGACAGTGCCATCAAAAAGGAGGAGAAAACATACTTAAATATGTGAGAGATTTATTTCAAGACTTGAGAACTGACACAAAAGTTGAGAGAACTGAATGCCAATATCCCTGAATAAGAGAGTAAAGAATGAAATCCAAGCAGGTTTCCTATCAATATTCAAGTATTAGATCAAGGCTGGATTAATGCATAGGCAAAGGAGGCACGTGTCTAGGGCCCTAAGTGAAGAAGGGGCTCAGCTGGGCTTATTTTACACTTTTTAATTATTGAGTGAAAAAAGTAATATAAATATACAATATTAAGTAAGGGCCCACAAGTTTGTTTGCCTATGCTAACTAAAGAGTTAATCCAGCCTAATATTAGATTGAGAATGGAAAATTAGATATCAACACTCATTGTCATTAGAGACAAAAAGAACAGTCCGAGGGTATTATGTAGTCATTTTCAATAATGGGAGAGAAAGGGTGAGGGGTAGCTGTTGCAGAATTATACTTTGCCCCATTCTCCAATTAGCATTGACAGAGGGAAATGTAAGTCACTAATTAATAAAGACGTAGAAAGTGCTGTTTCTTCCCCACAAAAACCACCTTTCTTCTTCATGGGCAGCAAGGAGTCGTGGGCAAAATCATGGTGACAGGGGACAGATCTGGCAATTGGGAGGGGGCAGTAATGGAGAAGAGGCAGCTGGCTGTGTGGGGGCGGGCACCAACAAGACTGGGCGACAGCAGAGCTGGTCAGTCTTGGGCAGGGGCATGCTATTTCCCTTCCTTGCCCATTGAAAGACAGCTATCACCTCTCTATACCCCAGAAGCAGCCCTAACTTAAGGCACAGGAAACTGATTTCCATAAAAATCATTTGGTAGGGATTCTTGGGAGCTTTTGGCATCAAAGTAGTGGTAGAGGTAGATAGGGTTAGAGCAGAAGGACTGTTATAAAAGATGGAGGATTTTAGTCACCCCTAACTCTGTTTTTGGAAGCAAGGAGCCAGTCAGGCACAGAACAGCCCTTGATTTAACACCTGCATCTTTATCTGGGTAGAATAAAAATAAAAAGCATTGGGAAATGATTGAATGACCTATTACCCTCTTGGAGACACTATCCCCCTAAATAGGGGAGACTTCTTAAATGGGGTGGGACCATTCAGGTTTCAGGTGTCCAAGTGATGTCCAATCCCCAACTCACCTAATCTTCATCTGAGGTCACTTATTCCTTGATTTGGGGACATTAAGGCCAGAAGACATCATTCAAGTTGTCCATATTTCCTGTATGACACCACCCAGAAAATGTCACTCAGTTAAGATAGGGTAGAGCCCCAGAAACAAATCCAGGAGAGGTGCAGCTGCATCCCTTCCCCTTGATTTTGCTCTTCCCAAGCTTTAAAACCAACTGCCTGGGAAGAGCAGCAGCATTTCTATTCAGGCAATACTGAGAGAGTCAGTTGACCTTCTGGCTCATTATAATGTACCAATTCCTACTAATCTCTCTTAACTCCATAGGTGTTAATGACTCTCTAGCCTTTTTCATGGTCTTGCTGTTCCACTAAAGCTATCCTTTTTTCTCCAATTTACTGTGTTAACCACTCCTGGTAATGTCTCTCTCCTATTTCACAGCTCTGAAGACCATTTTTAGCTCTAGCTAAAAACTGTGATTCAGGTACAGTAATATTTACTCAGGTGTAGAAATGAACAGGGATCCTGGACACACACACACACACACACATATATAGTGATACTTCATTTTAATAATGGAAAAATGTGGTTTTGGGGTTACTTTTTTTAACAAAAATTGGAGATTTTTTTTAAGTTAGAGAAAACCAAGATCCCTGGAAATGACTGACATTAAGCACTGGAGGCCCTGGCAAGACACGCAAGAAAACAATATTTTGTTTTATGAAGCTGAAGAAGAGATGTCCATTTAACGATAATGAAGACAGAACAAATGACACATTATGTTTTTACTATTTCAACTATATTTGCCTAGCTTTTTTTAAAACTTAATATATAACTCAGGAAATTAATGCACATTACAATAGTTACATATTTGTTTTTGTTATGATCATATATGGAGTAATATAGTGCTGGGCCCCTCACATAGTAAAGCTTCTAGTCTCTCTAACTGGAGAAAAATGTGTTCTGCGCTATATGTGAGAGTGCACCACACCATCTGCATGCTCCTTTGCAAAATCCTAGGTCCACCCAAGTAGAGCCAAATAATTTTTTTTTCCTGGGGACGAATCAACCTCACTTAAAAATGAGTGTTTTATTAATAATTAGAATTTTCCACATTTTAACTTTAAAATATTTATTTTTGCTACACCTTTCTACCCTGGACACCTCCCTGTACCTGTTATTTTCTTTCTGTAATCATACAGTATATTGAGAAACATTTTTATAAGTAAAATTGAGGAAATTTTATGGCAGAGTTTTGGTGATGCTGTAGCTATTATAGTCTAGGAAAGATGTGAGGGGCAAGGATTTTTGTGAGTCATAACATCTATTGGACTAACTGCACAATATCCAAGAACTAGAAAGGAAAAATCAAAGAATTCTGAGATTTTATATTAGTGGTTGATAACGCCAAAAAAAAATTGAGGAAGATGTATATAACTTGGCTAACTGACCTAGAGGAAATCAACTGAGCTGGGGTGGAATTTTATATGAAATGGATTATTTAGAAGCAAGTATAATAAATAGCGATGCAGGCATTAGACTCTGTAAGTAGTGAGACATTAATAAGGCTGAAAGAATCCTTCCCTATTTTGTTATAAAATTCCATCTGTACACAAGACACTTACATAGACAAGGATCCCAGTCAAAGGCAATTCATAACCGTAATCCTCAGCGAAAAAAAAATCTACCTTAAAAGCATGTAATTATGATTGTAGGATTTGCAGCCTCAGATGTGCAATGCCAGAGTCAAGGCCCTGAACTAGCATGACCTTATAAATAGTAAAGCAATGAACTAATGAACTAACAACATGCACTAATTAATAATAATAAATAACAAAAATAATGAAGTAGAAAGTAAGTAATACATTTAAATAAAAGTAATAAGTAAGAAATAATAAATGACCCAGAGGGACAGCCTTCCATCTCCAGCTCCCTCTGTGCAAAAATGAAGTTTATTTCCTACCTATGGGGACTTCTTACCATCTTGTAGCATCTACACTTTTCCCAGAGCCTGACGAAGGGACTTTGATCCCGAAAACCTGCAGAAAAGGACAAATTTCTTGACATTTTCCAGTAGGTCTAATAAAAGGTATCACTTTGGAACCAAAAGTTCTAGTTGTTTGTAAATAATAAATAATACAATACATTTAAATAAAAGTAATACGTATTTTAAAATAGTACTTATTAATTCAAGTAAATACATTGAATACATACATTTAAATAAAGTAATAATAAAAACTAATAAGCAAATTAATTATACTAAATAAGTAATAAAACTAATACCACTTAACAACTGATAAGTAGCAAGTAATAAGTAATACATTTAAATAAAAGTAATGAGTATTTAACATTACTTATTCGTTAAAGTAAAAAAATGTAATGAATACATTTAAATAATGTAATAAGTAAGGAATGAGTAATAAAACTAATAACTTGAACTGAAGTAATAAACTAGTACCATGAGCCGGGAGGGTCAGAGCCCGCCGCGCCGCGCCCCGCTAGACCCGGGTGCTGCCGGGGCCGGGGGGCGGCAGGCTGCTTTCCAGCACGGCTCGGGTGCTCTCGGGAGTGAAACCCAGCGGTCCCGCAGCCTGTCTGGGGGACGGCAGGAAGCGGACTGAGATTTTTCCAACGAGCCACAGAAATGCCCGGACCGGACCCCAGCGCGCTCCCTCCAGCAGCCCCTGGTCCGCAACCCATGGCTGTTCCCGCGGCTCCGCTCCCTCCCGCGGGCGGGCCGAGGCTGCGGCGCCGCTTCTCCGGCATGCGGCAAGATGCTGCTGCCGTGCCCGGCGCTTACCTGGGCTCTGCCGCAGGGCACGGACGTCCAGCCAGAGCGGTGGCCGCCCCCCGGCTCTGCACAGAGGCAGATGCGGCGAAGGCCGGTCCCTGCAAAGCCCCCGCCGGGGGAAGCAGCAGCTGCTCCGTCTGTTCCCAGCTCACGAGAGAGGCGGTAGGAGCCTCTGACCCAGGAAGATAAACAGAGGTAACGCAGCCTGTACACCCCCACCAAGCAACCCCGGATCAAACGCTCGCCCCCCCCTCCCCTGACGCCTGGACAGAGCTGGGATCCAGCCAGCATCTTTATCTTTGTCCTTGCACTGCAGAAACCTGCTTTTCCTTTAAATAACATAAACAAATAAATAAATAATTTAACTGGAGGTACCTGCAGAGTGAGTTGCACAGCCAGTGTCACCCAGAAATGTGTCCTCTGCAGCTGTAGACTTGGAGCAGGGTATCTGGGGAAGTTTGCTAGCACCCCGTGCCCCCCTTTATGTTGGGCATCCTCTTCAGCAATCCTGCATCTTCCTAGAAATCCTCCCTCTTGCATCCAGGAACTTGGATGTTCCCTCCTTGTCATTGCTAGGCAGTGATGACAGTGGCTCTGATGATTCCTGTTTAGGGGAAGCAAATCCTTCCCTCACTGCCCATGGGAGGTCTGCGACAGGGTTGCTGTAGTTCAGTGCATTTATCACGAGGACTCAGAAGGGCTTTGGGGTAGGAATGATCTCTGGGGTCACCATAATTTCAGAAATCATTTTCCATCTAATTACCAATGTCTGCAACCACTCTTTAAGTATTCTTTTTTTCTACTTTGTCAGACTTTTTCTAAGTATCTGTTTTTTACCCCTCACCCCCTAGCCTAGGGTGGAGTAAATGCAGATATGGGAGTCTATTATGGGGGTAAGTAGAAAGACCCTCCTATATCCCTCCCCACTACTTAACTGACCTCCCCTCATTCTTCCTCACTTCCTTGCCCCTTCCTTTCCTCTAGAAAAGCAGCATGAAGGTAGGGAAGCTGAACCTGCTGAAGATGTGTTCATCACTGTGTATGATTGTTAAGCTGGATTTTCCCCATACCATCACTTTAGCGGTGTGGGTGCACAGAGGCAGCTCCAAAACCCCTGTCCCACCTCTACAATTGTTAACTGATTTGCGATTTTGGGTCTGGACTGATTAGGAGTTTTGTGATTTTTGTGATATTTAGCATCTGTGTAGGTACATCAATGACACTGCAACCCTGTGTAGGGATTTTTAATATGACTATTAAATCAGGGGTGGAGCTATATGAAGAGAGAGCAATGAATGTAATCTATATTTAAGAAAGGGGGAAAGGTGAATCAGGCAACTGCAGACCTATTCATGTGCCTTCAGTAGGAGGTAAAGTTTTATAACAAATTGAGAAGCATTGAAAGAAATGGAAAATGAGATTAAATGCAACCTGGTTTTAGAGAAGGTAGGCTATGCCTAACTAACCTGATATCTTCCTATGATAAGGGTTTTTTTTGGCTAAGGGAGCTGCATGTGGTCTTCATTTGACACTTGACATGGTGTTACAACAGGTAGCAAAAGGGGAGCTCTTAGGCTAGAAAGACCTACTAGTAAAGTTGCTCAAGGGTCTTGCTCAATATTTTCAGCAGTTACCTTGACCCTCAAAAAGGAGCTTGCTTATGAGATAAGTAAGAGACACAAACCACTCTGTCACCCTTATAATAAAAATAATTATAATCATTATTATTAATTCCCTGGGATAATTATTATAAAGCCAGGAGATGGATCACCTGCTTTCTGTTCCCTGTCCTGTTCTCCCTGCCCTATCAGCTATTAACAGCTGTAGTGCAATAACTGATGTGCATCTCTGACCACCAATTCCCCTTATCCTTTATAAAGTGACTAAAATGTACACTTGCATACCAAAGGTCTACATCCCAGATCTCAACAACTTTTTTTTTATATTGTGGTTTCCATGACTTTAAGCACATGAAAGATCGGTGTTGGCGTGTGTTCTATCCCACCACGGCCCTTAACATACAGCTGAACTTGGATAATGTCATTTCTGTTTATATCAGACTCCAGCTATACTTACAGCTTTCATCCTGTGAGCTGCCTCTTCCTCGTATGCTGTACACCACCTGTTATTGTCAAATTTCCTTAATACCGCAGTGTTGGCTGTTCCACATCTGTGACATAGACATAAGCAGGGTATGACTGTGTAATCTTTCATTAGCATGTCCAGCTCCCCCTACCCTTTCCATCTTATTAAGCTATTTCCATTATAAAGCTACTGAAATGTAACACATTGCACCTTGCTGTCAAACACCCTCTCTGGCTCCATTCATGTTTCATAGGAAGCAGCTAATGCAGGGTGGGAGGTGGCCCTCACTTCTTTTATTCTTTAGCATGAGCTGAATGTGGAACCATGAGTTGCTCCATCACCCACCCACCTAGGCTTTGTGCCATGCTTTAGCAGTTATGCATCTAGCCCAGTGGGGGCCAGGTTTTTTTTTCTGCTTTCTGTTCCCTGTCCCATTCTCCCTGCCCTATCTACTGCTGTGCTTCCTGCTCCCTCCCTGATCTATCACATGCCACACACAGAGGGCCCATGACACTTGTGACACCTGTGCCACAGGTTGGTGACCACCCCCCCACCTCTGAACAGTTCCACTGCTACATGTACTATAACTATATTTCTTGGTTTTCAAAAGTTCGAGTTTATGTTACTTTGGGAGATGGGATCAGAAAGAGTCTCCACTTGTACCTGAGCTTCCTGCACATCACTAGTCACAAAGCACACTAGAGAAATGTCAGAGTTCAAGGGGAGGGGACACCAGGGTCTTGCTAATGCCTTGTTCACTGCAGTGGTAAGAAATTAGGTGACAGATACTACCTTCAGATATTCCTGGTAAGAGGTTTGTGGCCATGCTACAGAGGAAGGAACCCCTCCGCCCAACAATTTTAGCCAATCTAGCCTTTAGAAGTAGTCCCTCCCAATGCCAGATCTGATGATCATGAACAGAAGGATTTTTGGGGGGGGGGGGTGGAATGGAAATGAAGGGCTATAGAGGGTATGGGGCTAGGAAGGATTTAAGGGGGTGAATGGGAATGTGTGTGAGAGCAGCAGAGGGACTTGCAAGTGATAACCATGCTTGTGGAGGGAAGAGGGGAATGAGGGGACGTGAGGTAGTGGGGATACATGGGAAAATAAAGAATTGCGGTGGGCTCAGGGCCTGGAAAAGAACTGGAGGTTGCAGGGAATGTGGCTGAGTTAAAATGAAAATGAAAATGTGTGTGATAGGGAGCTGTGACTGGGAATAATAGGTAGGATTTGAGTGCAGGAGGAATCTAGAGGTCTGAATCTTGAATACTGAATGTTTGGGAACAAAAATATTGAAAACAATCCAAGCCTGATTTTGATGTTCATATTCAGACCTCAACAGCACTTATATTCACAGCACATACTCAGGTCTCAGCAGTCAAGTGCTAGCGATTGTTAGCAACAGTAGGATATGGCTTACAAATTTCGATGGCTGTATAAGGCGAGTATCTTTACACTTGATTGAAAAGAGCAGCAGGAGATTCCCAGGCCTCCAGCTTGCCCCAAGTGATTTTGCTGATTCATAGCTGGGCAAGATAAATTACCTTAGAAAGAAAAGCAGGTGTTGACAGAGGAAAAGCCAATATGTGCCTTTCTGAAGTCACCACGTTACTGGTAAGAAATTCTACTTTCAGGGGCAATGTTCACAGCATTGCTTCCGACAGCTCCTTTAATTCTGCCCTCTTCTAGTTTCTGGCCCAGAAACATTGTTACGGGAAAGGTTTAAAATGTCAGGATGCATTTGGTCTGGTAGGCGGGAAGGAATCTGTGTTATTGTTTCCCATTATAGCAGTGTTTTCAGGGAAAGGTCCTGGCTGGAATCGGATAATGAAAAGAATTGAAGTGCCTTCTAAAACTTTCCCAATTTTCCTCTTTTCTCTTTTTTTTCTCTTTTTCTTTTGTTTTTTTCCACACTGGCAGGCTGCAGGATAATTTCTACACTTTGCTGGGGAAGGAAATGACTGTGTCGGAGCTGTCTCAGGTAGGGGATCTTCAGGAGACTGCTGGTAGTCTTGCTGGCTTGTGGGAGGTGAAGTGGCTGAAGTTGATGAGGAAGGGAGGAGATGTGAAAGACCTGCTGGACCATGTGCCTGATTTTCATAGCAGTTTCTTCAGGAGGGAGTTGAGATTTTCCAGTGTCTGGAACAGGAAACAACCCCCCCTGGACAGGGCTGGGAAAATTTTCCAGACTCCCAGTGCAGGAGCCTAAACTTGTGATGAAATCATAAGGGCTGTGATGAAATCTGAAAGGGACACCTACCACTAAAGCCCTAGGGAAGTCCCTGTCTCTTCACATCTAGCTGCTGGGAATGGAGACTATGTTGGAGTTCCTTTTCCTAAGCTGTGTTTTGGAAAATGTAGGAATTTTGTAATTTTTTTTTATCAACAATATGCATGACTCAGTTTCCCCACCTTCCTGAATACTGCTAACCATGAGAGGGGGCTGATGGGTTAATTTTTTGTCTGGATAGCTAGAAGTGAGACATGGATGAAGACCCCATAGCTATATGGGGCCTAATCTACATTGCAGCGTTTGGCTGACAGAAACTCAAGTTTTGCTGGCAAAGCTTTGAATGCATCTCAGCTGAAAACGTCACTATGGAAGAACAACCCCCTTTTCTGACAACAGTGTTACACCAGCTCTCCTGAATTAACTAAGGTGTTTGTCACTGTCTGGGAACCAGAAGAAAGTGTATGGAAACACTGCCTTCTGGAGGTGTTAGCAGCTGGTGTATTTTACACTCTGCTATAGAAAAGGGCCCGTTTGGTGTTAGAAGGTGATGAGGAAAGGAATGGAGCTATCTACCTATC
>JAGPOW010002657.1:99632-117148 GCA_030014935.1 Caiman crocodilus | reverse complement strand
CCAGACTCTTCATTTTTCTTGTTGTTTCTTGTGTTTCTCAGGTCCTCTTTTCCCAAAGGTGTCTCCTTGGATGACTGCATTTTGTGTGATCTTGGTGGCTCTGTTCATTTTTATCGGCCTTGCCATTTACCTCTTTAAAGTTAAAGGTAAACATTAAAGAAGAAAATATAATCTCATTCCAAAGAGAATTTCTTTTTAGACAAAGAAAGAAAGAGAGGTAGCAAGGATCAGAAAGGCCTGAACCATGCCAGTGAGATAGATATACCTCATAAATCTGTCTCTTCCCTTCATAGGCAGTGGAAGGCCGGGGCTAACGGGGCTTAGTCCCCACAAACACTGGGCAGCAGTAGCATTGCAGAGGGCTGCAGGGCAGCCCAGTGTGGGCTCCAGGTGGCTGCAGCAGGGTTGGGGGAGGGACGTGCGTAGACACTGCTGCAGCCTGCGGCAGCCTGATGGCATGTAGAGTACTTCCCACTGCAGTGGGTAAGTCTGTTATGGGGAAGAGGTATGGGGGGTAGATTGAGGCCCCCATGGTGAGGGAGGGAGGCAGGGGCCCGTGGCTGGTGAAGGTCATGGGATGGTCAAGCAGCTTGTCCAGGAGTGTAGGGGGCTCCTGACGCTGTGCGCACCCCAGCAGAAGCCTAGGGAGCGTGTTTCCTCCAGATCTGTGCACAGGGCAGAGGCAGGCTGCTGCTGCGGGCTGCACTCTCTCCGTGCCCCACCGCTGCTGCCTTGGAAGCAGCAAATGCCATGTCCCTGCCATGTGCTTACTGCACCGCGTCCCCTGCCTGCCCTGTAGTGGCAGGCGTATGGCATTGTGCGGCTTCCAGAGTAGCAACAGCAGAGCGAAGAGCCCAGCCCACAGTGGCAACCTGCCTCTGCCCTGCAAAGAGATCTGGGGAGGCACATGCCCCCTGAGTCTCCGCCGGGGTGTGTGCAGTGGCAGGAGCCCCCCTGCATCCCTGGATGAGCCACCCAGGCTCCAAGCATCCCATTACCCACCCTGGCTCCGGGGTCCCATTTACTCTAGCCCCTGTCCCAGGCCTACTCCATTCCTCACTGTGGGGGCCTCAATCTGCCCCCCCCAAAACTCCTTCCCCACAACAAACTTATCTACTGGGGGGATGCATGCATGCACACAAGCACACGCACACTCAGACCCCTCAAATAATATTCTCTCCCTCCGCCTGCCTTCTAATTGTATTATTTAAATCTGCCTTGGGCCCCACATGTCTTGTTTCATATAGGGAGCTGTGAAGAATTGGGACTTGGTACTCTTTGAAAACTTTCTAAATGTTCTAGAGTGAGAGCTATAGACAGTTACATAAAAAATTGTTCACATTGGGTTAAGGCTGTAGGTGCCTAGCCCTGCACTTCTCATATTTTTCCAGAATGGAGGGGTTTCATTCTCAAACTACAAGTACTGGCAAACCAGGAATAGTGAATGAGTTTCCCTTTGCATGCCTTGGATGGACAGTTAAGGCTGCAGCAGAAAAGGAAATGCTAATCCCAACAAATCATGAGCAGAAGAATTAAGTCAACAGCTTGCACACAAAATAGCTGGGAAACCTTATCTCTGACCTTGTGGGGAGGGCAATGGGGACTTGGGATGTAGCACCTTATTCCTTGATGATCAAGCTTGCTATTTACTGTGTATCCTGCACAGTTCCAAAGCAGTGCTCTTCTGCAAGCACTTCAGCAGCCCACTGCTACACAGCACCATTGACCTGGGCAGAGTTGCTGGTAGTTGGGAGAAGCTGGAGAAAGGATTAAGTTGCTATTTCCCTGAGGGACTCCATAAGATGGGGACCAGAAAAAATGTAACTGTGGTTGTGCTGTATGTTGTTGCCAGAAGGCTGCACATGAGAGTTTGCCAACGGCTGACCTGTGGAAAACAAACTCTCACCTTCTAGAAAGACACGAGGAGCAAGCGCCTCACTTACTGAGGTGGCATGTTCCTGGGTAAGCTTGCAAATATGCACTTAGCCAGCACTGAGGCATAGAAAACATTGGACAATTTCTATACCTATATGTCTAGAGCTTTATGCTGGTGCCAGGCTCTAGATCAGCGCAAGGGGCTATCCTGGGAGGCATTATTCACATGAGTTAATCCTTCCTGTTTTCAGTGCATCTGCAGGCAAAAATTAGGCATGCCGGTCATTCTTTGTAGGCAAGGGGGCTGTAATCAGGAAACCCTTTCTTCAAATGCCCTGATTTGCTGCATATACTCATCCTTATTTCCAATATGGCATGACAGTTTTGAAATCTATAGAAACTGCAACTCACATACTGATATCTTATTTATTTATTTCTCTTCATATTTTAGGAAAACTTGTTACAGAACTAAGTAAGTATCATTCCTTTTCTTTTAACAAGTAAAAGCTTTCCTAAAAAGTTGTAGCCTCATGGAGATACTCAGGTTTTTCTTGACTTCTTTATTATGATATACCTTTAAAATCCCTTGTGTAGTGAACACAGTGTGGGAAATGTTATCTAGTAAATGAGCACGCATATCACCATTGTATCCTTCTGTTCAGTATTGAATCCTGTTAATACTTTTTGTGCTCATTAAACTTCATCTCTATATGGTTCTTTCTAGGATGGGCAAGAGCCATGAAACATCCAGGTAAGTAAAGGTCACTTTTCATTGATTTTAAAATTCTAGTTCTTGTGCTAAAATTATAACCATTTTCCTGAAATGTGGGAAGGAGAAGCTGGAGAGTTCAGTGCAGAGGCCACATCTGCCAAAGAAGCACATTTTGGGGCATGACCTCCAGATGTTTTTCTGTCTTTTACACCCCTTCCAGATGCAGCCATTAACACATTTTTGTCATTGCCTGAGCCCACCAGCAATGCTTTGAGAAGATCAAGGAGCACATCTGTGATGGGCCAGCAGCGGGGATGATGCTCAAGGGCAACCAGCATGCTTTCATTAGGGGCAGGTCCTGTCAAACCAACCTGATTGCCTTCTACGATCATTGGACACAGGTGTCGCGGTGGATGTAGTCTTTCTGGACTTCAGGAAGGCCTTTGACACCATTTCCCACCCCATTCTCATTAAAAAACTAGGTGACTGTGGTATTGATTCCTACACAGTCAGATGGATTGCAAATTGGCTGAGGGGTTGTACACAGAGAATGGTGGTGGATGGGTCATTTTTGACCTGGAGGAAAGTAGGCAGTGGGGTCACCCAGGGCTCAGTCCTTAGGCCTGCACTGTCCAATTTCTTTATTAGCAACTTGGACAATGGGGAGAAAAGCACCGTGTTTAAATTCACAGGTGACACCAAGATGTGGGGTGAGATGGGCACTTAGAAGGGAAAGATAGATTGCAGCAGGACCTGGACAGGTTATAGGGGTGGGCAGATGAAAATAGGATGGGATTCAATACTGACAAATGCAGGGTGCTGTACTTGGGCAGTAGGAACCAGCAGCATACCTATAGGCTGGGGAACTCCATTCTCGAAAGCACGGTGGCAGAAAGAGATCTTGGAGTCATTATTGACTTCAAGATGAGCGTGGGCTGACAATGCGAGAACACGGTCAGTAGGGCTAACCGTACCTTTTCTTGCATCCACAGATGCATCACAAGTAGGTCCAAGGAGGTGACCCTCTCCCTCTATGCAACATTGGTCAGGCCACAGCTGGAGTACTGCGTCCAGTTCTGGGCGGTGCACTTCAGGAGGGATGTGGACAGCATGGAGAGGGTCCAAAGGAGGGCTACTCGCATGATCTGGGGACAGCAGGGCAGACCCTATGAGGAGAGGGTACGGGACCTTAGCCTGTTCAGCCTTCACAAGAGAAGGCTGAGGGGGGACCTGGTGGCTGTCTATAAACTTACTAGGGGGGAACAGTGGGGTTTGGGAGAGACCTTGTTCCTCTGAGCACCTTCTGGAATAACAAGGAATAACAGCCATAAGTTGCTACAGAGTAGGTTTAGACTAGACGTCCAAAAGCACTACTTCACAGTCAGGGTGGCTAGGATCTGGAACCAACTTCCAAGGGAAGTGGTGCTGGCTCCTACCCTGGGGGCTTTAAGAGGAGGCTTAATGTTTACCTGGCTGGGGTCAATTGAATCCAGTTTTCTCTCCTGCCCAGGCAGGGGGTTGGACTAGAAGATCTACAAGGTCCCTTCCAACCCTACTTCTATGAACCTATGAATTTATGAGGCCATATCTGCCAGTGAAGCACATTATGGGGCCATGACATCCAGATGTTTTTCTATCTTTTACACCCCTCAGAGATGCAGCCGTTAACATGGAGCCATATTTGTCATTGCCTGAGCACACCAGCAATGCTCTATTTTTTTTCCCCCTAAATAAAGTTTCTTATATTTTTATTCCCATGGCCTCTGAGCAGCCTCTGGCAATATGACTAACCTCTGTCCTCTATTTCATTTCGGTTTTCTGTTGTCTTCCATAGCTGGATAATTCTGTGCCCAGGCTGTTTTCATCAGGCGTATACTTCAGATATATGCACCCAATTGTTTCTGTTAGAAAAAGCTGACACAGAAAGAGAGCCTTGCACTTGGAGTAAAAGGTGCTGACATTTGTGAAAGTCTGTTTCTCCTGTGGGCGTTCATTCCACAGTATCAGGCTGGTCTCTGGGAAAGTTCTTCCTTCAGCACAGCCATGCCTTACCTGTACAGTGACAGCTCCATTGCACACGAGAAGCAGAGTTGACAAAGTCCTTATCCTGCAGCTTAAACTTCTCTTATAAATGCCATAGGCCAGACTGCTGAGCACCTTGAAAATGAGGACTGACCCCTGGAACCTGCTCCTGTCGGGCAGAGCTCCTGTCTCTATACTGCTTCCTCCTTCATTGCCTGGCTACTGTGGTCAGGCCTGTTATGTATTCCCTTGGGAAAGAGTGATCCTAACCTTGGCCTGGCAACCTTAAATATACAGGGCCCTCTCTATATGTAATAGGAGAAGGGGTTCCTTATTACACATGGGGCATCATCTGCTGAGAGGGGACACGGTTTCTTACCCAACAGGTGATCATTAGCAGTATTCTTCATGAATGTCGCTGCTTCTTTTGTCTCCTGATTCTTCTCCAGTTCTCTCAGCTTCTGAGAACTGCCATGGGAGGCTGAGCAATAGTCTGGGAGTGTAGACAACTAAATTATGTGTGTGTGGTCTTGATTATGTGGTGAAGAGGCCATTGACATCTCAGATACAAGAGAGAGCATAGCAAAGAAGAGGTAGGTATCAAACTGCGCAATGGAAATGTAGTGAACTGGCAGGGACGTGAGAAGGGCCAAGCGGCAAGAAGAAAAAGAGAAGATACGAGATAAAATTTTCCTAGACAGCCGCAGGGTGCTTGAATCACTGCAGAATCATGTAGAGGTGGCTGATGTATCATAAGAGCCTACACTGGTATCCTTTGATATTCATAAATGGTTACATCGCTTTACGCCCTTCATCATTGATCCAGTCAAATCTTCTGTCACGGCTATACTCTGCCTTTTCATTGCTTGATTTTTCCCCCCTTTTTCTCTTCCTTCTCTCTCTCCTTAGAAAATGTGATGCTGGATCGGGACACTGCAAATCCATGGCTCGTTGTGTCAGAGGATCAAAAAAGTGTGAGACGGGATGACAAGCAACAGGATCTGCCTGACAATCCTGAGAGATTTGACACTGATCCCTGCGTGCTGGGCTGCGAGGGATTTTCCTCGGGGAGACATTACTGGGAAGTGGAGGTGGGGGATGGAAAGGACTGGGCGGTGGGAGTTGCCAGGGAGTCTGTGAGAAGGAAAGGAGAAATCACCTTTATCTCTGATGAGGGAGTCTGGGCAGTGCAGCGGTGGGGGGGCCAGTACCAGGCTCTCACCTCCCCTGTGACTCCCCTGTCCATTAATTGGGTCCCCAGGAGGTTTGGGATTTACCTGGATTATGACCGTGGGCAAGTGGCCTTTTTTGATGCAGATAATGAGAGCTTGATCTTCACTTTCCCACTGGCATCATCCATGCAGGAGAGAATCCACCCTTGGCTCTGGGTCTGGAATTCTCCACTTAGTCTGTGTCATTGAGGCGGGCTGAAATAGCCTTTTCTCATCCTTTTCTGCCTCTGGAGTCGAAACCATCCTGTTCTCCAAGTCCTTAGAGGGCCCTGCCGACTTTCTACTGTTGTAGATCAGTAAAGGCTCAGTGGGGTCCTTGAACTGCAGCAAAGAGAAATCGGGCTCATCGCCTTATGTCCATACATCCTTCAGGTCACTGACTTCTGTAGGACAAGAAAATTCTAGCAGTTTATGGTTAATGGGTGGATTGAAGGGAAAGGGAAATAAGAGGGAGAAATACAAAGCAGGGTAAAGGTTACCAAATGTATTATGCATTGAACAGTCCATCTGCTTGATGAATGAGCTGGAGGTTAGGGTAGGCAACCTCCTGAAGTCCCTTCCAGCCCTACTGTTTGTGACTTTTTTTTTTTTTTTGCTGTGAATATTTTTTGAGAAAGTTGGTGATTTTGATTCCTTATTGTTCAAAATAACATTAGCAAAAGTCTGCCTGTAAATATAACAGGATTCAAGGCATTACTAGGTGATATGTTTTCCTTAGCCTGTATTTTAGGATATCTGAGACCTGCTTTGCTGTGGTTGTGGCCCAATCAGTTTTCAGCTTCTTCACCTCCAAATTTAAACATCCAAAGCCTAATTGTTTGAAAACTAGAAGATATGAAGTTCCCAACCATGTCAGAAACAGCTATGACTTTAGAAGTACTGATGCCATGCTTGTTTCAGGCTACCGACATGGAAGCACTGGTAATAAAGCTATCCATGAAAATTACTTCATGCAATAGTCATTAGAGCACCTGGTCATTAGAGCATATATGCATGTTAAAGCTCTCTCTGTCTCTGGCACTTGGGGAAAGAGTCAGAAATGGGTGGGCTCCAGGGTGGTACCAATTCTCAGAGCAGAACAGAGACTGACAATGTGTAAGGGGCTGAGGCGCAGGCAGCCTGACCTAATGGTTAGACCATTAAGAGAAAACTGGCCTGAGCCTGGGTCAGTGGATAGAAGTCATGTTACCAAAACCACTGGGAAATCTAGGGTCAGAGTCCACAGTCCAGGGTCAGGATCCAGGGATCAGATGCCAAGTACCAATCTGAGGGCTGATCTACAGGGTGAAGTCCCAAAGCAGAGCTAAACCAGCGTCACGAGCCAAGAAGCAGACCCACAAGGAAAGTCAAAGCCCAGAAATAAACCAAAACCAGGGTCAGGAACCAGGAGGTTTGCCACAGCAGATCTGTTAACCGGCCTGCAAACCTAGGGTCCCAGCTGGTGCTAAATGGCTGCTGGGAGTGCTGCCTAGACTAGCAGGATGCTCACGGTTCCTAAATGGGTGCAGAGTTCATTAGCTGAGGCTTACTGCAGGTGTGGCTGCTGTGGTACTTGGATCAGGCTGTCCTGCTTGATCAGCGTCCCTGACAGAATGGACATGGAAGTTGGGGAATGGGTCAGTGCCAAATCCAGTGGTTCTCAACCTTTTTAGGCTCAGGGCAGCCATTGTCCCCTCCATAACTTTTTATGAATTGAGCAGCACTCATTTTTAAAAACTAATTTATTTTTCACTGTGCTTACCTCCTCCTGGAGGGGCTGGCAGAGAGGATGGTGGTACAGCCAGGCAGAGAGAGCCTAAGCCTGTCCTTATCTGCTGAGGTCCTTACACCTCATGTATCTCCTCGCACTTTCTGCATCACCCTTTAAAGGATCACACAGCACCCCATGGTGCCCGCGCACCCTGGCTGAGAACCGCTGGCTTAATTCCACCAACTGGCTAGGGATCGGGAAGTGGTGGGGAGAGTGTGATTTCCTGGACTCCCTCCAACCCCTTCCAAAAGGCCAGAGGACATGGCTGCCTGGCACAGGGCATCCCAGTCTGCAGACCTAAGGAAGGGTGATGTTTGGCTAATACTTCTCTCAACTATAAGTTGTTCCAATAAAAAATCCCCCAAAAGTCTTTCCTTCTCCTATCTCTCAAGTCATAGATTTGTGGTTACATCTGTGCAGTGCAGTGCAGCACAGTGTATACTTTACATCATGAGCACTAAATGAGTCGATTCAGATACCAGAAACAATTATATTTGCATTAGCATGAGAAAAAATCCTGCTCTTTGGGTAATTGAGGACCTGGGATACCTCACATAGATGTACTTAAAGACTCCTCAAGACAGATGATCTGGGCTTTTATCGTTAGATGCCATAGCGATAAAGAAATGATTAGACTCCACTTTGGTAATACAAAAGTATTACTATTCCCAGTGATCTAATGGAAGGGGGTGGGGAGGTTAATCTGAAGAAGATCAGACTAGATAGCCTGCTCTAGGCCCCTTCTGACCCTAGGTACTATGATACTATGAAGATCATATGGCAAACACTGTAATCATTATGTCTCTGATTTACTATTATTTAGGAAAAAGGCAAGATGAGTCTTTTCAAAATCATCACTATATCTAAGTAATTTGCGAAACCTGAATATTTCAATCCGCTAGTACTGACTCTTTCAGCATATTACAAATGCTGTTTCTTTAAGAGAGTCACTTCTCTACCCACGTGACAAAGTTTGAAATTGTGCCAAATTTCCTCATCTTGTTGCTTTCAATTTCCAGTTTGGCAAGAGCTGAAAGAGCAAGACATATTTAGCAGTAAGGAAGACAAAGATAATTATTTAAAATTCTTTAGGGAAAGTTCAGGATCAAACCCTGTGGCTGTTTTATAGCAAGATCTAGCTGCTCAATTTGATAGATGAAAGAGTTTATATTTCAAATAGCTAATTTAGCAAATCTGATGATAGAGGCTGATCAGACCTTAAAAATAGTGAGACTTCGATAAGGCACCAATTAGGTAAGTGAACTGTGACCGCACGATCACCTTTTAACTACATAAACCCTACTAGAGACTGCTTTTTGACTTTGCATCTACTAATACAAAGAGTAAGTAATCCTGCAATCATTATTTTATCCGCATTATATGTACATTCAAAATACATTTCAGCAAATATGCATAGCAAAGTAAGACCAGATATTTACAGCATATTGAATTTAATTATGTTGTACTTTATTAAAAAACACTGTTCCCTATCTTTCTTTTAGTTGTCAAGTCAAAGGAAGATTTATAACAGAATCACTTCTTTGATTTAAAATACAGGAAGAAACAAATACTGTAGCTCTTAACTAAGCTGCCAAAAACAGTGTGTGTGTGTGTGTGTGTGTGTGTTGCCAATTATCACTGCATTTTTCTAGTTTTGATTGTAAAGTTAAATATTTTTTTTACTCTTATCCTGGAAAGTAAAATGAAAACAAAAATCTCAAATCAAAACTAAAAATTCCATGTTTTCATTCTGTGTGAGATAACGTGAATTAAGCAAATGTTTAAGTAGTGAAGCGTGAGGCTGTAAGCCTAATTATTATAGATATAGCTAGCTACTAGGGCTGTGCGAAATTTTGCCACCAGTTTTATTTTGATGCTCTTTCAATCTGTTTTGAGGTCAAAATAGCAAAATAAAAATGGAACAGGTATTGTTGAAACAGCCTTGAAACAAAATGGGGCAAGTCGAAACGTTTCAACGCTGTTTCAACGTTTCACTCGTAGACTATAATGGGGAAGGTTGAAACAGCCTATAACTTTGTCATTTTTGGCCTGGCCTGATTTGGATTAAACTTGCAGGAATTCTAGCCCCTTCTGAGTGCATGATGCCTGCCAAGTTTCAAGGAGATAGGTGCAGGGAGTTTAGGGAAACTGCACTGACACGAGTTTTGCTTTCAAGAATTTGGGGTGCAGTTTCCCCCAAACCCCTGCACCTATCTCCTTGAAACTTAACAGGCTTGGTGGCCTCAGCAGGGGCTAGCATATCTGCAGTTTTGACCTTGCTGTGGCTTAACACATATATGTGACACAAGTTTTACTTTCAAAACTTTGGGGTGGTTGGAGCCCCAGAAGAAATCCTTATGTGGGTTGCTGGTAACAGATTGTGGTAGAGAGCAAGCAACACCTCCCGACTAATAACATCAGTAAAAAATCAAGGCGTGGCAGGAGAGAGTCAGAACGTACCGCAGGGAACCCTAAGCTGAGTGTCATGGGTGGGGGTCCTCCAGGAGGGCCGTGAACTCCTTGAGGCCCCTTCCTCCGTGCCAAGTCGGCCCAAGGGGACCCTCCAATTCTTTTCTGCCACGTCTTTGCAGTTTAGATAAGGTTGGGAGGCTGTCTTGCATCTTTTTGGACACGGTTTGTTGTGACCTCTGTCTCCTTGGACTCCCGGGCCCCTTGTGGGTCTTGTTCTGCAAATGGGTGCCCTGGGGCACCCTAGCCTTATGGGCTATGCATGGCTCCAACCACCCCTTATACCACACCCCAAGCCTTCCAGTTGGACTAGACATTGATCTGTCTCTTGGTCTACTCTCACACCCCTTTCTCCAGCCGTTCTCTGTATTGCCGCACTATCCCCAGGGCCCTCTTGAGTACTGCTGCCCCCTCCTGGGGCTCTCTGTGCCCACTCTGGGCCTTTTCGGTCAAGCTGCCCTTCTCTCAGGCCTTCTCTGTAAAGCCGCCCCTCTCTGGGGCCTTCTCGATAGATCTGCCCATCTCCTGGGGACTTCTGTGCCCACCCTGGGACTTCTCGGTCAAGCCGCCTGTCTCTCGGACCCACCGCACTGCTACCCCCTTTCTCCAGGGCTCACCGCACTACTACTCCCTCTCTCCAGGGTTTACTGCAATGCTACGCCCTTCCTCAGGGGCTCACCACACCCGCACTAGGGCTTCTCAGTAGTGCCCCCTCTCTGGGGCTGGGGTCTATACACCCCGTACGCTGTGCCCTTACTGGCGCTGGGGCCCCCACAGCACTGTGGGTTCCCTATGAGGCCTCCTCCAACCCCTACTAGCCTCACCCAAACCACCGGTGTAATACCTAACAACAACAATGCAAAACACAAGCCCCTAGGCTATAACATAACTTAAAGCTGCCTGGCTAAAACCATGTTGCTCAGACATCTTAGAGCTGCCATCCTTTACTCTGCTTGAGGAGTACTTGCGGTTCTCGCATCTTAGGTCCAAGAGCTCCTGTCCCTCTGGCTGCTGGCAGGGAACGGCCAGCCTGGCCTCAGCCCCTGAGCTTTATGAGGACCAGGTCCTGCCCCTTCCGGTCAGCTGACCTCCTGGTTGCCCCGGCAACCCACAGCTGCGCTCCTTATTCCCTGCCAGGGCTCTTTCCCTGGCAGTTTCCCCTCTCGAGGAGCAGAGCACCAAGGTGCCCTGCGTCACTGAGCAATCTTGGTAAGAAGGGATCAGAACAAGGCATTGCCAGATTGTTGAAATATGGGCACTCGACTGAAGGCAACGCCCCCACGGTAGGGTTTTGAAACTCTTCTGCTCTGACATTTTAAATTGACATTTCAGAAATCCATTACAAAAAACACTTTCATGTGTACAGATCCATATTAATCACATTTTTGCATCCACTTATGCATGTCTTGTATCAGTGGTTAAGGAGGACAGTGGTTAAGGAGTGATTTTGTTGCTTGGATGGTTGTTGTGTCATTTTTCTCTCTATCTTTCTGTTATCCTTCAAAGCAGAGAACTGTATTATGCATTTAGATTTGCACATGGATTTAATTCAGTCCCAAATAGGGTGGAAACCTAAAAATATCACTTTCACCACAAACCTAATACACATTTTTTATATCTATGAGCAGTAAGGTAGGATGGGAAGGGTTAATTACAGGCATAAAATGCAATCTCAGTTTTACTGGCTGCTCCAGTTCTATAACCTTGTGAGTTCACTCAATAGAGCATTTTAATCCTTTTTTTTTGTATTGCATGTGCTGTATGCTGCTCTCCACAGCTATTTAACTCCAATAGCCAGCTGATTTATGTTCACCAGACTAATGCTTTTTCTTCTGTTTCTTGGGCTTTCAGATTCAAATTTCAATGAAAAAAGAAGATGGTTTCCTTATTGTGCCGAATCTTCAACATTTGTGTCACTCTTCTTGTTCTGATCATTTTCTGCATTACTTTTAACAAACACTGGGTGAAATCAGGTAGGGACTTCAAGACTTCAGTGTGTTTTCTGCTGCTGCTTAGGGGTTATTTAGTCATTTGATTTATAAATTGTGGTGGTTCTTGTTTTTTATACAAATCTGAAACCACCCCCCCAGCCACAAGTTCTACAAAGCCTCACTTTCTTTTTGCGTCTCCCATGGGAAATTCCATCACAGACTGGGATGTGAAGTCAAATATTCTTTGTGTTTATAGAGGTTGGAATAGTAAAAAAATTACAGTGAAATTGCTGACGTTTGATTGAGGTGAAACATAAATTGCACATACATAGGACACCCTACTCATTCACACGTACTGGAGAGCTCCATGAACAGAACTAAGAATCATGGAGCTGTTAATTTAGGATTTCCTGACCCTTTCCATCATTGGATTATTTTCAGTTACTGACAGCTTTGCTAGGGTGAAAGTGCTGTTCACTTAGTACCTGAAACCTTGTCCAACATCTTTCCTAGTTGGTCCAATAAAGATATCCAACGCCCCTTCTTCCCCCCAGGAAAAAACAAAACCAAACCAAACCAAAGCTTGACTTTTTTCTATAATTTAGAAAGAAATATTTTTTTCTTGTTTTCTGCCTTGTGGTCATTTTTTTGGGAAACAATTCCCCTCTGAGCTTATTTAACTTTTGTTTTATTTACATTTCACAGCTCCGTTTAGAGTCATCGGACCTGACTGGCCACTCACAGCCATTGTAGGGCAGGAAATTCTCTTACCGTGTCACCTGTCCCCCAAGAGGAACGCTAAGAACATGCATGTGAGGTGGTTCCAGTTTGAGTTTGATAAATATGTGCATCTGTACCAGGATGGGAAAGACGACAAAAGCATGCAGATTCCAGAATATCAGGGAAGGACGACACTTCTGAAAGATGAAGTAGTGGAGGGAAATGTTTCCTTGAGGATTTTCAATGTCAGATTCTCTGATGAAGGGAAATACCACTGTTTTGTTCAAGATGAAGCTGATTATGAAGAAGCCATATTGGAACTGAAGGTAGCAGGTCAGTGGCTTGTGTCTGTATTATCGTTGTATGTTCTCTATACATTTTTCTTGTATGTGAATTATTTAAAAATAACCCAATGTACACATTTTAATCAGTAATTGTCCTCACACTTTATAAAAAATTCTCCAAATTTTCTCAGCATTTTAGTTCATAAATTCCCAAAATGCACAGGGGACTTCCTTGCTTCAGAGAAGTTCCTGATGGACGTAAAAGGGTACAGAAATGGTGTTTCATGAGAAAGAAAAGGGCACTTTGATAAATGTGGGATCCAGCTGCCGTACACTCATATCTATGTGATTGCAAATATTTTGTAGACTCTTGATCGGTACATTAGTGTTTGTTGTGATCAGTGCTGTATAAATTCACAAATATAGAGGTCTGATTGTTTTAGGACCTACTCTTGCTCATTCCTCCTTTTAATCCAAACACAGTTACCCTAACTCCTGATCCTTTGATATAAGGTAACTTTCCCTAATCAAAGTCTCTATATCCTTATTACTGACTAAAAGTAAATCTAAAATAGCAACATCAAGGATTATATGGACCCTACTGTTATTAGTAATATTTGTTATCCAATTTACAATATCTTGGGAATTAATTTCTCTTATAAAAGCACAATTTCCAAAAGCATTTATCTTTCTAATGACAGTCTGTACTTGTTCAAATCCAACTCTTCCCTTAAATGATTTTCGAACAACACAAATCCTGGTTATCCACGAGATCTCTTCTTATTTATCTATTCCATTTTAGAAAAAAAAGCACAAATACATCCATTGTATTAACTAGCATGTTTTCTAATAATCATGACTCTTATTTAATTTCTTAAGTGGTTTGGCTAAATCTTCAAAAGTGCTTAGTTCTCAGTTGCTTATAATAAAACAGAAAAGTTTCGTTGCTGAATCCATGAAATTGTTTTACTTTACATACACAGATTTTCTTCTGTCTGTGAGTACTGGGAATTTAGAGGCAGACTCCATTCATTCCCTCTATTCATTCTTTAAATAGTTATAGCTAGATCCACAAAATGGGTTGGGGAAATGACTAACTATGAAGTGTTGGATTCACTGTCAAGATTCTCAAGAAAGCCAGACTTTGGTTTATGAATCTGAATAAGAGATATGCATTTAACTATAATGACTAGAGGGCTAATAAAACAATATCTTTTGACAATGTATTCTAATTTGTTGTATTTTTTAAATATAATATATAATCTAGCAAATTATTGAACATCCAAATAACGTTGCATTGGGTTTTGTTTTGATCTTAAACTGAGTAATATAATACCGGCCCCCTACCATATTAGTAAATCTTCCAGTTTCTCTTTTACTGAAGAAAATTGTGTGTTGTGTTATGCAATGATGCACCACATGATCTTCATCCCTTTTGTCAAAATCCTAGATCTGCCCATGCCCAGAATGACCTGAATCTTGATATTGAGTGTAACTAAGTGAAGGATGTGTATCCCATTATGTGGGTGGGTGCATGAAAATTAGATACCGCAATGACTATGCCCCTTTGTGGATTTAGCCCTTAGGGGCATCTTGCATAAATAAATGCTTTTGAGTCCGAAGAAGAGTCCATCCCACAGGCTGTAGAAAACTGGTTCATGGACTTACAGAAACATACCTATTTTTCTTTTAGGTTTAGGCTCTGTACCTCTCATTTCTGTTGAGGACTACCAGGACGGAGGAATCCGTATGACTTGTCAATCAGCTGGGTGGTACCCAGAGCCCCAGGTACGGTGGAGGAATACCAATGGGCAACAGTTACCATCACTTGCTGAAACAATATCCCAAAAGGAGGATGGCCTGTTTGAAACTCAAAATGCCATTGTTATACAACAACATTCAAACCAGAACTTGTCCTGTTGGATCAAAAACAACTTCCTCAATCAAGAGAAGGAATCAGCCATTTATATATCAGGTTAGTTGCATTCGAATTCCACAGGCCATTAAAACAAAGTGAAATATAAAGCAAAGCACAGTCAAGACAAAACAAAAACAGAAGTATTTATCTATATGTTTTGATACTCTACACAGAAAGAGGGATGATCGATCGCTGTTATCTTTGACCTGACAATATCTATAACTGTGCACTTGCAGTGGCTACAGAAGGGGAGGGGGAACTGCTGCTCTTGCCCATTGAGCAATTATTTTGCTGGTTTGTGTGTGTGAACTGGTAGTGATATAAGCACAACAAAATGGCTCTATCCTCAGCTCTGTTTCATCTGCTTCTTGGATCTCGCACACGTAACAGTTACAGCAAAACAGCTGCTATGTAGTCCTCTCCTTTTGAAGTGACTACGCATGATTTGTTTGCCTCTTCCCAGAATTCAGTCATTCCAGCTACCTTAACTGTGAGTTTTGAGGCTATCAAACTATTGAGTTTCATGTGAACCTGAAGTTTCTAAGGTTGTATCTTAACATGCAAATACAAGAAAATGCAGAAAAAGAATCTCTGAAGGGCTACCCACTCAAGCCATCAGGCCAGCTTGTTTCCATGGCCTTAAGATTATTTGTAGTGAGATTTTTGAGTGTGCCAATTTTTTTACTATAATTTGTGTAAAGCTTAAATCTTTTCAGGTTTTTAAAAGCCGTGTTAATTATTTGTTGCATGAAATGCATCCTAACAGCTATACCTTGATGGGTTATATAGGTGAATAAATGGTACTTAGCTGGCGAGGTTCTTTGGTTATATGTGCTACCTTTTATTAGACCAACTGAGTACTTAGAAAAAAGCTTTAGCAAGCTTTCTGGTGCAATCAGCATAGGAAGTCTCAGCAACATGGTACTTAGCTGGAATTTTAGTTCCTAAATTTCAAAGTGCAGTCTAGACTGGTACTGCTCTGGCTCTCAAGAAACATGTTAGACACCCCATTTTGGACTACATAGTTTCTAGGTATTTCTATCACAGGCATTCAGAGATGATCCAGGTATCTAGGCTCTACTGCAATCTAGATTATAGCTCAAGAAGCTCCTAATTTTTTTTTCTAAGCCCCAAGAAGGACTTAATCTGTTAAACACATTCAGTTTATGCATAGCTCGTACTTTGTGTTGAATTCTACAATGACAAAGACAACGTATCTGCACCATTAGAATACAAGCCTACTGGTTACAGCGCTGACCTACCTGGACTGTAGGCTGTGTCCTGTCTGAGGGAACTGAAACCCACAGTTCCCACCTCCCAGAAACCTGCCTTAAACATCAGGCTATGGAATGGTTTCATGGGTGCATCTCTGCCCTTCAAGCTGAAGCATCCTCCACCCCTCCTGTGCAGTGAGGAATGTGAAAGTCACGGGATCTTGACATTAAGCAAGGTTGAACATGAGTCTGCTCCAGTGACAAGCATATTCTCTTGTCGGCAGAGACCCCTGGACTGGAGTCCTTGCAGACAGAGGTATCAAAACCCAACTAATGTAAAATGTATAAACGATCTAGGAAGCAAGGATGAGAAGCCATATTTCTTTCCTTCACAGATTAAGGGTCATATCTTATTTTCCCCCTAGATAACTAAGTGCCACTTAGCTTCCAAGGCTAACAAAAGTCTGATGAGGGTGGCGCACGCAGGGCTGGGTCTGCTGTCATTGGACCAGTCTTGGGCCTAACTGGGACCTCTTTGGGGCTGGGGCTTTCTCTGGACAGTTTCAAATGGCCAGTACTGTGGCGTGCAGGGATAAATCCTTATCCGTTCTCCAGTGTAGCCAATCCTCCTGCAAGGGTTCTACGGTGCTCTCCAGTTCTCTGTGTGGAGGAGGTCTTAGGCAGTTGTGAAAATCCCACAGCGATGCACTAATTTAAACATCATAAAACAAGAGAACTGCAAATAAAGAATAACATTTGCTGTATACATATGAGAGATTAAATAGTTGAAAGAATGGATTTTCAAAGCAACGCAATGCTTTTTCTGACTTTTCTGAATATTGCTGAGCACCAAGAGGCAAGAGACATCAGTTCACTGAACATAATCCTCACTTGAAATATAAAGTGAAGCTGAAGTGACCTCTCCAGGACCCAAAAGCCTGGGCAGTGTATATGGAGACACTGAACTACTCATATACCAGTGTTCCCCCTTTCAGCCTTGCTGATTTAATCCAAAGAAAAGGTAAGTGCTGGTATGTTTGGAACCAGCTAATCCATGTCAAAAGTCTGATGGTCAGAGTCCTTCTTTAGATCAGAGTACTGAGGGGGTCCTACTGACACCCTTCGCTGAAACTAATCCTGCAGAGGACTATGTACATATATCTATGGAATAAACACATTTAATGTTTCTCATTATTGCAGATGAATGTCAGTCTGTGCCATTTTGCTTTGCAGATCCCTTTTTCCCCAGGGTGAATCCCTGGATGGTGGCGCTGTGTGGAAGCCTTGTGACTTTGTTTGGTTTCTTGGCCCTGGCAGTTTGTCTCTTCAGAATGAGAGGTAAATATCAAGGGGAGGGAAATATTTTATTTGACAAGAGCTGTCTCATCT